>OY482675.1:14267072-14722072 GCA_960531455.1 Urophora cardui | reverse complement strand
AAAATTATATAAAATCCAACTTTTCTTTGCTATAATAGGGGAATATTCTGTCTTTATATTATCCCAAAAATCCCGGGATAAAATTCTAGCGATCCCGGGATTTTCGGGGTGTCCAAAAGGGCGGGATCGCTAGATCCCGGGATTAGAATCCCTAGTACATATGTATATATATAAAAATCTCATGTAACATTCTTTGTGCGGAATAAACTTTTTAACTACTCAAACAATTTTAATTATACATAATAATTTTTATTTTATAACAGAAATTAAAACTGAAAAATTATTTTTAAAATTTGACTTTAGATATATACCTATCTTTATATATTTTTGTCTATCTATAACCGAAATACAATGCCGCTGAAATAGCTCTAACGAGTTGTAAGGACGAGCTTATCTCCCTAATTTGAGGCGCATTCCTTAATTTTTGTTTTTTCCTACTAATTGAGTGGACCTACAGTTTTATGCCGGCTCCGAACGGGGAATGCATTTTTTGTGGGAAGCATTTTCATGGCAGAAATACCCTAAGAGGGTATGCCGCCCACCGCCGAGAGGTGACCGCTATTTCTGATTTCTAATTAATTAAATTTTTGAAGTTAACTTCTTAGGCGGCGATACGCAGATTTTATGGAGAGTGAAATTTGAAATTCGTTTGGGATGCAACGGAAGGAAGTTGTTGTGACCGGAAATAACAGCCATCTTGCGACTGTAAAAACAAACAAGCAATGGACCTTTCATTCCAAATATACATACACATTTTTTACATACATATGTACGTATCAATTTATCATCAACACCGAGTACAATTCTTTATACAAACGAACGACAGAATATAATGTTACATTCAACTTTATGTTAATTGCTTTCTTGAGGTATTTATACTTACCTTTTCATGAAAAAGCATCTTAGAATTTAAACACTCACGTGTGCAAACCAACAAGTAACAAGTTTGATATTTGCCAATACATACATACATACATACACAAATAAAACTATCAGCACAAGGTATCGAATTATTTTACTCGCTCGGTCTACTCTTGCGCACTCGTTGCGCTAATACTTTAATTCGTGGGGAGTTTGTTCGCGAATTTATTCAGTTTTATATGCAATGCACCGATGCCCCAATTCCGTACAACCGATAAATATTTTCAAAATTTTCCTATCGAAATTTAATTTAGGAATTAAAAAAAACAACAAAAATTAATTTAAAGAACTTTCAAAGTGACTTTGCTGGGACTCGAGCCCACGACCCCTAGCATTTTCTACACTAAAAAATTATTAACCCGAATAACCCTGGCGTTGCCATATGGCAACGCAATGAGAGGTTCTTTTGAAAGTCTGTAAAAACTGAATGAATTAAGTTAAAAGGGTGTGCAATAACCGTTATGACGCAGAAATATCGGCGCTAACACTTGTTGCACAGAATATAAAATTTGAGTGAAAAATTTCATAGTTATAACATTGTGAAGTTGAGTGAAGCAAAAGAAGTGAAAAAAATGACAAAAAATCAGCAGACGTAATAAGTAAGTGACTATAATTTATTAAAAAACAAGTAAGGAAGCCTAAGTTCGAGTGGAATCGAACATTAGATACTCAGCTGTATGCTTTCATTGTTTGTTTGAGTTTGATGGAAACACGGTGTACTTTATATAAAGCGAGTGCTGCATAAAGTGGGCGTAGCCACGCCCATTTTCTAAATTTTTATCAGTCATCCAACTAAGCATGTGAATATTATTCTTTGTGCAAAATTTCATTCCATTCTAGTTACAAAGATGTCACGTTACAAATTCCCACAGGGTGTTCCAGAAATATCTTTGCTAAAAAGTAGGCGTGGTCATAAACCGATTTCAATAAATTTTTGCGTGTCTATTAACACAAGTTATAAAAGTGTATAAACCAAGTTTCGTCATAATATCTCAATTATTTGTCGAGTTAAAGGCTAAGAAATCTCGTATATCCCTTTGTCCAAAAGGAGGCGGTGCCACGCCCATTTTCCAAAATTTGTCTATTTTATGTTTCCGGTCTATTGTGGAACTCATGTCACAAAATTTCAATGAATTATCTTTATATTTGACAAAGATATCGCTTACAATGTTTTTATTAGGTCACTTTATAATACACATATATAAAAGTGGGCGTGGCCGTCAACCGATTTTGACAATTTTCCGTCAAAGCATTTGCCTAAATAAGTAAATCACGTGTACCAAATTTCATCGATATATCTTCAACGGTTTCTGAGTTATGACTCATAAAACTTTCAAAGTTTGCCCCTTAATAAGTGGGCGTGGCTCCGCCCATTTTCCAAAATTTTTGTGGTTTTCGTTTTATGTTCATAGTTGGACTCATGCCACAAAATTTCAGTGATAGATCTTTATATTTGACAGAGATATCGCTTAAAATGTTTTTATTAGGTCACTTTATAATACACATATATAAAAGTGGGCGTGGCCGTCAACCGATTTTGACAATTTTCCGTCAAAAAATTTGCCTAAGAAAGTAAATCACGCGTACCAAATTTCATCGATATATCTTCAACGGTTTCTGAGTTATGACTCATAAAACTTTCAAAGTATGCCCCTTAATAAGTGGGCGTGGCTCCGCCCATTTGCAAAAATTTTTGTGGTTTTCGTTTTATGTTCATAGTTGGAGTCATGCCACAAAAGTTCAGTGATAGATCTTTATATTTGACAGAGATATCGCTTAAAATGTTTTTATTAGGTCACTTTATAATACACATATATAAAAGTGGGCGTGGCCGTCAACCGATTTTGAAAATTTTCCGTCAAAACATTTGCCTAAGTAAGTAAATCACGTGTACCAAATTTCATCGATATATCTTCAACGGTTTCTGAGTTATGACTCATAAAACTTTCAATGTTTGACCCTTAATAAGTGGGCGTGGCACCGCCCATTTTCCAAAATTTCATAAGATTTCTTCATAGGGGCCTGAGCTCAACATATGGGTAAAATTTTATCGCTCCAGCTATATTAGGGACTGAGATACCAAATTTCCGATTTTTTCTATATAGGAAAAGTGGGCGTGGTCATGGTCCGATTTCGCCTATTTTCAATACCAACCGTCCCAGTCTCGATACCAACTTGCATTCCAAATTTCATCAAAATATCTCAATTTTTGCGCGAGTTAGAGTGTTTACAGACGGACGGACGGACAGACGGACGGACGGACGGACGGACGGACGGACATGGCTCAATCGATTTCTCTTTTCACCCTGATCATTTTGATATATATAAGTCTATATCTATCTCGATTATTTCATTCTGTTACAATCCACCGTTATGTGATTAAAACTATAATACTCTGTGTACTAGTACAGCTGAGTATAAAAAAAGCAAAAACGCCATCGAGTTGCATCGTTTGAAAAGGTTTTTAGTCAGAATTCATGAAAAGAAAATAAGTAGTGTAAAAAAATTAGTTCGAGATGTTTTTTTTTGCTGCTTTTTGCTCATGTTGCTATATGGCAACGCCAGGGTCGATAGGGTACAGGTTTTTTTCTGATAGATTTGTAAAATTTTCCGGCCATTTGCCGTTGTTTATGGTATTATATATGGTTTTTTACTGAAATCAATTGATTATCTCGTATATAAATCTATCGCTGAAGTATATCCTAGACTATCTAGAAGACTTTGGTTCGGAGATCAACAGGTAGTTAGTATATTCATAGAACCACCGGAAGAATGCGCAAGCAGCGTTGAAGATAATGCAAGCTATGATGATTACGGGACATACCTGACAATTTATTTACTGGACAACTTCGAGCAAAATTGAATTTGCCAGTGGCGATCGTGTAGACAGATTTGAAGGCGCGATTGAAACCTTGGATCTCGATGTTATTCAAGTCAAAAGCGCCAAACGCAAATGCAGTGGCAGTCTGGAAACCACAATGTGCTATAATTGAATCGTTGCGCCTATTGATAAAAAACGAAGATGTGCCGTCGATGAATGCAGTTCAATAGTTCGAACGCAGTGCAACAAACACAACGTTGGGAACTATTTGAAGCATTTCAAGCCATACTATATATTACATTAGTATTTTATTTATGAAAAATCACTAAAAATAAAATTTTCATCATTGTAAAAGTCTTTCAGTTCTTCATTTTGGCCAAAACCGCCCAAAAAATATGAATTTTCAATACATTTTCCTAGAAAAAAAACCTGTACCCTACCAGCCCTGGCGTTGCCATATGGCAACAGGACGTATCTCAGGATCCAGGACACTTACCGATGTCAATTTTTGTATGCATCTTATTCATGGTCCTAATGACCAATCCTCAAAAATTCAGCACAATATCTTTGCAAACAAGCTTCAGGGTTATTCGGGTTAAATAAGATGTTGGTGTGTACACAACGAAGCACAAATTAGATGAAACTGGTGAGTTTTTTTTTATCGAACTATTAATTGTAATTATTATATTATTAACTTCTATCACGTGTACTGTGCTACACGCGGATTTTTTTTTGTGGTGTTTGTCCGGACTGGGGATAAAACCCGAGACCTCTTTTATGGCAGGCGAGCCTTTCACACACTACACCACAGTGGCCACTCTTTGACTTGAAATATATTTAAAATCAAAAATAAATTTTATCTCTGTATTTCTGACTCACCCAAATCCAAATTACGCAACCCCCGGTCACAAAAAGATTTGTTTGAATTATAACATTTATAAAGTAAATGGAAGTTTTGAGTTATGACTATCTATTTATAAGAATGTAAAAAAAAAATACTGGGAACCTGTATATTAATTTTTTTTTTTTCGATTCATACGTCTTCCGTGGGCATTTACCTCAGTATAGGTACTTATTAACTTTTTTAAGAAAAAATTTATTTGTAACAATTCCCAAGTTTTCGGTTATGGAACAAACCTATTTGCTATATGATTAATCAATGTATGTATGTATATTCTCTACAGGCCCATGTATGTGTATATTTCATTTTGCTCCGTGGCTACTAGATTAATTATAGTCATATAAAGGAAAGATATACATAAGTAAATATGTATCTATGTAAGAAACACCACTTACAGCTCGATTGTGAGCGTTTCTTCAATATTATTCTACTGGTAATTTATTCTCGAACAAATGGTAACGCTATCAAAGCAATTCCATACGAATGGAATGGAATTGGACTCAAAATGGTAACAAATTGTTACCACTTATTGACGTGGTAATATAATTTTCCTGCTGCTAGAATACGAGAAAGGTTTTCAAAGGTCAAGTCTTCACTTTAGCGGTAAAGTAAATTATGTTACCCCGCGGAATAAGGCCGTTAGAGAATTTCAAATATGTTCTGATATTTTGACGTAAATAGAAATAGAACACAAACGCGACACCGCAGTAAATTCATGAATTTTATCGTTGCGTGAGTCAAATCCTTTTTGATTTCATATAATGAATCAATTTTATTTCTGATTTCGTCCTTCATCCAAATCCAGACAACTTTTTATTTGTGATTTCATTTTCAGTCAAATCAAAGAATATCATGTATTTCATTTTTTGAAAATAGAAACCTTAACAGTAATATAAAATATGTTTTATCAGGATGGCGAAGCAGATCACAAAATAAAAATATTTTTCTTAATTAAAAACTGGCCAATAGCTCATATAAAATTCACATAAAATAATTATTAGAGTTAAAACGGCCATGCGAAAACAAACAAAAATATCTTTGATTTTGAATATCAAATCACTAATAAGATGATGATGACTGTCGATAACTGAAAGCCAATGCGAAGCTTGGCCCGGTATGCTAGTATTTTATATATTCAAATTCAATTAACTATTTTCAAATATTTAAACTTTTGACTCCTGGGACAAGTCTTTCTGACTCCGCAAAATAGTTAGGTGTGAAGTCAAAGGTCTATGGACAAAAATTTTGGGTTTTTACATATTTTTCTATATTTCTGTTACCAGATTAGGAAAATATATACATTCAGTTACAGGTAACTGAATAAATAGGAATGATTTTTACATATTTTTCTATATCTCTGTTACCAGATTAGGAAAATATATACATTCAGTTACAGGTAACTGAATAAATAGGAATGATTAGTAGCATTTTAAATTTTATGTCGTTTTCCTCTTTTGGCTGGAATGTCCCAGATGGTAATTTTTTTGGTATTTTTTTTTAATTTTTCGTAAATTTTTTATTTTGGCTGTGGCAACACTGTCTCTATCTCCATACTAATAACCTTAGTGGAACCCAATGAGATATAACTAACAAATTTCATTAAAATGTTTCAGTAGTTTTAAATTTAAAGGCGCACAAATATTGTGACATGAGATTTGTATATATATGTATGTATAGATGTGTGTAGATATAGATAAGTACATATCTAAGGCCAGAGCACTTTCAGAGGTTTGGAGTATGAAAAATTCGGGTATAGATAGACGAAAATATATAAAGATAGTTATATATTTTAAGTCAAATTTTAAAAATAATTTTTCAATTTTAATTTCTGTTGTAAAAGAAAAATTATTATAATTAAAATTGTTTGAGTAGTTAAAAAGTTTATTCCGTTTATTCCAAAGAATGTTACAATAGATTTTTATATATATAGATGTACGTAGATAGAGATATGTATGAATCTAAGGCCAGAGCACTCCAGAGGTTTTGGGTATGAAAAATTCGGTTACAGATATAAGTAAATAGATAAAAATAGGTAAATACATATCTGAGGTCAAACTTTAAAAATAATTTTCCAATTTTCATTTCTGTTGTAAAAGAAAAATGATTGTTCATAATTAGGAAAATACTTACCTTTCCGAATATTGTAAATAAATTGAAAAATAAAGTGAAATTCAAACAAGTAAGGAAGCCTAAGTTCGAGCGGAATCGAACATTAGCTGTATGCTTTTATTGTTTGTTTGCGTTTGATGGAATCACGGTGTACTTTATATAAAGCGAGTGCTGCATAAAGTGGGCGTAGCCACGCCCATTTTCAAAATTTTTATCAGTCATCCAACTAAGCATATGAATATTATTCTTTGTGCAAAATTTCATGCCTTTATGACTTCTAGTTACGAAGATGTCACGTTATAAATTCCCAAATGTGTTCCAGAAATATCTTTGTTAAAAAGTAGGTGTGGTCATAAACCGATTTCAATAAATTTCTGGGTGTCTATTAACACAAGTTATAAAAGTGTACAAACCAAGTTTCGTCATAATATCTGAATTATTTGTCGAGTTATAGTCTAAGAAATCTCGTATATTCCTTTGTATAAAAAGAGGCGGTGCCACGCCCATTTTCCAAAATGTTTATAGTTTTTGTTTCCGGTCTATTGTGGAACTCAATTTCAATGATATATCTTTATATTTGACAAAGATATCGCTTAAAATGTTTTTATTAGGCCACATTATAATACCCATATATAAAAGTGGGCGTGGCCGTCAACCGATTTTAACTATTTTCCGTCCAAACGGTTGCCTAAGTAAGTGAATCACGCGTACCACATTTCATCGATATATCTTCAATGGTTTCTGAGTTATGACATATAAAACTTTCAATGTTTGACCCTTAATAAGTGGGCGTGGCACCGCCCATTTTCCAAATTTCATCAAATTTCTTCCTAGGGGCCTGAGCTCAACACGTGGGTAAAATTTCATCGCTCCAGCTATATTAGTGACTGAGATACCAAATTTCCGATTTTTTCTATATAGGAAAAGTGGGCATGGTCATGGTCCGATTTCGCCCATTTTCAATGCCAACCGTCCCAGTCTCGATACCAACTTGCATTTAAAATTTCATCAAAATATCTCAATTTTTGCGCGAGTTAGAGTGTTTACAGGCGGACGGACGGACGGACATGGCTCAATAGATTTCTCTTTTCACCCTGATCATTTTGATATATATAAGTCTATCTCTATCTCGATTTGCTTCATTCCGTTACAATCCACCGTTATGTGATTAAAACTATAATACTCTGTGTACTAGTACAGCTGAGTATAAAATCCAAAACATTTTAATGTATCTTCGTGTCATTTCTTTGCTTATGTACATACTAGACATATACGCCGCCGATTGACGTCGCCGCCGCCGCGCCGATTACCTTCATAATCGGCCGCCGCCGCCATAATCCGTGAAATCGGCGTATCGGCGCGGCGGCGTGCGCTGGCGCGCCATTCCCGTATGGAGCAAGATGTGTACATATTTTCCTAGTTTTGCTAACTGCTAAAGTTCTTCAAAATTAAAAAAAAAGGAACCAATCGACGTGTTTTGACCTCAGGAACACGAAGCTGAATGCGGAAATGTTTTGTTTTTTGCCGGTTAAAAGTTATTAAAAAAAACTTTGGCTGTTCTCTACTTTACTAGCCTCAATCCTAAAGAATTTAAGCTACTGGAAAATTTCAGTTCGTTGGCTTACATAATTTTTTCTCAGATACGGAACTTTTCTGGGATCTCTTCCATTTAGTCCTACTCGAGGTCTGTTGCAAATTGTTCTACTCAAAACTGCACCATTTCAACCCTCCTTGATATCATTAGATGCCGAAAATGATCCCAAACATGCCTCCAGAATCGAAAACTCATAGTTTGAACGTAAGAAAGTTGCTGTTTTTGAGTAGCCCTCACAGTTGTCGAACCTCAGCCCTATAGGGAATATTGAAGAAGACGATGGGGGATCAAAAATGGAAAAATAAGCAAGAGTTATGGAAAAAAATTAAAGAAGCTTGGTACTTAATACCAGTTGCAAATTGCGCTGATTTGGTCAACCCTATGCCACGAAGAGTAAGGAAGTTATAAAAAATAAAGGAGCTTCAACCAAACATTAGTTTTAATCTACCTGCAGCAGTAATATTGTAGTTTATTTGAAAAAACAATCGAATTTAAAGTTTGTCCCTATTATTATTTCCAACTTAAATTATACATTTCATTATTTTTATTCATAAAAATTAAATTATTATACAAAAACCACCTCAGAGTCATTGAAGCATGTCCTCTCCGAGTAAGCATCAATATATGGTAATTATTATTTGGTCTTAAAATTAAATAAATGGAGAATTGCAAAATTTTGTCCCTATTATTGTTTCCAACACTGTATATACATATATTTATTTTAAAGTGCCTTATATATATATAAATATGTACATATGTAAATATATGTATGCCTGTTTATTATCATACAAAATAAGCAAATGAATTTAAATTTACCCTTACATATGGATTTGTGTATATTCCAGAGCTGGGCGATAAGGATTACAATTACAAGATGATTACGATTACAGTAATCGTAATCTTAGAAATTTTGAAATTACGATTACTGTAATCGTAATCGTCGTTACAAAAATTACGATTACTGTAATCGTAATCGTAAAAAACTTGAAATTACAATTACTGTAATCGTAATCGTCGTTACAAAAATTACGATTACTGTAATCGTAATCGTAAGAAACTTGCAATTACGATTACTGTAATCGTAATCGTCGCTACAAAAATTACGATTACTGTAATCGTAATCGTAAGAAACTTGAAATTACGATTACTGTTCTCGTTTTCTGGGATTACAATGTGTAAAAAACAGTGATATACTTACCCAACATCATTTTCCAAGAAATAATAATAATTTTTACACACATGCATACATAATATTGAGTTTTAAATAAAATATATACTTATTAAGTTGTTATATAGATATGTAGTTAGGTATTTACCGCCGAAGTCAAAAAAATCTTCATCTAATATTGGCTTTTCATAGTTATGGTCATTTACATCTTCAAAAGTTGCAGTGGAGTTTTATTACTTTTTAATTTTGTTATGAGATAAACCTAAGTAATTTGTTTAGTAAAATCTAGCAATTGTAATACATATTTTTTATACATGCAAAATCCACATTTTACGAATAAAATTAGTGTGAGCTATAGCTCGATTTTTATGCATGAGGCCATTGTCTCCAGCCCACTAAAATCTGCTATCTCAACCGCAAATATTTCAAAATGTATATAATATGTGTGAAATTGCAAGCTTTACATAATTATTTGTAGTTTTTAGCACTTCTTTCCCAAGCCAAGCATATTTTCCTCCCTACACCGTTTAGTATCAAAAAGCAATTTCAATAATTTTTTACATGTAATTCTTAAATTTTGTGATTTAAGATTACAGAAAATAAGGATTACTGTAATCGTAATCGTCAGAAGCTTGAAGTTACAATTACTGTAATCGTAATCGTCGTTACAAAAATTACGATTACTGTAATCGTAATCGTCAAAAACTTGAAATTACAATTACTGTAATCGTAATCGTAGTTACAAAAATTACGATTGCTGTAATCGTAATCGTAAAAAACTTGAAATTACGATTAATGTAATCGTAATCCTATGTATAATCGATTGCACATGTAATCCTTATCGCCCAGCTCTGGTATATTCTTTAATATTTATTTTCTTTATTTTATATTTTAGTTTATGTAACAATTGTTTTTAGCTGTTAATAAAAAAGTTTCAACAATTTAAGGTGGAAATTAGTTTATTTATTCCATTCAGCCAGCGCTATTAAAGTAACTAAATAAAATTAATATTTGAATAAGGATTGTGATTTGTAGATTTGGGGCAGGCGCGCCGGCGCGAAAAAGCACTCCGGCGTCGCCGCCGCCGCCGAAATGTTTTTGGTATAGCGCCGCCGCCGCCGGAATCACTGTCGGCGTATATGTCTAGTACATACATATGTATGTAGGTATGTATTGTTCTCGTTGTTTTGTCTTCTGCTTTAACGATTGATTGTGGCGACCAACCATGCGCATGACTCTTTTTTTCAAAAATTGATATTATTCTTTATAATATTTTTGTTATTTAAAAAGAGAATTTATTAATTGTTTGAATGCAGAACTTTAGTAAAAGGTTCAAAGTTTCATTTCCAAGAAGAAATATTTAAATCGGTTGATCCGGTTTTGATTTATGGTCGTATAAAGCTAATTTTGGTTGGTTTTTTACACATTTTTACATAAATTTACGCTGTTTGACCAAAAATTTAAATAAAAACTATGCGACTACTCAATCGGAGCACAATTACATGTTACTACCAAATATTATCAAAATTGGTTCAGTAGTTTAAAAGTTTATCCCGCACAAAGAATGTTACATGAGATTTTTATATATATAGATACTCGCATAATACATTCACAAAACTCAAAATATTTGGAAGAAATACTTAATTTTTTTAAAAGATTTCACTATAAGATGAAAGCTCTTCGAATAAACTTTCTTCTAATATATATAACAATTTATAATTTTTAGAAATTTTCATAAAAAATAACCTTGGCACACTACTTTGGATGAAAGCGATTAATCTACATATGTACCAGTTCGGGTATACAAATTGAACAATTAATAATAATATATAATACAATGGCGCTATTATAACTCTGACGAGTTTTATGGCCGAGCTTCTCTGATTGAATTGAACAATTAGTCTCTTCAATGAACATGCTCGAATAAATGCGATCAATTCGCTCCATATAAAGGGATGTAAAATTGTATTAGTAGCATGCTCCCTTGCGATTATAATAATAATAATACAATGTACACATGGGCGTAGTTAACTAATCCGTGTCACCACTACGCCATTAACTACCACTAATATCGCGATAGTGGAGCTTGACTTCAGAGTTCAAAAGGACATTGGAAGAAAATATAGAGCTTCGAAATACGAAAATAATGACGTATCAATTTTAAAAATCGGATGTTAAATAACAAAGTTACAAGAAAAAACCATTTCGGCGGAATTTCGCGGGATCAGAAAAAAAAATTGTTTTTGTCCCTTAATCCTCTCAATATATGTAAGCTTCAAATTTAGGGTCGGACTTTTACAATTTTACATATACTGAATTGCTTAAAAAAAAATTTGTTAAATAATAGCTACATTAAATATTCGTAGTGACGTAACTTCTTTGTTTATTAATTTAGTAAAACCGTTTAAAGGCAACATTGTCATGAATTTTGAAGCACTTTCATATGGCAAAACAAAGAGGATAATTCATGGACATACAAATAAGTTAGCTGACCCAACTATGTGAAAACGACTTCAGAGCTCAAAAGTTAATTGTAGAGGGAAGTGTAGAGCTTCAAAATTCGAAAATAATGACGTATCAATTTTAAAAATCGGATCAAAAATAACAAAGTTACAATAAAAAAACGATTTCGGCGGTATTTCGTGGGGTCAAAAAAAATTTTTTTGTGTCCCTTAACCAGGGTAGGAAGAAACTCCGAGTATGTGTGAGTGAGTGAGGAAACTCCTCCTCACGGCGTGCTGTGGAGTGGCCGTTTGCATTTCACACTCCTCTAGAACGCGGAGTGAGTGTTTTGTTTGTTTCTCCACTCCTTTTGTTGGAGTGAGGTTCGAAGGAACCGCTCACGCTGCGTGTGGAGTGAGCCGCCGTAGATTTCCTCTCTTCACGGTGTAATGTGTGGGAGCGTGTGAGTGAGGAATGCGCGATGACGCTGCATTAGAATGCATACATATATATGTACATATATGTATGTTGCAGGGTGCAATTTAGTGCCATGGTTTTTCTGCTAAATAGCATGTAGGGTTGGTTTTCGTCTTTTTTCATATTTATGCCCGTTTCAGGCGATTGAGTAGGTATGTAAAATCCATCTTTCTACCTAAATTTGTTTTTTGTTGTTCTTCATCTATGTAGGTACATGTGTGGATATGAAATGTGTATTTAATCCCCCAGATGCAATTACGAATACATATTTACATACATATGTACGTATATAGGTAGGTAGGTAAAAGGAAAATTATTTTCAAGAATGTGCATTTGTATTATTCGTTGTACCTACCTACTTGTTTAGTTTTTATTTATTATGCGATTGACGCAAAAAACTATTTAATCGTCATTAGAATCATATTTTTTTGTTTGCATAAACGAAATATTTATTACTTCATAATAAAAAAACATAACTCACAGTATATGTATGTATATATCGTCGCTCCCAACGAAGACTAGCACGGTTCGTTGTTCGCGTGGAAGACTAGCATGCTTCAGTTCTCTGCGTGGAAAACTAGCATACTTCGTTGTTCGCGTGGAAGACTAGCATGCTTCAGTTCTCTGCGTGGAAGACTAGCATACTTCAATTCTCTGCGTGGAAGACTAACATGCTTCACTTGTTTGGGTGGAAATTAATATACTTCTGTTTGTCAGAAATAAGCTTAGGGGTTAAGCACATAAGGAGGAGTGAAAGATATTTGGGCGATCTGGTAACTGATGTCCAGAGTGTACTTAAGTTGTGGAGGGATAACTTCTCCTCCTTGCTAGATAATGGCAACAGTGAAATTGCAGAAGGAGAAGATGTACGACCCGAATCCCCAATAGCAGATGATGGTAGGCATGTTCCACCACCAGATCATGACCGAGTGCGAATAGCAGTATCTCGGCTTAAGAATAATAAAGCACCGGGCACTGACAGCTTGCCAGCCGAGCTATTCAAACATGGTGGCGAAGAGGATAAGAATATGGTCGGACGAGCGCATGCCCGACGATTGGAACTCAAGTGTGCTCTGCCCAATCCACAAAAAAGGAGACTCCACAGTACTCGCCAATTATCGTGGGATACGCCTCCTGAATATCACATATAAGGTCTTAGCAAGTGTATTGTGCGAAAGAATGAAGTCCATCGTCAACAACCTGATTGGACCTTATCAGTGTGGCTTCAGAACTGGTAAATCTACCATCGACCAGATCTCCACAATATGCCAAATACTGGAAAAAACCCATAAAAAAGAACCGACACACACCATCTCTTTGTCGATTTTAAAGCCACTTTTGATAGCACGAATAGGAATTGCCTATATGCCGCAATGTCTGAATTTGGTTTCCCTGCAAAACTTATACAGCTATGCCAAATGACGTTGACTAACACCACCAGCTCCGTCAGAATTGGGAAGGACTTCTCTGAACCGTTCGAGACCAAACGAGGTTTCAGACAAGGTGACTCCCTTTCGTGTGACTTCTTCAATTTGATGCTGGAAAAGATAATACGAGCTGCAGAACTTAATCATACAGGAAGCATTTTATACCACAAGAGTGTACAAGTGCTGGCGAACGCCGATGATATCGACATCATTGGCACTAACACGCGCGCCGTATGTTCTGCCTTCTCCAGGCTGGATAAAAAGGCTAAGAAAATTGGTTTGGCGGTTAACGAGGGCAAGACGAAGTCATCACACAAAGAAACAGCACGCCTTGGCAGCCACGTCACTGTTGACAGCTACAAATTCGAAACTGTTAAGGACTTCGTCTATTTTGGAACCAGCATTAACACCAAGAATGATGTCAGCACGGAGATCCAACGAAGAACCACGCTTGCCAACAAATGCTACTTTGGACTAAGTAATAATAATAATAATAATAATAAACCCAACGATTTCCCTCCACCCACCCAACCGCACGAGGGGCGCATCCGCATGAAGTAGGCAACTGAAAAGTAAAGTCCTCTCTCGACAAACAACAATCACACTCTACAGGACGCTCATCGTTCCAGTCCTCATGTACGGCGCAGAAGAATGGACAATTTCAAAATCAGATGAGATGGCACTTGGATATTCGAGAGAAAAGTTCTTCGGAAGATTTATGGACCTTTGCGCGTTGGCTTGGGCGAGTATCGACGGAGATTTAATGATGAGCTGTACGAGCTTTACACAGACATCGACATTGTTCAGCGAATAGAGATCCAGCAGCTGCGTTGGGCAGGTCATGTCGTGAGAATGGATGAAGGCGCTCCGACCAAGAAAGTATTTCTATCGAAACCCGCTGAACGCAAAAGAAAAGTGAGACCTCCACTGCGTTGGGAAAATCAGGTGGACAGCGATGCTGCCTCCCTAGGTGTTCACAAGTGGCGCCATGCTGCACGAAACAGAAGCAATTGGCGCGCTCTGTTGGACTCGGCCAGAATCGTCTAGACGGTTAAGCGCCAATCAAGAAGAAGAAGAAGTACTGCGAAATCCATAAAGATCGTAGCATACCATACACTATATGCCTATTGCATTATATATGTCATTATTCCACGCCAATGTTCTATTAAATGTTACCCTAGCGTGTCGGGGAAAAGTATCGGAATTGAAAACATGGAGAGATTTCTTTTATATGACTTTGCGCTGTGATTTGGTTGGGTATACGAACAAGCCATTGTCACTAGCCCATTGATTAACACGGGTAAGGTGCAGGAATTTAGTGACAGAACAGGTCAGCTCACACACAGCTCTGCACACATCAGTTTCATAGGCATGAATATTGCAGTATTTTAATACGTGAGGAAGATCATTTATGTATATTACGAACAATAATGGTCCAAGTATGGACCCTTGTGGCACCCCTGTGGAGTGAGGTAAGTAACTGGATTCCTCATTACCTACGCATATTGCTTGTGGTCGACCGGGAAGATATGAGCTTACTAGGTTAATCGCTGGAGACGAGAATTAGAACAAATTTTTTAACTTTAAACAAAGCAATTTGTGATCGACCGTATCGAAAGCCTTGGAGTGGTCAAGGAGTGTTAAAATAGTTACATAGTTCTTGTCCACATTTATCCTAATGTCATTCGAGACAGTCAAAAGAGCAGTAATGCAACTTTTATTCTTCCTGAAGCCAGATTGACATGGGCTAATCAGTGAATGTTTTGAAATAAATGTGTTACTCTGTTGGTGCATTATGCGTTCAAGAACTTTAGAAAGAAAAGGAGAAATCGCAATGTGTCATCAGACCCTACTGCATTCGATTTTATGGATAGAACTGACTGAATAACGTCACAATCGTTAATACACGCAAGCCTAAAATCTGAGAAGGACTTGTTAGAAATAATATCGTAAATATCGTAGCATGATGCACCCGCGTTGGTACTAGATTCTACAACCTTTTTATTCAAAACATTTACATCAACAACGTCACATCAGTGTGGTTTTCAGTCGCTGAATCTTTGGTCGTAGTATTTTGTTTTTTGATATTTAATGGCTCTGGTTACCTCTTGTTTTAATTTTTTTTAACTTCGGAGAGTGCTTCCGTTTTATTATACTTCCAAAAATGATATAAACTATTCCGCTTCTTAATCAAAATTTTAATATTGCCATTAAACCACGGACGACTTTTGTGTGTACTAGATTTCGTTACAAAAGGTACTTACTTGACGTGGAATTGAATGAAATCAATTTGGTCGCTCGTTGACGTCAAATTTCGAATATGTGACCAATTAATTAGGTCAACACTTTTTTGAAGCTCCTTGCGATTGATTTCAGCAAGTTCGTGGTAAGAGTATAAACTTTTTTTGCAAGTAAAACAAGTTAAAATGTTAAAGATATTAAATCATGATTTGAGAAGCTAGGATGTGAGAGTTGATCATATAGAAGCACTTTATTCATATCACCGACAAAATAAAGATCCAGCAGCGAGCTATTTGTATGTGTAAAATGTGTAGGCACTGAGCAATTTACCGATACCGAGGTTTTTCATTGCAAGGGTGAAGTTATCATCGACTAAAAGGTTGGAATTGAAATCACCTGTGATGACTATATTCTTGCAGGACAAAGATATTTCTTCTAAAAAATCTATAAATTCTATAAATTTTATGTTTTTATTTGGTCTGTAATCACAACCCAATAAAATTCTGTCTAATTTCGTGTATATATCCAAGAAGAGATACTCAATAGAGCTGTTGTTCGCAGACTTGCTGTTAGGCTTGCATGATATACCCGATTTCACAAATATCGAAACTCCGTCGCCGCCGCCGCCGAAATGTTTTTGGTATAGCGCCGCCGCCGCCGGAATCACTGTCGGCGTATATGTCTAGTACATACATATGTATGTAGGTATGTATTGTTCTCGTTGTTTTGTCTTCTGCTTTAACGATTGATTGTGGCGACCAACTATGCGCATGACTCTTTTTTTCAAAAATTGATATTATTCTTTATAATATTTTTGTTATTTAAAAAGAGAATTTATTAATTGTTTGAATGCAGAACTTTAGTAAAAGGTTCAAAGTTTCATTTCCAAGAAGAAATATTTAAATCGGTTGATCCGGTTTTGATTTATGGTCGTATAAAGCTAATTTTGGTTGGTTTTTTACACATTTTTACATAAATTTACGCTGTTTGACCAAAAATTTAAATAAAAACTATGCGACTACTCAATCGGAGCACAATTACATGTTACTACCAAATATTATCAAAATTGGTTCAGTAGTTTAAAAGTTTATCCCGCACAAAGAATGTTACATGAGATTTTTATATATATAGATACTCGCATAATACATTCACAAAACTCAAAATATTTGGAAGAAATACTTAATTTTTTTTAAAGATTTCACTATAAGATGAAAGCTCTTCGAATAAACTTTCTTCTAATATATATAACAATTTATAATTTTTAGAAATTTTCATAAAAAATAACCTTGGCACACTACTTTGGATGAAAGCGATTAATCTACATATGTACCAGTTCGGGTATACAAATTGAACAATTAGTCTCTTCAATGAACATGCTCGAATAAATGCGATCAATTCGCTCCATATAAAGGGATGTAAAATTGTATTAGTAGCATGCTCCCTTGCGATTATAATAATAATAATACAATGTACACATGGGCGTAGTTAACTAATCCGTGTCACCACTACGCCATTAACTACCACTAATATCGCGATAGTGGAGCTTGACTTCAGAGTTCAAAAGGACATTGGAAGAAAATATAGAGCTTCGAAATACGAAAATAATGACGTATCAATTTTAAAAATCGGATGTTAAATAACAAAGTTACAAGAAAAAACCATTTCGGCGGAATTTCGCGGGATCAGAAAAAAAAATTGTTTTTGTCCCTTAATCCTCTCAATATATGTAAGCTTCAAATTTAGGGTCGGACTTTTACAATTTTACATATACTGAATTGCTTAAAAAAAAATTTGTTAAATAATAGCTACATTAAATATTCGTAGTGACGTAACTTCTTTGTTTATTAATTTAGTAAAACCGTTTAAAGGCAACATTGTCATGAATTTTGAAGCACTTTCATATGGCAAAACAAAGAGGATAATTCATGGACATACAAATAAGTTAGCTGACCCAACTATGTGAAAACGACTTCAGAGCTCAAAAGTTAATTGTAGAGGGAAGTGTAGAGCTTCAAAATTCGAAAATAATGACGTATCAATTTTAAAAATCGGATCAAAAATAACAAAGTTACAATAAAAAAACGATTTCGGCGGTATTTCGTGGGGTCAAAAAAAATTTGTTTGTGTCCCTTAACCAGGGTAGGAAGAAACTCCGAGTATGTGTGAGTGAGTGAGGAAACTCCTCCTCACGGCGTGCTGTGGAGTGGCCGTTTGCATTTCACACTCCTCTAGAACGCGGAGTGAGTGTTTTGTTTGTTTCTCCACTCCTTTTGTTGGAGTGAGGTTCAAAGGAACCGCTCACGCTGCGTGTGGAGTGAGCCGCCGTAGATTTCCTCTTTTCACGGTGTAATGTGTGGGAGCGTGTGAGTGAGGAATGCGCGATGACGCTGCATTAGAATGCATACATATATATGTACATATATGTATGTTGCAGGGTGCAATTTAATGCCATGGTTTTTCTGCTAAATAGCATGTAGGGTTGGTTTTCGTCTTTTTTCATATTTATGCCCGTTTCAGGCGATTGAGTAGGTATGTAAAATCCATCTTTCTACCTAAATTTGTTTTTTGTTGTTCTTCATCTATGTAGGTACATGTGTGGATATGAAATGTGTATTTAATCCCCCAGATGCAATTACGAATACATATTTACATACATATGTACGTATATAGGTAGGTAGGTAAAAGGAAAATTATTTTCAAGAATGTGCATTTGTATTATTCGTTGTACCTACCTACTTGTTTAGTTTTTATTTATTATGCGATTGACGCAAAAAACTATTTAATCGTCATTAGAATCATATTTTTTTGTTTGCATAAACGAAATATTTATTACTTCATAATAAAAAAACATAACTCACAGTATATGTATGTATATATCGTCGCTCCCAACGAAGACTAGCACGGTACGTTGTTCGCGTGGAAGACTAGCATGCTTCAGTTCTCTGCGTGGAAAACTAGCATACTTCGTTGTTCGCGTGGAAGACTAGCATGCTTCAGTTCTCTGCGTGGAAGACTAGCATACTTCAATTCTCTGCGTGGAAGACTAACATGCTTCACTTGTTTGGGTGGAAATTAATATACTTCTGTTTGTCAGAAATAAGCTTAGGGGTTAAGCACATAAGGAGGAGTGAAAGATATTTGGGCGATCTGGTAACTGATGTCCAGAGTGTACTTAAGTTGTGGAGGGATAACTTCTCCTCCTTGCTAGATAATGGCAACAGTGAAATTGCTGAAGGAGAAGATGTACGACCCGAATCCCCAATAGCAGATGATGGTAGGCATGTTCCACCACCAGATCATGACCGAGTGCGAATAGCAGTATCTCGGCTTAAGAATAATAAAGCACCGGGCACTGACAGCTTGCCAGCCGAGCTATTCAAACATGGTGGCGAAGAGGATAAGAATATGGTCGGACGAGCGCATGCCCGACGATTGGAACTCAAGTGTGCTCTGCCCAATCCACAAAAAAGGAGACTCCACAGTACTCGCCAATTATCGTGGGATACGCCTCCTGAATATCACATATAAGGTCTTAGCAAGTGTATTGTGCGAAAGAATGAAGTCCATCGTCAACAACCTGATTGGACCTTATCAGTGTGGCTTCAGAACTGGTAAATCTACCATCGACCAGATCTCCACAATATGCCAAATACTGGAAAAAACCCATAAAAAAGAACCGACACACACCATCTCTTTGTCGATTTTAAAGCCACTTTTGATAGCACGAATAGGAATTGCCTATATGCCGCAATGTCTGAATTTGGTTTCCCTGCAAAACTTATACAGCTATGCCAAATGACGTTGACTAACACCACCAGCTCCGTCAGAATTGGGAAGGACTTCTCTGAACCGTTCGAGACCAAACGAGGTTTCAGACAAGGTGACTCCCTTTCGTGTGACTTCTTCAATTTGATGCTGGAAAAGATAATACGAGCTGCAGAACTTAATCATACAGGAAGCATTTTATACCACAAGAGTGTACAAGTGCTGGCGAACGCCGATGATATCGACATCATTGGCACTAACACGCGCGCCGTATGTTCTGCCTTCTCCAGGCTGGATAAAAAGGCTAAGAAAATTGGTTTGGCGGTTAACGAGGGCAAGACGAAGTCATCACACAAAGAAACAGCACGCCTTGGCAGCCACGTCACTGTTGACAGCTACAAATTCGAAACTGTTAAGGACTTCGTCTATTTTGGAACCAGCATTAACACCAAGAATGATGTCAGCACGGAGATCCAACGAAGAACCACGCTTGCCAACAAATGCTACTTTGGACTAAGTAGGCAACTGAAAAGTAAAGTCCTCTCTCGACAAACAACAATCACACTCTACAGGACGCTCATCGTTCCAGTCCTCATGTACGGCGCAGAAGCATGGACAATTTCAAAATCAGATGAGATGGCACTTGGATATTCGAGAGAAAAGTTCTTCGGAAGATTTATGGACCTTTGCGCGTTGGCGTGGGCGAGTATCGACGGAGATTTAATGATGAGCTGTACGAGCTTTACACAGACATCGACATTGTTCAGCGAATAGAGATCCAGCAGCTGCGTTGGGCAGGTCATGTCGTGAGAATGGATGAAGGCGCTCCGACCAAGAAAGTATTTCTATCGAAACCCGCTGAACGCAAAAGAAAAGTGAGACCTCCACTGCGTTGGGAAAATCAGGTGGACAGCGATGCTGCCTCCCTAGGTGTTCACAAGTGGCGCCATGCTGCACGAAACAGAAGCAATTGGCGCGCTCTGTTGGACTCGGCCAGAATCGTCTAGACGGTTAAGCGCCAATCAAGAAGAAGAAGAAGTACTGCGAAATCCATAAAGATCGTAGCATACCATACACTATATGCCTATTGCATTATATATGTCATTATTCCACGCCAATGTTCTATTAAATGTTACCCTAGCGTGTCGGGGAAAAGTATCGGAATTGAAAACATGGAGAGATTTCTTTTATATGACTTTGCGCTGTGATTTGGTTGGGTATACGAACAAGCCATTGTCACTAGCCCATTGATTAACACGGGTAAGGTGCAGGAATTTAGTGACAGAACAGGTCAGCTCACACACAGCTGAACATCAGTTTCATAGGCATGAATATTGCAGTATTTTAATACGTGAGGAAGATCATTTATGTATATTACGAACAATAATGGTCCAAGTATGGACCCTTGTGGCACCCCTGTGGAGTGAGGTAAGTAACTGGATTCCTCATTACCTACGCATATTGCTTGTGGTCGACCGGGAAGATATGAGCTTACTAGGTTAATCGCTGGAGACGAGAATTAGAACAAATTTTTTAACTTTAAACAAAGCAATTTGTGATCGACCGTATCGAAAGCCTTGGAGTGGTCAAGGAGTGTTAAAATAGTTACATAGTTCTTGTCCACATTTATCCTAATGTCATTCGAGACAGTCAAAAGAGCAGTAATGCAACTTTTATTCTTCCTGAAGCCAGATTGACATGGGCTAATCAGTGAATGTTTTGAAATAAATGTGTTACTCTGTTGGTGCATTATGCGTTCAAGAACTTTAGAAAGAAAAGGAAAAATCGCAATGTGTCATCAGACCCTACTGCATTCGATTTTATGGATAGAACTGACTGAATAACGTCACAATCGTTAATACACGCAAGCCTAAAATCTGAGAAGGACTTGTTAGAAATAATATCGTAAATATCGTAGCATGATGCACCCGCGTTGGTACTAGATTCTACAACCTTTTTATTCAAAACATTTACATCAACGACGTCACATCAGTGTGGTTTTCAGTCGCTGAATCTTTGGTCGTAGTATTTTGTTTTTTGATATTTAATGCCTCTGGTTACCTCTTGTTTTAATTTTTTTTAACTTCGGAGAGTGCTTCCGTTTTATTATACTTCCAAAAATGATATAAACTATTCCGCTTCTTAATCAAAATTTTAATATTGCCATTAAACCACGGACGACTTTTGTGTGTACTAGATTTCGTTACAAAAGGTACTTACTTGACGTGGAATTGAACTAAATCAATTTGGTCGCTCGTTGACGTCAAATTTCGAATATGTGACCAATTAATTAGGTCAACACTTTTTTGAAGCTCCTTGCGATTGATTTCAGCAAGGTCGTGGTAAGAGTATAAACTTTTTTTGCAAGTAAAACAAGTTAAAATGTTAAAGATATTAAATCATGATTTGAGAAGCTAGGATGTGAGAGTTGATCATATAGAAGCACTTTATTCATATCACCGACAAAATAAAGATCCAGCAGCGAGCTATTTGTATGTGTAAAATGTGTAGGCACTGAGCAATTTACCGATACCGAGGTTTTTCATTGCAAGGGTGAAGTTATCATCGACTAAAAGGTTGGAATTGAAATCACCTGTGATGACTATATTCTTGCAGGACAAAGATATTTCTTCTAAAAAATCTATAAATTCTATAAATTTTATGTTTTTATTTGGTCTGTAATCACAACCCAATAAAATTCTGTCTAATTTCGTGTATATATCCAAGAAGAGATACTCAATAGAGCTGTTGTTCGCAGACTTGCTGTTAGGCTTGCATGATATACCCGATTTCACAAATATCGAAACTCCGTCGCCGCCGCCGCCGAAATGTTTTTGGTATAGCGCCGCCGCCGCCGGAATCACTGTCGGCGTATATGTCTAGTACATACATATGTATGTAGGTATGTATTGTTCTCGTTGTTTTGTCTTCTGCTTTAACGATTGATTGTGGCGACCAACCATGCGCATGACTCTTTTTTTCAAAAATTGATATTATTCTTTATAATATTTTTGTTATTTAAAAAGAGAATTTATTAATTGTTTGAATGCAGAACTTTAGTAAAAGGTTCAAAGTTTCATTTCCAAGAAGAAATATTTAAATCGGTTGATCCGGTTTTGATTTATGGTCGTATAAAACTAATTTTGGTTGGTTTTTACACATTTTTACATAAATTTACGCTGTTTGACCAAAAATTTAAATAAAAACTATGCGACTACTCAATCGGAGCACAATTACATGTTACTACCAAATATTATCAAAATTGGTTCAGTAGTTTAAAAGTTTATCCCGCACAAAGAATGTTACATGAGATTTTTATATATATAGATACTCGCATAATACATTCACAAAACTCAAAATATTTGGAAGAAATACTTAATTTTTTTAAAAGATTTCACTATAAGATGAAAGCTCTTCGAATAAACTTTCTTCTAATATATATAACAATTTATAATTTTTAGAAATTTTCATAAAAAATAACCTTGGCACACTACTTTGGATGAAAGCGATTAATCTACATATGTACCAGTTCGGGTATACAAATTGAACAATTAGTCTCTTCAATGAACATGCTCGAATAAATGCGATCAATTCGCTCCATATAAAGGGATGTAAAATTGTATTAGTAGCATGCTCCCTTGCGATTATAATAATAATAATACAATGTACACATGGGCGTAGTTAACTAATCCGTGTCACCACTACGCCATTAACTACCACTAATATCGCGATAGTGGAGCTTGACTTCAGAGTTCAAAAGGACATTGGAAGAAAATATAGAGCTTCGAAATACGAAAATAATGACGTATCAATTTTAAAAATCGGATGTTAAATAACAAAGTTACAAGAAAAAACCATTTCGGCGGAATTTCGCGGGATCAGAAAAAAAAATTGTTTTTGTCCCTTAATCCTCTCAATATATGTAAGCTTCAAATTTAGGGTCGGACTTTTACAATTTTACATATACTGAATTGCTTAAAAAAAAATTTGTTAAATAATAGCTACATTAAATATTCGTAGTGACGTAACTTCTTTGTTTATTAATTTAGTAAAACCGTTTAAAGGCAACATTGTCATGAATTTTGAAGCACTTTCATATGGCAAAACAAAGAGGATAATTCATGGATACAAATAAGTTAGCTGACCCAACTATGTGAAAACGACTTCAGAGCTCAAAAGTTAATTGTAGAGGGAAGTGTAGAGCTTCAAAATTCGAAAATAATGACGTATCAATTTTAAAAATCGGATCAAAAATAACAAAGTTACAATAAAAAAACGATTTCGGCGGTATTTCGTGGGGTCAAAAAAAATTTTTTTGTGTCCCTTAACCAGGGTAGGAAGAAACTCCGAGTATGTGTGAGTGAGTGAGGAAACTCCTCCTCACGGCGTGCTGTGGAGTGGCCGTTTGCATTTCACACTCCTCTAGAACGCGGAGTGAGTGTTTTGTTTGTTTCTCCACTCCTTTTGTTGGAGTGAGGTTCGAAGGAACCGCTCACGCTGCGTGTGGAGTGAGCCGCCGTAGATTTCCTCTTTTCACGGTGTAATGTGTGGGAGCGTGTGAGTGAGGAATGCGCGATGACGCTGCATTAGAATGCATACATATATATGTACATATATGTATGTTGCAGGGTGCAATTTAGTGCCATGGTTTTTCTGCTAAATAGCATGTAGGGTTGGTTTTCGTCTTTTTTCATATTTATGCCCGTTTCAGGCGATTGAGTAGGTATGTAAAATCCATCTTTCTACCTAAATTTGTTTTTTGTTGTTCTTCATCTATGTAGGTACATGTGTGGATATGAAATGTGTATTTAATCCCCCAGATGCAATTACGAATACATATTTACATACATATGTACGTATATAGGTAGGTAGGTAAAAGGAAAATTATTTTCAAGAATGTGCATTTGTATTATTCGTTGTACCTACCTACTTGTTTAGTTTTTATTTATTATGCGATTGACGCAAAAAACTATTTAATCGTCATTAGAATCATATTTTTTTGTTTGCATAAACGAAATATTTATTACTTCATAATAAAAAAACATAACTCACAGTATATGTATGTATATATCGTCGCTCCCAACGAAGACTAGCACGGTTCGTTGTTCGCGTGGAAGACTAGCATGCTTCAGTTCTCTGCGTGGAAAACTAGCATACTTCGTTGTTCGCGTGGAAGACTAGCATGCTTCAGTTCTCTGCGTGGAAGACTAGCATACTTCAATTCTCTGCGTGGAAGACTAACATGCTTCACTTGTTTGGGTGGAAATTAATATACTTCTGTTTGTCAGAAATAAGCTTAGGGGTTAAGCACATAAGGAGGAGTGAAAGATATTTGGGCGATCTGGTAACTGATGTCCAGAGTGTACTTAAGTTGTGGAGGGATAACTTCTCCTCCTTGCTAGATAATGGCAACAGTGAAATTGCTGAAGGAGAAGATGTACGACCCGAATCCCCAATAGCAGATGATGGTAGGCATGTTCCACCACCAGATCATGACCGAGTGCGAATAGCAGTATCTCGGCTTAAGAATAATAAAGCACCGGGCACTGACAGCTTGCCAGCCGAGCTATTCAAACATGGTGGCGAAGAGGATAAGAATATGGTCGGACGAGCGCATGCCCGACGATTGGAACTCAAGTGTGCTCTGCCCAATCCACAAAAAAGGAGACTCCACAGTACTCGCCAATTATCGTGGGATACGCCTCCTGAATATCACATATAAGGTCTTAGCAAGTGTATTGTGCGAAAGAATGAAGTCCATCGTCAACAACCTGATTGGACCTTATCAGTGTGGCTTCAGAACTGGTAAATCTACCATCGACCAGATCTCCACAATATGCCAAATACTGGAAAAAACCCATAAAAAAGAACCGACACACACCATCTCTTTGTCGATTTTAAAGCCACTTTTGATAGCACGAATAGGAATTGCCTATATGCCGCAATGTCTGAATTTGGTTTCCCTGCAAAACTTATACAGCTATGCCAAATGACGTTGACTAACACCACCAGCTCCGTCAGAATTGGGAAGGACTTCTCTGAACCGTTCGAGACCAAACGAGGTTTCAGACAAGGTGACTCCCTTTCGTGTGACTTCTTCAATTTGATGCTGGAAAAGATAATACGAGCTGCAGAACTTAATCATACAGGAAGCATTTTATACCACAAGAGTGTACAAGTGCTGGCGAACGCCGATGATATCGACATCATTGGCACTAACACGCGCGCCGTATGTTCTGCCTTCTCCAGGCTGGATAAAAAGGCTAAGAAAATTGGTTTGGCGGTTAACGAGGGCAAGACGAAGTCATCACACAAAGAAACAGCACGCCTTGGCAGCCACGTCACTGTTGACAGCTACAAATTCGAAACTGTTAAGGACTTCGTCTATTTTGGAACCAGCATTAACACCAAGAATGATGTCAGCACGGAGATCCAACGAAGAACCACGCTTGCCAACAAATGCTACTTTGGACTAAGTAGGCAACTGAAAAGTAAAGTCCTCTCTCGACAAACAACAATCACACTCTACAGGACGCTCATCGTTCCAGTCCTCATGTACGGCGCAGAAGCATGGACAATTTCAAAATCAGATGAGATGGCACTTGGATATTCGAGAGAAAAGTTCTTCGGAAGATTTATGGACCTTTGCGCGTTGGCGTGGGCGAGTATCGACGGAGATTTAATGATGAGCTGTACGAGCTTTACACAGACATCGACATTGTTCAGCGAATAGAGATCCAGCAGCTGCGTTGGGCAGGTCATGTCGTGAGAATGGATGAAGGCGCTCCGACCAAGAAAGTATTTCTATCGAAACCCGCTGAACGCAAAAGAAAAGTGAGACCTCCACTGCGTTGGGAAAATCAGGTGGACAGCGATGCTGCCTCCCTAGGTGTTCACAAGTGGCGCCATGCTGCACGAAACAGAAGCAATTGGCGCGCTCTGTTGGACTCGGCCAGAATCGTCTAGACGGTTAAGCGCCAATCAAGAAGAAGAAGAAGTACTGCGAAATCCATAAAGATCGTAGCATACCATACACTATATGCCTATTGCATTATATATGTCATTATTCCACGCCAATGTTCTATTAAATGTTACCCTAGCGTGTCGGGGAAAAGTATCGGAATTGAAAACATGGAGAGATTTCTTTTATATGACTTTGCGCTGTGATTTGGTTGGGTATACGAACAAGCCATTGTCACTAGCCCATTGATTAACACGGGTAAGGTGCAGGAATTTAGTGACAGAACAGGTCAGCTCACACACAGCTGAACATCAGTTTCATAGGCATGAATATTGCAGTATTTTAATACGTGAGGAAGATCATTTATGTATATTACGAACAATAATGGTCCAAGTATGGACCCTTGTGGCACCCCTGTGGAGTGAGGTAAGTAACTGGATTCCTCATTACCTACGCATATTGCTTGTGGTCGACCGGGAAGATATGAGCTTACTAGGTTAATCGCTGGAGACGAGATTAGAACAAATTTTTTAACTTTAAACAAAGCAATTTGTGATCGACCGTATCGAAAGCCTTGGAGTGGTCAAGGAGTGTTAAAATAGTTACATAGTTCTTGTCCACATTTATCCTAATGTCATTCGAGACAGTCAAAAGAGCAGTAATGCAACTTTTATTCTTCCTGAAGCCAGATTGACATGGGCTAATCAGTGAATGTTTTGAAATAAATGTGTTACTCTGTTGGTGCATTATGCGTTCAAGAACTTTAGAAAGAAAAGGAAAAATCGCAATGTGTCATCAGACCCTACTGCATTCGATTTTATGGATAGAACTGACTGAATAACGTCACAATCGTTAATACACGCAAGCCTAAAATCTGAGAAGGACTTGTTAGAAATAATATCGTAAATATCGTAGCATGATGCACCCGCGTTGGTACTAGATTCTACAACCTTTTTATTCTAAACATTTACATCAACGACGTCACATCAGTGTGGTTTTCAGTCGCTGAATCTTTGGTCGTAGTATTTTGTTTTTTGATATTTAATGGCTCTGGTTACCTCTTGTTTTAATTTTTTTTAACTTCGGAGAGTGCTTCCGTTTTATTATACTTCCAAAAATGATATAAACTATTCCGCTTCTTAATCAAAATTTTAATATTGCCATTAAACCACGGACGACTTTTGTGTGTACTAGATTTCGTTACAAAAGGTACTTACTTGACGTGGAATTGAATGAAATCAATTTGGTCGCTCGTTGACGTCAAATTTCGAATATATGACCAATTAATTAGGTCAACACTTTTTTGAAGCTCCTTGCGATTGATTTCAGCAAGGTCGTGGTAAGAGTATAAACTTTTTTTGCAAGTAAAACAAGTTAAAATGTTAAAGATATTAAATCATGATTTGAGAAGCTAGGATGTGAGAGTTGATCATATAGAAGCACTTTATTCATATCACCGACAAAATAAAGATCCAGCAGCGAGCTATTTGTATGTGTAAAATGTGTAGGCACTGAGCAATTTACCGATACCGAGGTTTTTCATTGCAAGGGTGAAGTTATCATCGACTAAAAGGTTGGAATTGAAATCACCTGTGATGACTATATTCTTGCAGGACAAAGATATTTCTTCTAAAAAATCTATAAATTCTATAAATTTTATGTTTTTATTTGGTCTGTAATCACAACCCAATAAAATTCTGTCTAATTTCGTGTATATATCCAAGAAGAGATACTCAATAGAGCTGTTGTTCGCAGACTTGCTGTTAGGCTTGCATGATATACCCGATTTCACAAATATCGAAACTCCGTCGCCGCCGCCGCCGAAATGTTTTTGGTATAGCGCCGCCGCCGCCGGAATCACTGTCGGCGTATATGTCTAGTACATACATATGTATGTAGGTATGTATTGTTCTCGTTGTTTTGTCTTCTGCTTTAACGATTGATTGTGGCGACCAACCATGCGCATGACTCTTTTTTTCAAAAATTGATATTATTCTTTATAATATTTTTGTTATTTAAAAAGAGAATTTATTAATTGTTTGAATGCAGAACTTTAGTAAAAGGTTCAAAGTTTCATTTCCAAGAAGAAATATTTAAATCGGTTGATCCGGTTTTGATTTATGGTCGTATAAAGCTAATTTTGGTTGGTTTTTTACACATTTTTACATAAATTTACGCTGTTTGACCAAAAATTTAAATAAAAACTATGCGACTACTCAATCGGAGCACAATTACATGTTACTACCAAATATTATCAAAATTGGTTCAGTAGTTTAAAAGTTTATCCCGCACAAAGAATGTTACATGAGATTTTTATATATATAGATACTCGCATAATACATTCACAAAACTCAAAATATTTGGAAGAAATACTTAATTTTTTTAAAAGATTTCACTATAAGATGAAAGCTCTTCGAATAAACTTTCTTCTAATATATATAACAATTTATAATTTTTAGAAATTTTCATAAAAAATAACCTTGGCACACTACTTTGGATGAAAGCGATTAATCTACATATGTACCAGTTCGGGTATACAAATTGAACAATTAGTCTCTTCAATGAACATGCTCGAATAAATGCGATCAATTCGCTCCATATAAAGGGATGTAAAATTGTATTAGTAGCATGCTCCCTTGCGATTATAATAATAATAATACAATGTACACATGGGCGTAGTTAACTAATCCGTGTCACCACTACGCCATTAACTACCACTAATATCGCGATAGTGGAGCTTGACTTCAGAGTTCAAAAGGACATTGGAAGAAAATATAGAGCTTCGAAATACGAAAATAATGACGTATCAATTTTAAAAATCGGATGTTAAATAACAAAGTTACAAGAAAAAACCATTTCGGCGGAATTTCGCGGGATCAGAAAAAAAAAATTGTTTTTGTCCCTTAATCCTCTCAATATATGTAAGCTTCAAATTTAGGGTCGGACTTTTACAATTTTACATATACTGAATTGCTTAAAAAAAAATTTGTTAAATAATAGCTACATTAAATATTCGTAGTGACGTAACTTCTTTGTTTATTAATTTAGTAAAACCGTTTAAAGGCAACATTGTCATGAATTTTGAAGCACTTTCATATGGCAAAACAAAGAGGATAATTCATGGACATACAAATAAGTTAGCTGACCCAACTATGTGAAAACGACTTCAGAGCTCAAAAGTTAATTGTAGAGGGAAGTGTAGAGCTTCAAAATTCGAAAATAATGACGTATCAATTTTAAAAATCGGATCAAAAATAACAAAGTTACAATAAAAAAAACGATTTCGGCGGTATTTCGTGGGGTCAAAAAAAATTTTTTTGTGTCCCTTAACCAGGGTAGGAAGAAACTCCGAGTCGCTAATATTCGACTACTGATGGTTGGAGCGTAGGTTCAATGCCTGGTGTGCTCCCGAGAAGATGTCTGATGATGAAGAAAGTGGTTTTTCTTCGAAATAGCTATCACATCTACCATCGCTGTATGAGCTAATTGGATTTTTCCGCTTATTCCAAAGTATAAAAATTAAAATTAAAAATAATAATTTCATGCTAGACACTAACATAATCAATAATGTTAAATTATAAATTGTGCTGTTGTACATACAACTACTGTACACAGCGCCCGCTGTCCGTCAGCTGCCTACCATTATTCAACACTTGCATAGCAGATGTACGAAAATCGTACACTAAGTGAGGTTAGATTGAATAGAGCAATGGCATATATAAGTGAAAAATCCAACAGCTCAGCAGGACCATCGGTAGCCGCAGTGCTTAGCGTTTCGCTAATATTCGACTACTGATGGTTGGAGCGTAGGTTCAATGCCTGGTGTGCTCCCGAGAAGATGTCTGATGATGAAGAAAGTGGTTTTTCTTCGAAATAGCTATCACATCTACCATCGCTGTATGAGCTAATTGGATTTTTCCGCTTATTCCAAAGTATATAGATGAGTCAATTTGAAAATTTTCATTTTTTTACGAAAAATTGAAGAAAAAATTGACTTTGTCAGGCAAGATCTTTAAAACAAACGCTTTCACCTTTAATTTTACTGCTTTACGTGAAGCCCCATTCTATTGGCAAAAAGATAAGCCATCAACGAAGAAAATCCATGGTAAAATGGAAAAGTTATAGGCGATCATGTAAATACAGCCAAGTCATTCAATGCCTATGCACGGGTACATTCTATGCATGTTATACCGGTAAAAGGGCTTTTATCTACTGCGCTGCTACTGCACTGATACTGCACATGTGTAGGTACCCCCAAAACTGCGTATCAATTAGTCGACGAGTTATAGCCAATAAACCATACAAACAATATTCTGAAAATCGGCATTTGCCTGCAAAGTTCAAAGGTCGATTAAAAACAAATTCGAACTAACCTAAACAAACGCCACGATACGGGTCTTCTAATTTAGCCTTAATTTTCACCCCTAACTTTCAGAACTGACCTAACTTTTGTTGACCTGAATTTGTTCCACAGTGTAACCATAGAAAATTTAGACACCTCATTTTTCCATCGAGTTAAATGTTTTAGATTAGCACACAGCCTTAGTAGTCAATTCCGCGCTTTTGGTGTTGTTCGCTCACAGTGAGATTAGTTTTTGTCAGAAAAGTACCGTAATGAACCATTCCTTTAACCAAACTAAAAAAATGTGATGGTCTAATTTAATTATATATGTGATACAGGGTGTGAATATTTCCGTGAAAAAGGGAAATAAAACAATATGGATTAGAAACGTTATAAACGTTATTAATAAATATAAATTTATTAAAAATTAAAAAATATAAAATGCGAACAGTGACTTTTCAAAAGGTATAATATCACGGAGTGACCAAAAGTATTATGTATATATATATATTCACGTAGTGAAATACAAATACTTACGTTTGGAAGTCGATGATGTGTCGCCAATAGTGCTTGAACTCGAATCGAAAGAAAGAAATTTCTTTTGATGGCAAGAAGCCTGAAAAAGTTAAATTACAGCAGTTAACGGTGGCCGTTAATTCAGCCACTCGTTACTTTGTTGCCAAAATGACATTTAATACATTAGGGTGGTCACGGTTTTGTGGGTTTAGGCTGCTGGCCTAAACATGCCGGCCCCCTTGCAGCATGCAACACGGGTGGCAACACCTCACCGACTTAATACAAATATGTGTATGGAAATATTCAAAAAAATTTTTTTTTTTTTACAAATTCATTTATAAATGACATATGACATATGTTAAAATTCATTTAAAAATGTATGCTAAAATTCAGTTTTTAAAACTTTAAAAAATTCATTTACAAATTCAGTTAAAATGTATGTACATATGCAAAAATTCATTTTTTAAACTTAAAAAAAAACTCATCCAGCCATAGGCACACAAATGCATATGCATATCTATACTCCACAGAATGTAGGTATGTATGTAAGCAATTCAGTGAACGTACAGAAATTCAATTACGTATGGTTAAATAGACAAATATGCATATACATGTACATGTGCCTCTGGATGTATGTATGTATATATATAAGAAAACAATTAGGCTACATTTGCTGGTCAAACCCTGGGTCAGCTGAAAAAGAAAAGGACATTAGTACATAGACGTGGTTCCCTTGCTGCACTTTAGTTTACCCTAGCAGGCACCGGAGAGCACCCATCCAAAGATGGTGTCTTGAAGGCGTAGAGGACCTATTATTCCCGGAGCCGTTGAGTCGGGCAGCATAATTTTTGCGCAAACTTCCGCTCCTAGCACTAATTGCACCGAGGAGGCCTGATGGAAGTTCTCATCTGCCAGTACGAGATTGGTGTATCGTCGTGCCACGTCATTATTCAGTGATTTTATTGGTGTGACCATCCGGAAGGCCTCGATCACGGCATGGGTGGCGATAGCGGTGTGATGGACAGGTCTGCCACGTATCACCAAAAAACATCCAGTCCGCCCATGTAATTTTTCAATTTTTACCTTTAATTGTTGCGCCAGGATGGGATGAATTTTGGTGGACGAGGCACACATGTCCAACAGCGCTCGGATTACGTGCAACCTTCCGCCGGCCTCTACTTTGACCATTGCCGTGGGCGCTACAGGCGTTAGGCATTGTATCGGCAGAGGAATGGTTGATTGCACCAATCCGGAACGAAATGTGGGGGGGTAGCGGTTTTGCACTTCGGTGTCACCGCGGCGTTGCTGTAGTTGGCGTTGACGCTGGCGTTGTCGTCTATTTCGTCTGGGTACCCTTTGTAGCCCAGTTGTTGCCGGTCGTTCATGGCGTAAAGGAGGACGGAAGTGCCTGGACTCCATCCTACCCACCACGTGCGATGAAGGGGGCTCAGACCCCTGCACCGCGTCTGACCCGACGAGCGTAGCTTCGTCTTCATCTCGGGTCTGCACCGATATGTCGGACGCCGCAAGCGAAATGACGTCATCATCAGCCAGCTCAGACAGGGGGCGTTCATTCGTTGCTTCAATGTGTAGCAACGAATGGTGACGTTCCCCGCATCGTCTACAAGTGAAGCGGCTTTTACAATTTGCTGATCGGTGCGATGGCAACAGACAATTTTGGCAAATACCCCAAATAACCACCTGCCTTAAACGGTCTGTCGGGGCCCAGGCCCGAAAGACCGGACAAAGCCGAACCGGATTGTGCCTTTTACAAAAACGGCAGCTCAGCGGGAATTTGGCGGGTTTGGCTTCGGCATTGATGCGCTCTCTAGTAAGTCCCATGTCTACGTAATAAACAAAGTAGGGACTAATTTAGAAATATTGTTTCCTAATTGGGTGGCATATTCAAAATTCCCATATCTATTACATAGTTATCATTTTGGTGTGGCACTTCAATTTTTGTTGGTCTTATTGTTTTTCCCCCTTTTTTTTTTTTTTAACACGCAGCCAGTGAGCGTAACCCACTGTGTTTCTTTTGGTTAGTTTTTTCATGCCGGCGCCATCTGTGTGTAGCGATGACAGGCTCACATTGGTTATGTGTGGAACATAACACATACCTTCCACATCAACCTTAGCCGGGTTCTGAACCACATTGAAAATTCCTATTAAGGTGGCTCTATAAATTTTAAATTGTCTTGAATGTACCGTAGGTACATTATTTTCGCAGTCGTAAACTTTGAAAAATTTTATGTGAAAAAAAAGGCATGTGAATTGCGTTGGTATATTTTTCTGCGTTGGTATATTTTGCGAAATGTACCTTTAGACGCAGAACGCTACCACCCGACAAAACAAAATAACAAAAGTATGGGAAAAATTACCAACCTATGCTTTGAGTGCTCAATTATACCGATAGTAGGCTTTAAAAAATTTTGAGAACTTTTAGAAAAAAAAAACATGTGAATTTTTTTTTTTTTGTTTTTACGATAATATATTTTGTGTTTTGACAATTATCGAAATGAAAAAAGTGTAATAATTTTGTTAGATAATTGTTGAAACAATTTGGAATTTGTTACGCTGTTTTCGTTTATAAGTTAATTATAATATTTGCTGTAAATTACATTTTCATTAGCACATCCAGTAATGAGAAATTAATTTTTTATCAAAATATGAAAATGTACGAATTTTCGTATATGCTGTGTGCCCCTACTTTAAAGCTGTTAATATTATTCAGCTTTAATTGAATTGTTTTGCGGTTGAAATTGTGGTACATTTTGTACCGAAGTTTCATAGAACCGGGTTCGCATACCTGTAAGGTACAATTTCGTGCCGATGGTTTTTTGTAGTCTGGTCACCCTCCACGCATATCTGTGCAGTATTGCCGTTGGGCCACTAAAGTGACAATTTGATACTTTTTTTGGGCCACGCTACCGGAATCCAACATTTTGAAAATATGCAATATTTGAACCTTTTCTTACTAATTCGGGCCACCTTTGGTACTTTTTACTTTAAAATAATCATGCAATTAATGGTTTTGAGTTTTTTCTTAAATATACAGAAGAAAAAACGTGATATGTTGCAACCAAGTAACCAAAAAGTTAAAAAAAAATGTCGTTTTGAAATTTTCAGCGGCAACACTGTATATGTGGATTGTAATTTTGACATTGATCAATGGAAAAGCTTTTGGAATTTTCTCCATTTTTCATTGTCATTTTGGGAAGGATTCATAACGGCGTGATTGAAGCGGTAAGTATAGTAATATTTCACAATTTATTAATAGTAAAATATACTACAATATTTGCATATGCATATAATTATTTTTCTTTTCAGGTCGCATTTGGACAAGGGCATAAAAGGACATCAAAGGCGCATATACAAGGTAAGTATGGTTACTTTGAAGTTGGCAATTTCTAATGGAAACTAATTCCTTCTTTTTTCTTCTTTTCTTTTCTTTGCAGGTTATGGTTGGTCACGAGAAAATGTGCCTGGCGTACCGGCTCATTGCCTGCATGTGTCCGACATACATACATACTTATGCACATGCAGGTCGTAGGGGGAAAAAAACGCAGCGGAGCTCGTTTGCGCCTAACCACATTATTGGGTGGTATATTTTCTGCTACCGGCTTTCTACTTTCATTCATCATTTTTCACCGCGCTGCCCTCGCCTACACGCCCACTTTAGCGATATTGGGTCATTGTTTTAAACGTTACCTTGGCAAAGTAAGTGGTTTCGTTACGGTCGGTTCCAGTGTATTCACAGTAATATTACCACCAGGCTTGGATTATCTTTTGAGCGAATATGGTTTGAAGCGTACATTACAAGTGTTGAGCGCGGCATTATGTTGCATTATGGTTTGTTCATTCGTTTATAAGCCACTACATCCACCACGTAAAGTACCCGGCCGTTCAGGCTTGAATACGATGTTACGTTCCATTATCAGACATATGGAGTGCAAACGATATGTTATATGGGCAATGGAGTGCAAACGATATGTTATATGGGCAATGTGTGTGCCAATAGCACTATTCGGCTATTTTGTGCCCTATGTGCACATGATGAAATTTGTACAAATTACGTTTCCCGGTAGAAGGGAGAATTTACCCGTTATGTGCATTGGTGTTACATCGGGTATTGGCCGTTTGATTTTTGGCATAATTGCCGATATGCCTGGTGTGAATCGCATTAATTTGCAGCAGTTGGCATTAATGTGCATCGGTTTTGTTACGCTTCTGCTGCCACTGACTGGCTCTTATACGCTGCTGATTGTGTTCACATTGGTGATGGGTTTATTTGATGGCTGTTATGCCACTTCTAAGATGAATTTCACGCATAAAGTTAAAAAGGAATCATTTGTATCAAATTATAAGTTTATTTTTAAGTGCATAAGCTAACAAGAAAAGGTAACTAAAGTCATTCCTTCTTCCCAGGTTTGTGAAGCCACGAGCGGAGAGTGGGCATACCTGAGACGGACCAATCAGAAGCGTGGAGGTTAAGCTGCAAGCAGCAAGAAAACGTAATAGCTGGTATGTTTGTATGTATTTATGTATGGTTTTTAGGTATTTGCAGTGTATGTATGCGGGCTCTGCGGGATAAGTGGCGGGGTAGGCCCAACCTTTTGGTGGCTTCTTTGGAAGCTTTAGGTACTCTGAGGCTCCTTCTGGAGCGATAGGTTTCTGGGGCTCTAAATAGAGCTAGTTTTAAGTTCTGTGGCTTTTCAAAGAAAGCGAAGCTTTTTGGTTGGCGCAGTTGAGCGTGCCGATATACGCCTTTACGGCAATTGGATTTTTAAGCTTCTGATGGAAAGCAACCTTTCTTGGGGCTGACTAGTCCCGTAGCCCTTACTTTGAGGGTGAAATGGTACTAGTTGCTAGTACTTAGAAAATGGTTTATTGGGTTGTTCTAATGTTGGATATATGTACAACTTGCGTGTACGTACATACTTATACACATACATACGACCATACATACATATTAATGTCAGTGTACCTGCATATAGGAGTATATTAGACATTTGGTTGGTGGTTAGAACATTGGTTGTACAACTTGCGTGTAGATGTTGGTGCTATAGTGTTACTTTGCTATTGGTTAGGATGATTTGTCTGATTTGTGTGCATGAATGTATGTTGCTGAGTTGTTGCCATAGGTCAGTTGGAAAAATTGGTATGTAGCTTAGGATGGTTCGAGAATTTTAAGTCGTGCTCTGGGAGGTGGTTTCTTCGCCCTGCGGTAATAAGACCAGCTTATGAATTGGTCGAGTGGTTTGACCCTTTGCGGTATCGAGTACGACGACTCGCACCCGATTGTCGTTTCCAGCGTGTAATTTTGCCACTCGCCCTAATCTCCATTCGTTAGGTGGGAGATTGTCCTCCTTAATGACGACTAAGTCACCTTCCTTGAGATTCGATTGCTGTTGTTTCCACTTAATTCGCTTTTGTAGTTCCGTAAGATATTCTGTCTTCCATCTTCTGCAGAATTCTTGGTGCAATGCCTTCAACTTCTCCCAGCGATTAATAATAGATGTTCGGTTCTCATGCACATCAATTTCAGGTGGGGCAAGAAGGTGCCCACCTATCAGGAAATGCCCCGGGGTTAAGGGTTCCAAAGACGATGGTTCATTGGACATAGGGCTTAACGGACGAGAATTTAGGCAGGATTCGATACGGCACAATAGGGTAGCAAATTCTTCCATGGTGAATTTGCGGTCAGATGCAACTTTTCGAAAATGTTTTTTGAAGCTTTTCACTCCCGCTTCCCACAATCCTCCCATATGAGGAGCGGCCGCAGGGATGAAGTGCCATTCCATTGTTTGATGGCAATATTTTGAGAGTGTTTGGTCTCGAGAATTTGTTATGAATCCTTTGAATTCAGCTCGTAGAGCTCGGGATGCTCCGACAAAGTTAGTTCCATTGTCGGAATATAGATTCTTGGGGCAACCTCGTCTAGCAATGAAACGGTCGAATGCTGCTAGGAATGAGGCAGTGCTGTGGTCACTTGTAGCTTCCAAGTGAATAGCCTTGGTGCTAAAACAGACGAACAGACAGACATAACCTTTAGACATACGACACCCTCTACCACTATAGGACTTTATGTCGAACGGACCGGCAAAGTCCACTCCAGCATTAGTGAAAGCACGCGAATAGGTTATACGCTCCTGAGGGAGATTTCCCATAAGTTGGGTTTGCGTTCGCTTTCGCTGGATAGTGCAGGCTTTGCAATTGTATATGACGGACCGGATCATATTCTTTACACGGGGAATCCAATACTGAGTCCGTAAAAGACGCAGCATCAGCTGGTTTTCCCCATGCAAAGAGATCTGATGGACAAAATGGACTAACAAACGGGTGAACCGACAATCATATGGCAGGATGATAGGATGACGCTCGTTATATGCCAGATTGCAGGATGCCTCAAGACGACCGCCAGCTCTCAAAATACCATCGCTGTCAATAAATGGATTGAGTGATAGAATGTCACTCTTTGTACCAATGGGTTTGCCGTCCCTTTTTGCTTCGTACTCTTCGGAGTAATGCTTTTTCTGATAAATCGTTATCAACCGTTGTTTAGTGGCCTTGATTTCTTTACATGAAATTGCATGGGTTTTTGGTTTTTCCAACGTTCTTGTTTTTGGGTGGGTGAAGCGAGAAAACCTGAAAATGTATGATAAGACTCTCAGGGCACGTGGGAGGTCGGAAAACCTTTCGAGAGGATCAGTATCTATTTGCACGCTATGAGCTTTCACCCTTTTCTCCTCCACGGATGTGTGGTATGTTTCGTCCTGTTTTGGCCATTCCGATTCGTCTTCTTGTAACCAAGAAGGACCCTGCCACCACAAAGAGTTGGTAACCAAATCGTTCGCTTGTAAACCCCTACTTGCCAAGTCTGCAGGATTAGAAGCCGAATCTACATGGCGCCAGTTTTTGTTCCCCGTTTTTTCTATTATTTTCGTTATACGATGTGCAACGAAAGTCGACCAAGAGCAGGGAGGTTTTCTTATCCACGCCAAAACGATAGTAGAATCGGTCCAGAGGTGAATTTTCAAATGCCCTAGACTAAGATTCTCAACAACTGAGTCCACTATATCGGCTAGGAGAACTGCACCGCACAGCTCCAATCTTGGTAGGGAAATCGTTTTTACTGGAGATACTCTGGTTTTCGCCATTAATAGATGGGTATAGACTTCTCCTCTCGTTTTTGTTCGTAAATAGACTGTGGCAGCATATGCCTTTTCTGACGCATCACTAAAACCGTGGATTTCCATCTCAACAGATGGAGAGAAATGTACCCATCTGGGGATTTTAATTTCGTTGATGGAAGGGTAGTTCTGGGTAAATGTTTGCCATCGCTCCAAAGTTTGCTCTGAAACTTGCTCGTCCCACCCTGTTCCTTCTAGCCATATGTTCTGCATAATTATTTTGGCTACGATTACAATGGGAGCAAGCCAACCTGGTGGGTCAAAAAGTTTTGCAATAGCCGAAAGAATTGTTCTTTTCGTAAGAGAGTTTGCATTGTCAATAGGTTTTGCTGAAAAATAGAAATTGTCGGTATGTGCATTCCACCGAATTCCTAAAGTTTTCGCCGTACTGGCATCTTCAAATTCTAAGAAGTTTTCGTTTAATAGGTCGGTTTTTGGAATGCCGCGTAAAATGGTACTACAGTTTGACGTCCATTTTTTGAGAATAAAACCTGCCGATTTCAAGGCTGTATTGATTTCATCTCGTGCCTTTATGGTGGAGTCGATAGTATGACCACCGGAGAGTACGTCGTCAACGTACATACTTGTAAGAAGTATATTTGAGGCTAGAGGGAGGGATTCTCTAACATCGTCCGCTAACTGGTGTAGCGTTCTTATAGCGAGGTAAGGAGCGCAATTAACACCAAAGGTCACGGTTTTTAGCTCATATATGCGCAGAGGATCTGCTGAGTTATTTCGAAAAACTATTCTTTGGTATTTGGTTTGCTCATCCTGTACCCATATCTGCCTATACATATTTTCTATATCGCTGTTGAAGACGTATTTGAATAGTCTCCAGCGTAGAATCAGAAGGGGAAGATCGGCTTGTAAAACCGGACCAGTATGAAGCACATCATTTAGACTCTTGCCATTCGCAGTAGGGCATGATGCGTTGAAAACGACCCTAACTTTTGTTGTTGTACTATCTTCTTTTATTACCGAATGATGAGGTAAAAAGTAACAATCGGAAGTATCAGATGGAATTGCGGAGGGAAGTCTAACCATGTGTCCTAATGTTTCATATTCTGTTAGAACTCTGTTGTATTCTGACTGTAAGTCAGGTGATTTTGCTAGACGTGTTTCGTTTCTGTGGAACTGAGCACATGCGCTTTTTAGAGAAGGCCCTAACTGAATGGCTTGAGGAAATTCCTTTTTGAAGGGTAACGACACTGTATATTTGCCATCAGGATTCCTACGCGTTGTATTTTTAAACAATTCTTCACAGTACGAATTATCTTCTGTTATACCCTTTTTCTTGGGCACATCTTCCACTTCCCAAAATGCTGTCAGTTGCTTATCTAAAGTTATTTCGTTGAAGAACGACACTATTTTGCTGGTTGGATTTTGTGCATCGGCACGACCGGTTATAATCCACCCAAATACCGTCTCTTGAGCTATTAGAGTGTTCAACACATTTTTTCTGATTCCTCCTAACATGATTTGTGGATATACATCTCCTCCTAAAATCAGATCCACTGGTTCGTGAACAAAGAATCTCTTGTCGGCTAGTTCAAGATCTGGAAAAGCTTGCCGAGTCATTGCATTTACTTGGCATGTGGGAAGATCGCCAGTTAATTGTGGTAAAACTAGTACAACCGCGTTAATACTAACGAGCGGGTTAATTAATGAACGTAGTTCGATAGCACACGATTGCTTCACTTGAGCTGAATGTGAGTTATTAATACCCGACACTTGCACGTCTAAACGCTTTGATGGCAAGTTAAGTCTGCGTTTGAGTCGTTCAGTCATGAACGAACATTCAGAGCCAGAATCGATAAGTGCTCTGGCTGAATAATTAACCCCATTGTAATGCACATTTACTCTAGCTGTGCCCAATAAAACCCCTTTACTTGTGTTCGCATGACAAGAAGCTACATTATTTGAAGTAGATTTTTCTTTTGCTTGTGCCTGAATTTGTGCCTGTCTTGAAGTTGAAGGTCCATCGTTGGAAGACCTCGAATCTGCTTTTTGCCCCGTTTGATTGGCATTAGGGGACTGCAAATGCAGCATTGTGTGATGTCGAGAATGACATGAACTGCAATTAAATGAGCTGGTGCATTTTGACACCGTATGCGAAGGAGACAGACAGTTAAGGCAGCAATTATTAGTTTTAATGAAATTTATTCTATCTTTTATTGCCAGTTTCTGAAACTTTTGGCAATTTCTTAATGTGTGCTCTTTTCCCTTGCACATTTTGCACGAACCTTTGGGGATACTAGCTTGATACACCCCTAGTTTTGAGGAATTATTGCCGTTCTGTGGTTTCGAAGTCTTTGTTGGTTTTGTTTCTCTTAGACCGGAAACCGTTTCTAGGGCCTGGAAACGATTCGACAAGAACCTATCCATGTCTGTCCACTTTGATATTTCTGTTTTATTTTCTATTGACTGTTCCCAAAGCGCCAAGGTACACTCTGGGAGTTTTGTGGAACAGAGATAAGTTATTATCGCATCCCAGTTCGAAATATCTATCTGATGGCTTTGTAGTGCAGATATGCAGTTGTTAATTTCGCGCTGTAATTTTTTGATCGCGGTGCCACACTCAGAATCGACTGACTTAAGGTTGAATAAAATTTTCAATTGCGTATTTACTAGGATACGTTTATTTTCGTACCTGTCGCTTAGATTTTTCCAAGCCGTAGTAAAACCTTCATTCGTAAGTGGGCAACGTCTAACGATTTCTTTCGCCTCACCGTAAGTTTTCTGGTTAAGATGATAAAGCTTCTCAACCGGTGTAAGGCGTTTATTCAAGATATAAATGGCCGTAAACATATCCCGGAAGGATGACCATGATAAATAATCCCCCTTGAATACATCGGTATCGCAAGGAGGTAAACGAATGTGCGATTCCTGAACTACCGCTTCAGGTTGTTGTGGAGAGGGTTTGCTTGCAGAAGCTCTTTTTTCCAATTCTGTTACTAATGCAGACATACAGTTGGTAAAGTCATCAAATGTGACTTTGTATTTCCGCTTAGCAGACGTTACATTTTCCTTAGCGAGATCTTCTGTTAGCATTAATTTATCATAAATCGCGATGGTTTTCTTCCATCTCGCCTTTAATTCATCCTGCTTTAGCGTGAGAGTCGCTGTTGCATGATCCTCTATAGGTTGTCCCAGGAATTCCTGGCTGAACTCCGTAACTGACTCGGAGAGGCGGATGAAAGTTTCCATTCTTTTTATGTTACGGAAAATTTTTAAGTAAATTAATGCAAAATATTAAATATGGAAGTATTGTAGTTCACTCTTTCGAAAATTTGCAGATTTACACAGATAGAAATAGACTAGGCGATTTAATCTGCAAATTGCAGAAAAGGTGTACAAAAAGGCGCAACTGGGCAAACAAAAATAGCAATCTCGTAGAGATTTAATGTGCCAATTGAAAGCGCTAGTGGGTATAAGATAACCTAGAAAATAGAAAAGTGCCACACCAACCCGTAAGGTTCCAAACAAGAAAAATAGAATTGTATTTTTTGTTTAAATTTAACAAAATCGCAATTTCTTTATTTAATATATTTTCTCCCAACAGGGTATATATAAACGTGTTTAAATAAATCAATATATGTATATGAAAGTGCTTATACGTACATATATATGTGTGTGGTTATGTGCATAACCTCAAAGTGACATAGGCAAAAAGCAAAAGCCGGCAAAATATGTATATAGGAAATTGGTTATTAATATAACCTCAAAAACTTGTGCAAATATTTAATTTAAGGCTCAAAATGACAGTGAAAATAATTTTTTAAACTTTTTAACAAAAAAATTGTAATTTAATAAATTTTTTATGCCACCCAAGAAAATTTGTTATTGCAAATTCGGCGACGAGTGTGAATAACAATGTATTTTTTGTGGAATTGTGTGATTGGCCGTAAGCCAATCGAACCGCAGTGTTGTAAATATACAAAGCAATCTGCGCCTGCAATTGCAGGTATTGATCAGGGCAGTGGTTAACACCTTAAACAGGGAAATCACTCGCTGATCGCCTTGAGCTGTATCGGAATCGCCTTACCACTGGTGAGGGGTTCATCCGACAGCAACAAGTGAGGATGTGTTTGCACACAAATAAATTTCACAAAAATCACTCGTCACTTAAATCACTCACACTATATATTTTTTTTGTAAAATTTTTTAAAAAATTTTGTGCTGAAGGGAACCACTTACCGCTTATTTGTTTGTTGGATGCGTGGATGAAATAAATGTTGGTGAATGCTTGTATGAATGTATGATTGTGCGCGCTGTTTAGCTTGTGTTGTACCTATGTGGCTTGTGAAAGATGTCTTTCTCTGTGAAACTCTTTGGGTAACGATTTGCCGGTGTGGGTTTTCGCTCAGGTTTATGGTTTTTTTCGTGGACTGTAGGTTTTATAAGGTCGCTTGCTTGGAAGAATGGTTAGTGCCAAATTCCGTTTTCCTCGTGGAGGCGCGATAGGACCATGAATATTTCCGTGAAAAAGGGAAATAAAACAATATGGATTAGAAACGTTATAAACGTTATTAATAAATATAAATTTATTAAAAATTAAAAAATATAAAATGCGAACAGTGACTTTTCAAAAGGTATAATATCACGGAGTGACCAAAAGTATTATGTATATATATATATTCACGTAGTGAAATACAAATACTTACGTTTGGAAGTCGATGATGTGTCGCCAATAGTGCTTGAACTCGAATCGAAAGAAAGAAATTTCTTTTGATGGCAAGAAGCCTGAAAAAGTTAAATTACAGCAGTTAACGGTGGCCGTTAATTCAGCCACTCGTTACTTTGTTGCCAAAATGACATTTAATACATTAGGGTGGTCACGGTTTTGTGGGTTTAGGCTGCTGGCCTAAACAGGGTGGATTCTCTATATCATACATTGCAACCGAAATAATTTTTTATCTGAAACTATGACAAAAATTTAATTATAATAATTCATCTCACTTCTTGGCCTTTTTAAGGTAGGGCATTCTAATTTTAAGGTAGGGCATTGCCCCACAATGCCGCCCCCCCCTAGCTACGGGCCTGGGCTGCAATATCGACGTGGTATTCGCTGGAAGAAATTCAACTTTCACATTTTCGAGGTTCAAATCGGCCACCTTATGGCAAGGAGCATTATCGACAAAGAGCAAAACTTTCCTATTTTACTTCTCCATTTCGCGATCAAATTCTTTTAAAATAGTTGACCACAGAGAGCCTACCATCCAAGCCTTATTTTGGAAGTAGTAAGGCAAAGGAATAGATTTTCCTCTAAAGCATCTGGGATTCTTTGATTTTCCGATAGCAGACAATTTTTTGTAACTACCGTCAACATTGCACAAGAATAGAAGAGTCAGCCATGCTTTTTGACTTTTCCTCCTGTTACTGTTGTACCCTTTCTTGCCAAAGTTCCATTCGGCAATGCCTTATAAAATAGCCCACTTTCGTCAGCATTGAAGATATCGCGAGGATCATAAGCTTTCATTAAATCCTGCAATTTTTGGTGGCGATACCTATTCGCCTCTTCGGTATCAGCATCAGCCGCTTCTCCTGTTATTTTTGTGAACTTAATACTTTCCCGACGTTTCCATCGCCATAGCCAGTCATTTGTTGGCATAAAATCGGAATGCAATTTTGCTGCGAAGTCTCTGGCTTTTTGGAGGATTTCAGCATCAGTTAACACAGTATTAAGAGCTCTCATCTGGTGAAACCATTCAGCAAGAGATTTTTCAATGTCATTGTGCGGACTCACACGTAAACGTTTACGTCGCAAACAAGTTGCGTTTGCGGCCTCCTCCACTTGTTGCCGGTTTCTCCAAATTCTATTTACAGTTGATATGTCGCACCGAAAATGCCGCGCAATTTCATTTTTCGATTTTGCTTTCTGGTCAATCAAGTGAATAATTTGTATTTTTTGCTTAATTGTCAAACTTGTAAGTTTTCGCCCTTTGCCAGGCATTTTTACGAATCTTTATTTTATATGTACATATGTATTTATTTTGACAGATATGTATGCGAGTTTTTCGATAAATTAGTAATGGTATAAATAAACAATCGATTATAAAGAGTTGCCGCTTGAAAAAAGCAATTGTATTCAGAAAGGTACTTAACCGGGGGAAAACGTACGTAAAATTTCATTTAATGCACAACAAATTATGGTACTTAGGCGGGTTGAGTATTTAAGCGGGGAGGTACTTAAAAGGGTAAATTTGTTCGATATTTTTTACAAAAGCCATAGTGTCTGCAGATGTTGGGTACTAAAACGGGTTAGGTGCTAAAGCGGGGCAGTGATGGTAGATACTTTTTTGGAAATTCCCTACAGAGCAAGAAAAAAATCCCTACTTTTCCCTACGCTTGTTTCAAATTTTCCCTACGTAATTCCCTACACTTTTTTAGTTATTTCCATGCTAGAACAATGAAAAAACCGCACGGCAGTATATGAACGTCTTTTCTTTTACTAAATAATGAAAATCGGCTGTTCTACTGCGTACTGCATACACACTGGCTCTCAAAGAAATCAAAAAAAAAAATACAATAAAATACTGATGGTTTACTGTTTTGAACAATTATTATAATTAAAAAAATATATGTATTAATGTGTTGTATGTAACATATGTGTGGTCGCTGTGGTGCAGTGGGTAGAGTGCTCGCCTGCTATGCCAGAGGTCTCGGCAGTGGCGTAGTAAGAGAATTTTTCGGGGGGGGTCACAGCCAATGTATAAAATTTACCAAAATTAAAATTACCAAAAAAAACTACATTTTTTTTACAAATGATAAAAATCGCTAGCTTAGAATGCAAATTGTGTAAGTCCTTTTTTAAAACTTTGTAGGAGAGACAAAAAACAAAAAACAAACAAAATTCGAAATGAAAAAAAATTTTCTGTTCATATAAATATTTTGGACTTACACAATTTTCTTCGCTTTTTGGACTTACACAATTTGCGTGTCACTGAATAACAACGAGTAGAAATATGACAAGTATCTCAGAATTGCTTAGCGCGGTGCGTATCTGATTTTTTTAGCGTTCTAAATAAAAATACACTTTTTCATAAAAGTGGACTTACACAGCTTGCACTCCAAGCTAGCGAAATGTAATTTTTTTTCAGACTATAATTTTACATTTTAGTACACAAATATCGCTTATTATACATATATCAAACTCTTGAGGCTCTTGGCCACTTAAAATCTGGAATGTTAAGCAGTGTATACATATGTGTGAGTGTCGGGTGATTGACGCAAATATCTAAAAGATTTGATTATCATCAATGCGAGCCCGACAACAAGAACGTGTAGCACGACGACTGCCGATTGCACTAACACACATAAAAAAACTCACATATACACACTGCTTGACATGCCAGATTTTCAGTTGCCAAGGGCCTTTAACTATACTTCAAAAGTAAGTCTCATATTCTCTTCTGGAAATCTACGCGCATTGGAAATAGAATGGGGAAATAGAATGGGGAACAATAATTCATCACTTTTTTCCCGACCTCATACTCTGCACTTGCCCCAGATGGTCGAAACTTAGCATATCTGAAGTAAATTTTTTTGTTTTTTTTCTTACATATTTTTAAGTGCTAGTTTCAACTTGAATATTTATTATTTAAAGCATTTCATTTAAGTAATCGTGATGAATCCTAAAGCTTCAAGTAATTATTAACACTTTTCAATAATATCCTTGGTTTCCAATAAATCTAAAGTTGGGATATTTTAAAAAAAATTATCACTCGTTTTCATGTTAAAAATTGATTTTGTTATGTTGCTCTTTCAGACTCAGTCAAATTAACCCTCGGACATGATATCTAGTACAATTAGTATTTTGCCGACAAAAAATTGCGTCGCACAAAGCCGCACTTCACTACTAGATACAGGGTTTTTCATATGTACCTACAATAATTTTCTTTTTGTGTTTTATATTTAATTTTAATGTTTATATTTCTAACGCATATCTTGGTTAATGTAAGTGATGCTCAAAAGTAACCCAGATATTTAGCAGCGATTATTGTTAACTTTTTAGGCAGTATTTTTAGTATTTCCAATTTTTAAAAGTCAAGGAAGTACTTATCATAAAAAGGGCTAAGAATTATAAAGCTACATTTTTTAGAAGATTTTTGAGTATGCAATTTTGCAGCTCATTCAATTGTAATATAATAATATGCAGCATTCAACTTTTTGAAAAATTTCATTGGCTTTTCGGAAATTTTAATTGAAACGGTCTCACGTACATATAAGGCAAACACCCTACAGAAAAAAATGTCTAAAATCGACGGAAATTTTTACAGCATTGAGAATTGCACTTTTTACACTAAAATTGGTTGGCTACATAACAGTACACTTAGAAATCTCCTCAAAATCATCTATAAATTCTGGCCTCGCTTTGAAATTTTTAATCCACTTTTAGAAATTTCTACGATTTTTCGGATTTTTCCCATAAGCTTAGAAATCCTGCTTAAGGCGATTTTTATTGAAAATTTTTTTACATTTTTAAACGAAAATAAGAGAGTCAAATTTTCGAGAACTCTTTGAAATAAATTTAAAAACACTGGCGTATGATTTTTTTTGAGTCACTGTATATATTTTTCAATAAAATCGACTTTTAACACAAATTATTAAAATTTTGCATTAAACAAGCAATTTCGAATAGATGTACACAATAAAATATTTTTGGCCGCATAAAACTTGAAAATCTACCTATGTGCTACGGTTATAAATAATAATTTTCTTATATAATTTAGTTTTTTAATATTCCATTTTGACAGACATTAAGTAAAATCTCAAGTTCAGTTACTCTTATACATTGCATATTTATTCCCATTGTATTATTATTATATTTATTCCCACTGTATTATTATTATAATGAGATCTATTGTGCTAATTCCCATTGTAGTTTATACTAATATTATTTGATTAAGATGATAAGTAATTGAAAGAAAACTTGAAATTTGAATAATTGGCGTTACTTTTCTGTTATTAGCATGTTAATAACAGCAATACCGTATAATAATTGTAGCGTTTGTTGAGCCGTAGGAAAGTGCAGGAACCGTAGGAATTTTACCAAAAAAGAGCGAATATAAGTACAAAGAATGTAAATTGTGGTAAAATTCCTGCGGTTCTTGCACTTTCCTACGGCTCAACAAACGCTAGAATTATAAATAATACTTCGTGAAAAAGCGCTAAATTTCGAATTACCAATTTCGAAAAATTACTATTCTCATTGATTTTTTCCTGAAAAAGAAATGTATGCTAATAAAGCATCTCTTAGTTAAAGATGGTTTTATGGTCAAAACAAATCTTTCGGGGGGGGTTTTGTCCCCAAAACCCCCCCCGTTACTACGCCAATGGGTCTCGGGTTCAAACCACGGTCCGAGCCAAACAAATTTTTCTAATTAGTAAAAATCCAATTATTGGGGTTTTTAAGAGCAGCGGTCACCTCTCGGCAGTGGGCGGCATACCCTCCGAGAGTATTTCTGCCATGAAAAAGCTTCTCACAAAAACTGCATTCGCCGTTCGGAGCCGGCATAAAACTGTAGGTCCACCCAATTAGTAGGAAAAACAAAAAGGAGCACACCTCGAATTGGGAGAGAAGCTCGGCCATAAAACTCGTCAGAGTTATAATAGCGCCATTGTATTATATTATTATTATGTAACATATGTATATATCGCACGTTTTATGCAATAGGGATTTAACTCGAAATTTTCGATTTCTGGGGTTTTGCCATATATTTCAATAACTGGGTCATGCCTTTGAGTGTAGTCTTATAAAATACTCAAAAGAATAAAAATGGCGGAAATAAAAGTGATTTTGTAGTTAGCCGTAGAAGGAAACTCTTTGAAATTATAAAAGTTTGCGTTTTCCCAAAAAAATATTTTTTTAGTTAAATCTTCAAGAAAATTTGACAGAAGAGGTAAATAAACTCAAATGTGACATTTCGTTTGAAAATATAATTACTTTCCTACTGCCATTTCAATGCTCAAGAAATAATGCAAATTTTTTCTTGAGCGTTTTCTTGAGAGATACGGAGAGGCCTTAAGGTGAAAAAAATTCGGAGCTAAGAGCGTAGCCAAAAAAAAAAATCTTTTGCTCCGATGCCCTGAAAAAAAAAATCGTGTTATTAGATAGTTCACTATACGGTATTCCCTCTCCAATTACGTCATTGAAGGGTTCGCGATTTAACTCGTCTTGGCAGCATTTTCATTATTCAGATCGACAGTCAGTGTTGAACTGAAAAAAAGTTGAATTGAAATTTTGATTTGACTTTGCCAAAAAATCCCTACATTTAGCTATTTTATAAAAATCTCTCCTTCTTTCCCTACGGCAGTTTTTTCCGACTAAAATCCCTACATGTAGGGAATTTTCCCTACGTATCACATCACTGAAGCGGGGAGGTACTAAAGCGGGTTTTACTGTATATTGGTCCACTTTTCACTCCCGAGGTTGAAAGCACTAAAAGAACGCCTAAGGCGATTTATTTTGATTTTTTAACACTTGGTATTGACTGAAATAAGCAATTAACTAAGATACTTATTTCCGCGCAAATTTTTTACAGCAGGTAGTTAAAAGTCTTTTATTGTCTTCTTGTGTTATGTTTTGTTTATGTCAGTTTTAGGTTTCCTGTCCTTTTTTGGTAAAGTAGCTTAAGCGGTTTAAAGAATGTATTGTATGCGGTGTTTATGTGTTCGTTTATTATTTTACCTTTTTAAGTTGTATGCTGAATTTATTTTCATAAATCGAGACTTCCGTCACTCTTCTGTTTTCAATGGATTCATCAAGTTCGGTGGACGAGTTATTGTTATTAGCAGCGCTTCTCGACGAAGAAAATCAACGGTAAGGAAATATACATACATATATAAATTTTAGCAGTACTTCAAATCAATATTTATAGCAAAAGAAGAATATGGGTGCACGACGTAAATTTAACGAGAGAAAAGGATGGAGAATATGCAACATTAATGCCGCAGCTTCGAGAGCATGACGATAGATTTTACAAATATTTCCGAATGCTGCCGGAATACTTTGATGAAAATTTAATTTAATACGAGTTGACATATCGAAAAAACACATTAATTGGAGAGAACCAATATGAGCAGAGGAGCGGTTGATGATAGCTTTAAGGTAAACAATAGCTTTATTTTCGTAAGTTATATTTGGTAAATTTTTTGCAAGATAGTTATTTTTTTATTATTTTATTTTGCCAAAGAGTATTTATATTCTTTTAGAACAGACCTAATATTAAGAACTCGTTATATGTATGTGTCTTTCAGTTTTTATTACGGTTTTTTTTTTTATTATTGAAAACTCGAAAAATATCGAGCCAGTTTCTGTTGTGTCATTGTCTGTTGACATCTGCAGTCTCATTTTCTTTATCGCATTGCTCCTCTATATGCGCATTTTCATGTCGCATAATAACTTCGGCGATATCGAACTTCGCCTGCACTTGACGCTTCAAAGAAATTTTTTTTATTGTTTTGGAATAGCCCAGAAAAATGGTGTCAGTAGCTTCCAGCTCTGTACGACTCCGTTTATTTTTTATATGGTCATTAACTTCATTAAGGACAGATTGTGAAGGATTAGCTCTTTTTTTCGCAGGAGTAGAGGTTGAGGCTCTTAAACTGCAACTTGGTTGCTCACTCGCTGACCTATTGAGGCTCCTTTTTTCGGTACCAGCCGGTTGCACATTACCTACAGTTGACGCAAAACCAAGAAATGGCTTGAATATTTCCATGTGTTTCGCCCACTGCCAATGTTTATAACGCTTTGAGCTCTGTACAGTTGTTGTTGTAATGTTTCTTCGCATAATTGTCCCTTAAACCCTTCCATTTATTTTTAACTGAGCAACTGAAACAAATAAAAATATTTTCGTTATAATTTCAGATTTCTATCGACTGGTTATAGCTTCCCAACTATTGGCCACAGCTTTAGAGTTGGATTTACCACCGTCAGCACAATTGTGGAAGAAGTGTGCGAAGCAATTTGGCTTCGGGTGCAACCAATTTATATGCCTCAACCAACCGAAAGTATTTGGAAAAATTCAGCAAAGCAATTCTATGAATCGTGGCAGTTCCCGAATTGCATTGGGAGTATAGACGGTAAGCATGCCACAATAAAATGTCCACAAAATACAGGGTCAGAATTCTTTTGCTATTTGAAAAAGTTTTCTTTGGTTATTCTAGCAATTGTTGAGGCGGACTATAAGTTTCTTTGCGTGGATATTGGAGGGTACGGAAAAAATAGTGATGGAGGAATATTTGAAAAATTCGCAATGGGAATACGATTTGAAGGAGGAAATTTTGATGTTCCACAGAGTACACCCATGCCAGGAGAAACTGTGCCAACTCCGTTTGTTTTAGTTGGCGATGAGGCATTCGCATTGAAGCCGTACTTGATGAAACCGTTTCCACAAAGACAGGTGTTACACAATGCCCGTTTAATGTATCTGTATGGAAGTACATATTACTACTTTTGAAATAAAACTGAATATTTTGAAGCACATTTTATGTGTTTTGAATTAAATATTACTATTTTGAGTTATATGTAAAATGTTTGGACGAAAAATTGCCAAAATCGGTTGGCGGCCACGCCCACTTTTATATATTCATTTCAGTACAATAAGAATAAGGCGTCTTTTGTATTACAACAATTGTTACATTAATTTATAAAAATTATACATTTATTTACTTAAAGCTGGTTAAAGAAAAAGGTAGAGGATTTAGATGCCAAAAGGCAAAATAGTGGAGAGGGAAAGAACAAAAAAAATGATGGTATTATAAAGTGGGCTAATAAAAACATTTTAAGCGATATCACTGTCAGATATAAAGGTATATCATTGAAATTGTTGCATGAGTCCAACTACGGATATAAAACAAAAAAAAACAAAAATTTTGGAAAATGGCACTGCCTTATTTTAGAAGCAGGAATATACGACATTTCGGAGCCTATAACTCGACAAATAATTGAGATATTATGACGAAGCTTGGTGTGTACACTTCTATAACTTGTGGTAATACATGTTGAAAATTTTAGCAAAATCGTTTTGATGACCACGCCCAATTTTATATATGTGTATTATAAAGTGGGCTTATAAAAACATTTTAAGGGATATCTTTGTCAAATATAAAGATAATTTATTGAAATTTTGTGGCATGAGTTCCACAATAGACCGGAAACAAAAAATAGAAAAATTTTGGAAAATGGGCGTGGCACCGCCTCTTTTTAAACAAAGGAATATACGAAATTTCTTAGCCTATAACTCGACAAATAATTGAGATATTATGACGAAACTTGGTTTATACACTTTTATAACTTGTGTTAATAAACACGCAGAAATTTATTGAAATCGGTTTATGACCACGCCTACTTTTTAACAAAGATATTTCTGGAACCCCTTTGGGAATTTGTAACGTGACATCTTTGTAACTAGAAGTCATAACGAAATGAAATTTTGCACTAACAATAATATGTATATGCTTAGTTGGATGACTGATACAAATTTTGAAAATAGGCGTGGCTACGTCCACTTTATGCGGCACTCGCTTTATATAAAATACACCGTGTTTCCATCAAATGCAAACAAATAATTAACACGTTGGCTGCCAGTGTATCACCGGTGATCACATCAGAAAACCACCCCCAGGTGCCAGTGTATCACCGGTGATACACGCCTAGGCGCTTAAAATTTAAACAACATTTTAAAATAAAAAAAGCAGATGTTCGCGGGGTCATCACAGCTTAGAAGCATGTTCAGATGCGTCGCCAGCATGGCTTTTACTCTAGGTAAAAAATCCCGTTATAATACAAAAAAGCAAAAGTAATTTTGTTCCTGGCACCTGTGAGTGGTTTTTTGTTGTGATCACCGGTGATACACTGGCAGCCAACGTGTTAAAGTATACAGCTGAGTATCTAATGTTCGATTTCACTCGAACTTAGGTTTCCTTACTTGTTTATTTTCCATTTGTATCAATTTAAAATATTTTGGCTTAGTCCATTATGCGCAGAAGGCCTCCCACAAAAAATATTTTTGATAGTTTCTGTTTATTTTAATTATTTTATAGTTAAGAGTTTCATGCATATTTTTGTCTTCCCTGCTGATATGATCCAGACTTAATGTCAACTACCCGGACATAGAGAACGGTATAAGCATAAAAGACTGCAAATCACATTGTTGGTCTGAACCTGCTATTGGTAATATAATACGTAGAAGCTTAATACAACCACTAATAGAACATACCACATTTGATAATTCAGTAAGTATTTTGGCATACTATTACAAGCAAATAGGGTTCGCAGCTCAGAATAAAGTTATTGTATCAGAACCGTAAAATTATTGGGCCGTAGTAATAGTCGATTTAAAAAGTGTTTTACAACACTTAGAATGAAGCTAGCATAAACGTATGTTTTATCACTGTCATATGCCACTTAAAATCAGTTTTATCACTAAAACAACGTTCTAACTTTAAAATGAGGTGAGTGTAATTTTAAAGTCTTAAAATATTGTTCTAAGCTGGGAATTCGTCATGAAAAACTGCAAAAATAGAAAAAGAGTACATGAATTCAATTAGAATAAATAAATAAAACGTATAAAGAATACATTTTAATAAATGTGGTTGAAAATAGCACAACTTTTCAATATTTCGCTATTATAGACGATGCTATCCGGAACGGAGAGTAAAGGTATATAGACGCCGATGTGATCCGTTCCAAAGAGAGGAAGAGGAAGTTTGTTCAAGATATCGCTTCTATAAGGCCGCAGTGGAATATCTTATAGATATTTTAGAGCCTTTCGGTAATTGGGGACTTCCAATCTCGCCCGGCTTACAAGTTCTGAGAACACTACCATTTTTAGGTCGAAATTTTAATCAGAACGACTCAATGATTTCCCGCATACAAGCTTTTTCCCCTGCGTTCCTGTTCGGTGCACGAGCTCTCTCTAAAATCACAAGTTTATTTTGATTTATATGAAGTGTTTAGTTTTATCTCAAAATTTAACTCACCTTTAGCTGCTCCATATTTTAAATATGCGATTAAAATAAAATATGCGAAAATCAAAATGTCGAAGAGATAGACACGCTTACTTTTTTCTTTTCAATTTAAAAGTTGACACAGATTGAACTTTTAAAACACTCGAGATTTCTTAAAATTACAGAGTATCGCTCTGTATGGGTAACCCTGTTCCGGTTCATTTTAGCAAACACGATCTAACTCGTCTATGACACACCACTATTTTAACCCTCATCTTGTATTCAAAAAAAGTTACGTACGTGACATAAATGGGTCAATTTTGCCCAATAGGCGAAATATGAAATTTTGGTTATAATTCCAGTTTTTAAGTATTCTTTTATTTAATAAATATTAAATTCCTTTATGGAAGTACAGAAAAAAGTGTTCTTAGGATTATTTTAAGCCAATAGTACTTCCGAGCAATGTCTCAGAATAAGCTTTTCAAATGAAATGAATTTTTCGCAGCTAACGCATTTGTTCGAGACCCCAAATATCTTACAAATATAATTAAAAGTTACTTTGAGAGAGAGTACTAGTCTACAACTCCAATGAGGGCGTCGAGAACTATGCGATCCGTCCTAGTCCCTATCTTGTGGATGTTACGTAAAATGGGGTACGAGAGCTGGAATATCCAAAATCTGTAGAGCTTGTAGCCTACGCAGATGACTTCATAATAAGAGGAGTCGCAAATCACATAGAAAAGCTCAGGCAACCCTGGCCCTGTAGCTCGCGGAACGAACAGAGGTAATGCTAGTGAGCGCAAGAAAAGTGTGTGAAAATATGTGAATCTCGGTTGGGTGGTGCGAGTAAACTTCGTAGCCATCAATAAAATATCTTGGTGTGGTACTGATCAGATGCTGTGCAACTTGATACAAGTTATCGAAAAGGCGTAAAAAACATGTGGCGATCTTGAAAGGATGATTACCAATAAAGGTTGTGTGCGGTCACCTCGTCGACCTCCGCTAGTAAGGGCAACAAACTTCGCCATTCATGGCCATTCTAAGACCGACAAGTGCATTTCGAACATTCTTTAGTGATGCTAGTAGACTTATAGATTGATTACGAATATGAACAGTTGGACGGATAGAGAGCAGTGTGAGCTCAATATCCACCTTATTCAGTTCCTTAGCCGGCATGGTGTTTTAGGGCCTAGCTTAATGGATTGAAGCACAACGTTAGTCCATCTTTTTCTTTATGTTGCTACGCTATAGAAAACGTTGAACACGTCTTTTCCCCCGCTTATCAGCTGTGTTCGGTCGTAAGGGGCGACTAATGTACACTGACTTACAAGGTTGATAATGGCCAAAAAATCGTTTGCATGAAAGTCGGGGTAGCCTCTGAAAGAACTAGTCGCTGAGCGATCCAAATACATCCGGAAAAGGATTGTTACTTGCCCTACATTTTCTGTTACTTGCCCTACATTTCGTGGAATGTCTTAGTGGCTACAAAACAACAATAAGTCCCCGGCGCCGATATTAGCCCAAGTGAGATACTGAGAAAACTTCATGTCATACGATGTATTACTTGGGCGGTGATTCCATAGGATCGGCTTCGGTGAGAGTAGGTTTCGATGCTTCTCGTACTAATAAAAAAACACGTGTTCCATTGATATTCTCCCAATTTCATAAATTATTTACTTTTTCCATTGGGCAATTTTGACCCACTTATACAACATACGTAACTATTTTTGTCCAGCCCATCCAGTGAATGATAAATTTAAACAAAAACATTTTTTAAGTGTAGTTTTACTAAATAATAAAAGTCAAAAAGTTTCACCAGATTATATGAATCCTATAAAAAAATATGCAACTTTCAAAGTCGTTTGGGCAAATTTGACCCACTTATACAGGATAAGTGTTAAACGTCGTTCTAAATTTAATACCGTCTTTAGTGAACGACTATGACTACGGCCCATTGTATTTTGAACAAAATTATTTTACTTAATTTTTTTTTTTCGTTTTTTTCAATGTGATTTATTATTGGAAAAAGCGCCGCCGGCGAAATATTGGAATAAAAATCACGCGGTTTTTAATTCCAATTGGTCGTTCTTTAAACATGGTGTAAAAATAATAATAATAATAATAATAATAATAATAATAATAATAATAATAATAATAATAATAATAATAATAATAATAATAATAATAATAATAATAATAATAATAATAATAATAATAATAATAATAATAATAATAATAATAATAATAATAATAATAATAATAATAATAATAATAATAATAATAATAATAATAATAATAATAATAATAATAATAATAATAATAATAATAATAATAATAATAATAATAATAATAATAATAATAATAATAATAATAATAATAATAATAATAATAATAATAATAATAATAATAATAATAATAATAATAATAATAATAATAATAATAATAATAATAATAATAATAATAATAATAATAATAATAATAATAATAATAATAATAATAATAATAATAATAATAATAATAATAATAATAATAATAATAATAATAATAATAATAATAATAATAATAATAATAATAATAATAATAATAATAATAATAATAATAATAATAATAATAATAATAATAATAATAATAATAATAATAATAATAATAATAATAATAATAATAATAATAATAATAATAATAATAATAATAATAATAATAATAATAATAATAATAATAATAATAATAATAATAATAATAATAATAATAATAATAATAATAATAATAATAATAATAATAATAATAATAATAATAATAATAATAATAATAATAATAATAATAATAATAATAATAATAATAATAATAATAATAATAATAATAATAATAATAATAATAATAATAATAATAATAATAATAATAATAATAATAATAATAATAATAATAATAATAATAATAATAATAATAATAATAATAATAATAATAATAATAATAATAATAATAATAATAATAATAATAATAATAATAATAATAATAATAATAATAATAATAATAATAATAATAATAATAATAATAATAATAATAATAATAATAATAATAATAATAATAATAATAATAATAATAATAATAATAATAATAATAATAATAATAATAATAATAATAATAATAATAATAATAATAATAATAATAATAATAATAATAATAATAATAATAATAATAATAATAATAATAATAATAATAATAATAATAATAATAATAATAATAATAATAATAATAATAATAATAATAATAATAATAATAATAATAATAATAATAATAATAATAATAATAATAATAATAATAATAATAATAATAATAATAATAATAATAATAATAATAATAATAATAATAATAATAATAATAATAATAATAATAATAATAATAATAATAATAATAATAATAATAATAATAATAATAATAATAATAATAATAATAATAATAATAATAATAATAATAATAATAATAATAATAATAATAATAATAATAATAATAATAATAATAATAATAATAATAATAATAATAATAATAATAATAATAATAATAATAATAATAATAATAATAATAATAATAATAATAATAATAATAATAATAATAATAATAATAATAATAATAATAATAATAATAATAATAATAATAATAATAATAATAATAATAATAATAATAATAATAATAATAATAATAATAATAATAATAATAATAATAATAATAATAATAATAATAATAATAATAATAATAATAATAATAATAATAATAATAATAATAATAATAATAATAATAATAATAATAATAATAATAATAATAATAATAATAATAATAATAATAATAATAATAATAATAATAATAATAATAATAATAATAATAATAATAATAATAATAATAATAATAATAATAATAATAATAATAATAATAATAATAATAATAATAATAATAATAATAATAATAATAATAATAATAATAATAATAATAATAATAATAATAATAATAATAATAATAATAATAATAATAATAATAATAATAATAATAATAATAATAATAATAATAATAATAATAATAATAATAATAATAATAATAATAATAATAATAATAATAATAATAATAATAATAATAATAATAATAATAATAATAATAATAATAATAATAATAATAATAATAATAATAATAATAATAATAATAATAATAATAATAATAATAATAATAATAATAATAATAATAATAATAATAATAATAATAATAATAATAATAATAATAATAATAATAATAATAATAATAATAATAATAATAATAATAATAATAATAATGATAATAATAATAATAATAATACAATGGCGCTTTTATAACTCGGACGAGTTTTATGGCCGAACTTCTCTCCCAATTCGAGGTGTGGTCCTTAACTTTTGTTTTACCTACTAACTGGGTGGACCTACAATTTTATGCCGGCTCCGAATGGCGAACGGCAGAAATACACTCGGAGGGTATGCCGCCCACTGCCGAGAGGTGATCGCTGCTCTTAAAAACCCCAATAATTGGATTTTTACTAATTAGAAACATATTTTTGGCGTTTGCTCGGGCTGGGGTTTGTACCCGAGACCTCTGGTATAGCAGGCGAGCACTCTACCCACTGCACCACAGCGGCCATAAGGTCGCCATAGAGCGACCAGTAAATTACGGATTTAAAATTATACCACGAGGTAAATCGGGCCCAAAAAATATACCTGCTTGCAATTACTGAAACTAAGACAATGAAAATAATATATATTTGGGTTTGAATATGTACGTGATTTAGCTAATTCATTAAAAACCAAAACTTTGACAGATCATATCTCCGAAAAAAAATTTTCAAAACTAAATCACCGGATACGTGTAAGAGTATTTTAGGTTGAGAGTCCATAAACCGAGTTTCAAGCAAATCGGAGGTGTAACGTTACAATAGGTGTCCCATTTGTAAAAGGACTCATAGACATTTTGGGGTATAACCTCTCTATCATTTTCCTTTTTTTCCCTTACCGGTCAGAAAAATTCCGGAGCATCCGGTTCCACATTTTGACCTATATCTGTGAACCCGGTGGAAGTCTCCCTTTTCTTCTGCCTTCTGGCAGGTTTCAATAGAAAGCACTCTCATCTATTCTCACGATATTACCTGCCGAACGCAGTCGCTGGATTTTTTTTTCGCTGAGCAGTGTCGATGTTTACGTAAAGCTCGTACAGGTCATCATTAAATCTCCATAAATCTCGAATATTCCAAGCGCCATCTCATCTGATTTTTTTTGCCCCGTACATGAGGACTGTAGAGCGTGATTTTTGGTCGTCGCCCTCATTGGCAAGAGATAGACGAAGTCTTTAACGGCTTCGTATTTGTACACAGTTACGTGGCTGCCGAGACGTGCTGTTTCTTTGAGTGATGACAGGAGGTACTTCGTGTTGTCGGTTCACTTTTCCAGGGCGTATTGTGAAGATCTGGTCGATGGTAGACTAACCAGATCTGAAGCCACACTGATAAGGTCCCAAGGCTAATACTTAAAAATACCCTATGTGAATTTTTCATATTAAACCCCAAAGTTGGAAAAACGAAAATAGAATTTTGAATGTGTCCATATGTATACAATCTATAGACTCCTTTGAAAACAATCGTATTTAATGCTATTATTATACCTTTCATGAGAATGAAATGGTATTATACACTCAAAAAAAAAATTTCTGTCGATCAAAAACATAATTTTCCTAATTTTGAACACGCGTCCCAATACAAAATTTCCTTTGTTTTGTGTAAATTTTCTCAGAAATGTGGAAAAAACATAAAAAAACTTTCAAACAAATTCGTTGCCATGGGGATTTGTATGGGAATTTAATTTCTCAAAATTATAGAAATCAAGTCTTCAAAACAAGGAAAGTTGGGAATGGAATGGCGCTTAAAAATTTTTCATTATTTTAATGTATGAATTTTTTCAAAACAAGTATATGAAACCATGGTAACGCATGTAACAACAATATTTTATAAACCTTTTAACATGTTTTAAGGAAAATTTACTCAAAACAAAGAAAGTAGTGTTCAAAATAGGTAAACAATTTCTTTGACCCCCCCATATATTTTTTTTCTCTCAGTGTAACTTAGTGCCAAAAATTTTTTGTCGAAAGTACCAGAAGGAAGCATGGGGGACCCACCAAAATATATACCGATATGGTCAGAATCACGAGGTGAGTCGATTAAGCCATGTCCGTCTGTCCGTCTGTCTGTCTGTCCGTCCGTCCGTCTGTGTGAACGCAAACTAGTCCCTCAGTTTTTGAGATATCTGAATGAAATTCGGAATACAGGTATGTTGTTATATGCAGCTGATCATTTGTCGGAACCGGCCGAATCGGACCACTATAACATATAGAAAACAACCGATTATTCAGATATACATGAAATTTTTGGATGTAATTTGTGCATAACTTCCCAATTTAAACAGCTAAGGACGTGAAACTTTGAAGTAGACGTACCCATTTTGGCCCAAACAAGGTTACCGAAAATTGTGAAGAGCGGACCACTATAACATATAGTTCCACAACATCCGATTATTCTGATATACACATTTTGGTGTATAACTCCTCCATTTTAACAGCTAACGGCCTGAAATTTTGAAGTATTTGTACCCATATGGGCCCAAACGGGATTACCGAAAATTGTCAAGATCAGACCACTATAACATATAGCTCCCATACAACCGATTGTTCAGATATAGACATTTTGGTGTATAACTCCTCTATTTTAACAGCTAACGGCGTGAAATTTTAAAGTATTTGTACCCATATGGGCCCAAACGGGGTTACCGAAAATTGTCAAGATCGGACCACTATAACATATAGCTCCCCTACAACCGATTGTTCAGATATGGACATTTTGGTGTATAACTCCTCCATTTTAACAGCTAACGGTGTGAAATTTTGAAGTATTTGTACCCATATGGGCCCAAACGGGATTACCGAAAATTGTCAAGATCGGACCACTATAACATATAGCTCCCATACAACCGATTGTTCAGATATGGACATTTTGGTGTGTAGCTCCTCCATTTAAATAGCCAAGACACCATTTTTAACACGCTTTTATTAGCTTCACCTGTATGTATGTATGTATGCATGTATGTATGTATGTATGTATGTATGTAACTTCATCCCATCCTAAAAGTTGCAACATTTAACTAAATTATTATATCGTTCAAACATTCACTTTTTTGTGTTCTCTCTATTATTTCTATTCTCCTCCGGATTCGAAACATGACATCAACAGCCCAACGGCATCATATAGTAGGACATTCAACATTATATTTTATGCTTCATTGCGGCTTTTATGTTACCTTTCTTCAAAATAGCCTCTATGAATTTCAATTCACTCCCGTATACAAGCCAATAAGTAACAAGCTTGCAGGGTACGGAAGAACTAACTCACGAACGCTCAAAAATACATTCTTCTCATAGCGATGGCGATAAACTCAATGCATAAATTCACTCAAAAATAAAGCTTGAAGCTTTCTGTTTTGGGTTTGTTGTATTTGCAATGAAATCAACCGCATGTACAATGTACATACATACATACGTATGCAGAGGAAGAACTGGTTTTGTGTTTTGTGTAACAAGCTTTCTGTTTTGTCGTTGTTGTGTTTGCAATAAAAACAATCGCATGTACATACATATGTATGCAAAGCAAGAACTGGTTTTGTTTGTAATTCATTTAATAGTAAGTGCTGAATCAACGAAAAGGAACCCTAACTACATTTTTATACAATGTTTTGTAAACGTGAGGTGAAAAAAATTTCTCTAAAAATAAAAAAATAAAAAAAAAAAAATAAAAAAAAAAAACAAGCAAGGAAGCCTAAGTTCGAGTGGAATCGAACATTAGATACTCAGCTGTATGCTTTCATTTGTTTGTTTGCGTTTGATCAAAACACGGTGTATTTTATACAAAGCAAGTGCTGCATAAAGTGGGCGTAGCCACACCCATTTTCAACATTTTTATCAGTCATCCAACTAAGCATATGAATATTATTCTTTGTGCAACATTTCATTACTTTATGACTTCCAGTTACAAAGATGTCACGTTACAAATTCCTAAAGGGTGTTCCAGAAATATCTTTGTTAAAAAGTAGGCGTAGTCATAAACCGATTTCAATAAATTTTTGCGTGTCTATTAACACAAGTTACAAAAGTGTCTAAACCAAGTTTGGTTATAATATCTCATTTATTTGTCGAGTTATGGGCTCCGAAATCTCGTATATTCCTTTGTCTAAAAAGAGGCGGTGCCACGCCCATTTTCCAAATTTTTCTATTTTTTGTTTCCGGTCTATTGTGGAACTCATGCCACAAAATTTGAATGAATTATCTTTATATTTGACAAAGATATCGCTTAAAATATTTTTATTAGGCCCCTTTATAGTTCCCATATATAAAACTGGGCGTGGTCGCCAAGCGATTTCGCTAAAATTTTGCACATGTATTACCACAAGTAATAAAAGTGTACACACCAAGTTTCGTCATTATACTTAAATTATTTGTCGAGTTATGGGCTCAGAAATCTCGTATACTCCTGCTTCTAAAAAGAGGCGGTGCCACGCCCATTTTCCAAAATTTTTGTGTTTTTCGTTTTATATCCGCAGTTGGACTTCTGCCATAAAATTTCATTGATACATCTTTATATTTGACAGAGATATCGCTTAAAATGTTTTTATTAGGTCACTTTATAATATACATATATAAAAGTGGGCGTGGCCGTCAACCGATTTTAACTATTTTCCGTCCAAATGTTTGTCTAAGTAAGTAAAGCACGCGTACCAAATTTCATCGATATATCTTCAATAGTTTCTGAGTTATGACATATAAAGCTTTCAATGTTTGACCCTTAATAAGTGGACGTGGCACCGCCCATTTTCCAAAATTTCATCAAATTTCTTCATAGGGGCCTTGGCCCAATACGTGGGTAAAATTTCATCGCTCCAGCTATATTAGTGACTGAGATACCAAATTTCCGATTTCGCCCATTTTCAATACCAACCGTCCCAGTCTCGATACCAACTTGCATTTCAAATTTCATCAAAATATCTAAATTTTTGCGCGAGTTAGAGTGTTTACAGACGGACGGACGGACGGACGGACGGACGGACATGGCTCAATCGATTTCTCTTTTCACCCTGATCATTTTGATATATATAAGTCTATATCTATCTCGATTATTTCATTCTGTTACAATCCACCGTTATGTGATTAAAACTATAATACTCTGTGTACTAGTACAGCTGACTATAAAAAGAATGCGCCACTCGGGACTCGAACCTGAGCTCCTTGGTCCGTAGGCAGCATACCTCGCCATTACGCTACAAACGTATTCGGAGCTTTGTTGTCTAAATTCGAATTTATTCAATCAGGTTTCTTTTTTTTTGTTCTTTTCAAATGCGTCACCTCAACTTCTCTTCACTTTCTGATTGTAAAATATAACAAAACGTTTGGGAAATTTTGTATTTCCAAACTAGTTTGGAAAACCTTGAATAAAAGGGTTTGGAAAATATTGCATAATAAGCTAGTTTACTTCACTGCATATTGGGATTTTTGGTAGAAGTTATAAATACATATGTATGTAGATCTATTTCGGAGAACACCACATCCCATCAGACTTCTTTTTACTTTTATTCTTGCGTCCGCATAAAACATCCTTTAATGAAAAATTTCACTAAAAAGTTAAAAATAAATAACAGCTTAAAAAAACTAAAAAACACGCTTTCACAATCTTAAAAATCGTACTAAAAATTGAGAAATAATTTAATTAGAAACAAAATGATGAACGAAAATATAAGTATTTAAGGAAAAGCGTGGGGGTGCTCAATAATATTTGAATATGAAAATATTCGATTCGTACAACTAGTACAAAAATATACCTAGTTGCGAAATTAAAGAGTACGATATATGAAATCTCAAAAAAGTCAAAATAAAATTATTAGTAAAAAACACCGATTTTAAATATTTTTTGACATACTGAGCACCCCACGCTTTTCCTTAAATACTTATATTTTCGTTCATCATTTTGTTTCTAATTAAATTATTTCTCAATTTTTAGTACGATTTTTAAGATTGTGAAAGCGTGTTTTTTAGTTTTTTTAAGCTGTTATTTATTTCTAATAAATCTTTCCATAAATAACCCACAGAATTAAAATTATAAATTAAACTTAATCAGGCTATGCACATACATACACTGAGAGAAAAAAAATATATGGAGGGGTCAAAGAAATTGTTTACCTATTTTGAACACTACTTTCTTTGTTTTGAGTAAATTTTCCTTAAAACATGTTAAAAGGTTTATAAAATATTGTTGTTACATGCGTTACCATGGTTTCATATACTTGTTTTGAAAAAAAGCATACATTAAAATAATGAAAAATTCTTTAAGCGCCATTCCATTCCCAACTTTCCTTGTTTTGAAGACTTGATTTCTATAATTTTGAGAAATTAAATTCCCATACAAATCCCTATGGCAACGAGTGTAGGGAACTTTTCATTTCTCCACTCATGAAAGGTATGAAGTCTTCGGTACGGCCGAAGACAGCCGCGCTTTTACTTGTTTTTAGAATACGGAAGGACTTTACAATAAATTCTTAATGGATATTATACACTTTTAATTGATGTTACATAATCCATAAAAGACTCAATATCGAAAAAAAAATCACATAGCCAGTTTTTAAAGTGGACTACTCATATGTTCGGTGACCATCCGTGTTTTTAGCAGTAAAGTTCTGTATTGAAGGTGCTCGTTCTGCGTATTTTTTTTTCCTATGGAAAATACCAAATTGCTCTGTTTTTGAAATTCGGCAAACGTCAAGCTGTGTGGTCATATACTAATTTGCTCTGTGCTTAAGTGTTTTTAAAAAATTAAAATTAAAATATTCTTTGTGTTGTTTATAAAAATAAAGTGCTTAGATAGTGTGATAAATTAAATTAATTTAACTCTGCAATTTAGTAATATTCACATAAATTTTTTTTTAGGTTAATAACCACGCCTACCTTTTTAACAAAATATTTCTAAAGCAGCCTTGTGACATTTTTAAAGCGACATCTTTCTAACTAAAGGTCACAAATGGGTGAAATTTTGCACTAATAAGAATATTTATACGCTTAGTCGGATGATTGATACAAATTTTAGAAATGGGCTGGCTACGCCCACTTTATACGGCACTCGCTCCACTCGAACTTAGGCTTTCTGACTTGTTTTTGTTTTATATATGGGTATATATTTTTGCTGTTAGAATGGAATAGAATTCCAAGCAACGTATTATATAGTACGAGGAAAAGGGAACCGCATTTGCAACCTTTCGCGGGTATTTACTCCTAATCCAGGGAGTAATTTTCTCCCAGAACATACCCTTCGCCTACCAACGGTCACTCTCCAATTCAACATAAATGAGCTGAACAGTGTTATCTGGAACGAAATTCAGAAAAATAAGGCACCCGGACACGACAGAATAACCGGTGAAATGGTAAAACCACTCCTTCCAGTTGCTACTAAATTATTACACAGCTCAACAAAAAAGCCGATATTTTGCTGCAGCCCTGCTAGTAGACATTTAGTAGTATTTGATACACTGATAAAAAAATGTAACTAACTTTTTTTAATCCTACGTATAGTTTTTGAGATAATATAATAATATAATATAATACAATGGCGCTATTATAACTCTGACGAGTTTTATGGCCGAGCTTCTCTCCCAATTCGAGGTGTGCTCTTTTTTTGTTTTTCCTACTAATTGGGTGGACCTACAGTTTTATGCCGGCTCCGAACGGCGAATGCATTTTTTGTGAGAAGCTTTTTCATGGCAGAAATACTCTCGGAGTGTATGCCACCCACTGCCGAGAGGTGACCGCTGCTCTTAAAAAATCCAATAATTGGATTTTTACTAATTAGGAAAATTGTTTTGGTGTTTTGCTCGGACCGTGGCTTGAACCCGAGACCTCTGGCATAGCAGGCGAGCACTCTACACACTGCACCACAGTGAGATATGAGCCCTTAATAGATTAAGGCATATTTGGCCTCATAACTTTTTTCCTGCTTATCCCGCCAAGACATTTCACCGCTTCTACTGGTATATGATTTGTTAATGTATCTTGATAAATGCCAGAGAAACTGTAAAAACAATCTCAAAAATTCAATTTTTTGTGAAATTTTTTCAATTTTTATCATTTTTAATCACGATTTTCTCGAAAAATTTGTTTACCGGTGTATATTTAAAATTATTTCGAAACAATCTCCTGTTAATTCTGCTTTCAACGACATATAACTTTTTCATATCCGCGTAGGCTTTCCTAGCATATTCTACTTTAATCGATTTTGATATCATGTGTCTTCATCGCGAAGGATTTGTATCAATGACCCAAATGTGTTTTGTTACGTTTGTGGTGAATACAAAGTCAAAAGGATGAGGAAAACTAAAACAGATTTTATTAAAAGTGCTTATTTTTCGTAATTTAAGTTGCAAATTGTAAAATTGAAAACAAGCCGTGGATACCTCAAGTTATTTGCAAAACGTGTTATGAACACTTGAGACAGTGGGTCAATGGTAAAAGAAGCCGTATGAGGTTCGGGGTGCCTATGCAATGGAAAGAACCAAAAAATCACATGACTGTTACTTCTGCTGTTTCGATTTGCGTGGTGTTAAAAAAGTTATTTATCCAGACTCTCAATCGGCTAGACGGCCTTTACAACATTCGAAGGAAGTACCTGTTCCAAAATTTTGTTCTACCCGTGATCCATACTATAGAGGAGTGTCTAGAGATAGTGATATCAAAGAAATAGCGTCTACAGAACCAAAACATTTTACTCAAGCAGAATTAAATGATTTAATAAGGGATCTTGAACTCTCTAAAGAATCTGCAGAGGTGTTGGCTTCCAGATTAAATGAAAAAACTTGTTGGATGCAGATACGAAAGTGACTTTCTGATATGGTTTTTTGTTGGGATGTTTAAGGTCTCCTTCTGAAAATGGGTCTTTCAGAATACCAAACAAATGAATGGCGTCTCTTCATAGACAGCTGTAAACGAAGCCTTAAGTGTGTTCTTTTACACAATGGCAACCAATATGGTTCAATCCCGTTGCTCATTCAACCAAATTAAAGGAAGAATATGAAAATATTGCACTTGTCCTAGAAAAAATCAAATATAGCGAACACAAATGACGTATTTGTGTAGATTTAAAGATGGTTAACTTCTTATTAGGACAACAAAGTGGATACACCAAATACCCATCTTTTTATTGTCTGTGGGATAGTCGTGCCAAGGACCAACACTGGACGAAAAGGGACTGGCCTGTACGTGGGAGATAAAATGCTATTGCCCCATTGCACATTAAACTAGGTTTAATGAAACAATTTGTAAAGGCGTTAGATAGAAATGGGCAGTGTTTTCTTTATAAATCGAGAAAATTTCCTTATTTAAGCACAGAAAAGATAAAAGCGGGTATTTTTGATGGCACACAGATAAGAATTTTGATAAAAGATATGGATTTCCGAAGTTCAGTTTGGACCAGTTTGGAATTACTTTCGTGGAATTCGTTTGTTGAAGTTAATAAGAACTTTCTGGGTAATCACAAGTCGAGTACCAAATCTGAAATTGTTAACAACATGCTGGAGAATTTTAAAATCCTAGGACATGTTCATCAAAGTGCATTATGTCCATAGTCACCTTGACCAGTTTCCAGAGAATCTTGGTAACTATAGCGAAGAACAAGGGGAACGATTTCAACAGGACCTAAAAGCTATGGAAGAGAGGTACCAAGGCCGATGGGATCAGGATATGATAGCTGACTACTGCTGGGGGATACAGTGTGATTTTCCTACTACACCTCATTCACGAAAATCACGTAAAAGAAGGTTTTTATCAGCGTTGCCGTTTTCAATTCTTGAGATTACCCAAAAAAATATTCATATTACCCAAATTTGCCCAAAATTCCCCATAAACATTTTCAAATTACACTACTCAACAAAATTTTGATATCCTCGACATTTTATACATCTTGTATTTAACTTATTTTTTGCATAAAAACAAATGTTTGTTCGCCAAAATTCCGTCACTTTAACGTCGATTTTAATTATTTTTATTTTGTTGGAAAGGGTATTTCATTCTCTCAAAATGATATGAAATAACATAAAACCCAAGACGGTAATGACGGAGATATTGACAGATAAGTAATCCTGCTTTTTTTCTGAAATTTCAAAATATCTCGAAAATTGGTTTACTTTTGAGCCATTTGAGTACATATTTGGAATCAGCGGCAAATTCTACATTGGAATCAAATATCAAATGTCGAGGATATTTTTTTTGTCGGGTAGTGTTATCAAGAGATTTCCAATAAATTAGCATTTTCAAATGTATTTTACTTCATAACGGTTTGTATTACTTTTAAATTCATGTACATATACATACGTATAATGTGTGGTTAAAAAAAGGTTATAAAGAAACATAAAACAAGTAAAAGCGCGGCTGTTTTCGGCCATACCTTTTATGAATGGGGAAATGAAATATTAAATAGTCCGATTTTCTTTAATTTATAGGTACTTCCGATTCTGTGGGTTGTTTATGCAAACTAGTATCGCCCGTGCTCGAAATTCGAACATGCAATTTATTTTTTCAACTTTGTATTGGATTACCAAACTTAGTACTCAAAGTATTATAAAAGTAATTAAAAAGCACCTCAAATAAAATAAATACGAATTAAGTAAAATTGGAATAAAAAGAAAAATATTAAAATAAAAAGAAATAAAATAATAAATAAATTAAAATTAAAAGGCCTAACTGTGAGTAAAGTGAAATTAAAACAAAAATTTAAATAAAAATAAGTATAAAGCACACACACGGATATTATTTTATATTTTTTTTATTGGCACACTCTAAAGTACATAAGCGTGGCATCCATATAAAATACTTGAGCGCCAAAAATGGCTTCGGAAAAGTATTCGATGGAGGTTTTAATTTTCCATGATTGTTTATTGTAATTGGTTGCTCCTTTTTCTCTATAGTATGGAGCATTGCAAGGTCTACTTCTTACAGCTTTTTAGCTTTCTTGCGCTCTGGCGCTTATAGAACTCATAATAGGAAGCAAAGATGACTTGATACGAAACTCTTTCTTGCTCTCCCAATTTCACGATTTTTCCAGGGGTTTTATTTGGCTTTGTTGTCAATTTTCAATTTCATTTTCACTTTTAATAAGTATGGGGACGCAAATTTCAGTATATGTATATGCATATGTACGTATGTATGTATGTATGCATCTAAATTTTAAATGTTTATTTGTTCCACTACTTTGTGAAAAACTTGAAAAAGGTACAATTATACATACATATGTACATAATATAAATAGGAAGAAAGGTACAAAAATTAATCCTTTTCGCAGAGATAAGAAACACTTTCCAAATTCCAGTTGTACCGCAACACTGATTTACCCTTTTGATCACGGTCCGACGCGAAATCATGGTCAAAATTAAAATTACTTAGTTGCTCTCAGTGTGCCTCCCGCTCTCTCTCCCATTTTTCGCCTTAATGGAAAAGCAATAGGAGATATTTGACCACGGTGATTTTTTGGCCAACGCATATGAAAGAGAGAGAGCGCTTTTAAATTAAACGACCTTGTAAACAGTTTTACGATATCTATTTCTCTTAACTAAAAACTTTATTTATTAATTAGAAACAAATTAAATAATTTATTGAAAAAATTATATGCCTATGCACTGCTCCTGACTCATATGAACACATACATATCAATTTTATGTGGATATGAGTATATTAAATGTGCTAAACAGCCGGGCAATTGTTTGTATGGAAAAATTGTTAGCCTATTAATATATAGATATTTATTATAAGCAATATTGTAATGATCTTAGCTATTTAGGTGGAGAAATTTTACCCCAAAATGTATGGTTGGTTGTATGGGAGCTATATGTTATAATGGTCGAATTTGGCCGATTCCGACAAACGATCAGCTTATCAGCTTACCTTAACAACTGAGCAACTAGCTCATGATTCTGATCATATCGGTATATATTTTGGAGCGTCTAATTTTTCTCCTACTGGTACTTTCGACAAACCTGTTTTGGCTCAGTGTTATAATACCATTTCATGTTCATGAAAGGCATAAAAATTGCTTTTTATTTCCTAGCTATCTTCTTACTTTAATGGGCTTATGAAATTTTCAGGCTTGTACACATACGACCAGCTGGTAATTCAAAATTAAATAAATGCTGCAAAAACTCATGCACACTCTCACACAATGCAAATGTAATAGAAACTCATACAAATAATAATTTTTTATATTATTATTCATATAAAACTATTAAAAGGTGAATTCCCCAAAATTGCCCAAATCATAGCGTTCCCCAAAAATTACCCAAATATTAGAAAATTCCCCAAATTTGGGGAATTACCCACAAAACGGCAACGCTGGTTTTTATGTACATAAAAATTTAATAAACGTGTTTTGGTGTAAATATCTTTTTTCGCATATTTCACAGTAGAAATTGATTAAAGTAGAATATGCTAGGAAAGCCTACGCGGATATGAAAAAGTTATATGTCGTTGAAAGCAGAATTAACAGGATATTGTTTCCAAATAATTTTTATTTGGCGAAAAGCGAACAAGTTCAAAGCTACGTATTACCAGCGATGGTAGAAATGATAGCTATTTCGAAGAAAACCAATTCTTCATCATCAGATTTCTTTTCGGGATCAAGCCGGGAATCGAACTTAGACCCACCGTGAGAAGGTGTAAATGTTAGCGACGCGCTAACCAACTCACCCAAACACGGCCTGGTACGCAGTTGAACTTTTTGTCGCTTTTCTTTTTGCCACCTTTACTCGCCCTACATTATCGTTGTATTTTTATGTACACATGATTTTCATGAGATAACACAAATTTGTTGAGTAATTTTAGGCGGCCTATGCTTCGGTTAGCCGGAAGTAATGTGCATTTGCAACTCCCTGCCTTTTTATTTAATTTTAATTGTTGAATTATTGTGTGGACACAGAAGATTTTTAATTAATTTTTATTTGGCGAAAAGCGAACAAGTTCAAAGCTACGTATTACCAGAGATGGTAGTAATGATAGCTATTTCGAAGAAAACCAATTCTTCATCATCAGATTTCTTTTCTGGATCAAGCCGGGAATCGAACTTAGACCCACCGTGAGAAGGTGTAAATGTTAGCGACGCGCTAACCAACTCACCCAAACACGGCCTGGTACGCAGTTGAACTTTTTGTCGCTTTTCTTTTTGCCACCTTTACTCGCCCAACATTATTGTTGTATTTTTATGTACACATGATTTTCATGAGATAACACAAATTTGTTGAGTAATTTTAGGCGGTCTATGCTTCGGTTAGCCGGAAGTAATGTGCATTTGCAACACCCTGCCTTTTTATTTAATTTTAATTGTTTAATTATTGTGTGGGCACAGAAGATTTTTAATTAATTTTTATTTGGCGAAAAGCGAACAAGTAAAAAGCTACGTATTACCAGCGATATTAGAAATGATAGCTATTTGGAAGAAAACCAATTCTTCATCATCAGATTTCTTTTCGGAATCAAGCCGGGAATCGAACTTAGACCCACCGTGAGAAGGTGTAAATGTTAGCGACGCGCTAATCAACTCACCCAAACACGGCCTGGTACGCAGTTGAACTTTTTGTCGCTTTTCTTTTTGCCACCTTTACTCGCCCAACATTATTGTTGTATTTTTATGTACACATGATTTTCATGAGATAACACAAATTTGTTGAGTAATTTTAGGCGGTCTATGCTTCGATTAGCCGGAAGTAATGTGCATTTGCAACACCCTGCCTTTTTATTTAATTTTAAGTTCAAAGCTACGTATTACCAGCGATGGTAGAAATGATAGCTATTTCGAAGAAAACCAATTCTTCATCATCAGATTTCGTTTCGGGATCAAGCCGGGAATCGAACTTAGACCCACCGTGAGAAGGTGTAAATGTTAGCGACGCGCTAACCAACTCACCCAAACACGGCCTAGTACGTAGTTGAACTTTTTGTCGCTTTTCTTTTTGCCACCTTTACTCGCCCAACATTATTGTTGTATTTTTTTTGTACACATGATTTTCATGAGATAACACAAATTTGTTGAGTAATTTTAGGCGGTCTATGCTTCGGTTAGCCGGCGTACCAGGCCGTGTTTGGGTGAGTTGGTTAGCGCGTCGCTAACATTTACACCTTCGCACGGTGGGTCTAAGTTCGATTCCCGGCTTGATCCCGAAAAGAAATCTGATGATGAAGAATTTGTTTTCTTCGAAATAGCTATCATTTCTACCATCGCTGGTAATACGTAGCTTTGACTTGTTCGCTTTTCGCCAAATAAAAATTAATTAAAAATCTTCTGTGTCCACACAATAATTCAACAATTAAAGTTTCGAAATAATTTTAAATATGCACTGGTAAACAAATTTTTCGAGAAAATCGTGATTAAAATGAAAAAAATTGAAAAAAATTCACAAAAAATTGAATTTGTGAGATTTTTTTTTACAGTTTCTCTGGCATTTATCGGTGAAATGTCTTCTTCTCAACGACATGAAATACGTGTTGGTGGGATAAGCAGGAAAAAAGTTATGAGGCAAATATGCCTTAACCTATTAAGGGCTCATATCTCAAAAAGTACACGAAGGATTAAAAAAAGTTATTTATATTTTTTCATCAGTGTATTGAATACTACCAAATGCAGCTACAAGCAGGGCTGCACCAAAATATCGACTTATTTGTTGAGCTATGTTATTATACGTTTGCAATAGTCTCCTGCGACTAAACTACTTTCCTGAATCTTGGAAACTTTCTGAAATCATTATGATTCAAAAACCCAACCCTGTTAAACTCCTACAGGCCAATTAGCTTAATTTCAATATTTTTAGTAACTCAAATACGTTCGGATTTTTGGACCAAAAAGTATTGCACTATACTGTTCTTAGACGTAGCACAAGCTTTCGACAAGGTATGACTAGAAGGACTATTACTTAAAATAAGACATACACTTCCATACAATATATGCCTTATTTTAGAAAGCTATCTAACGGGAAGAAAGTTTCGAGTAAGGCAAAAAAGTTATACCGCTGAAGGCTATCCCATTTTCGCTGGAGTTCCATAAGGTAGTGTTTTGGGACCCGTTCTATATTTAATATTCACAAGTGACTTGCCCTCTAATGAAAACCTCGTTACTTCAACATTTGCGGATGACACAGCAATACTCAATGCGTACTCAAAACTCTCAGCGGCTACCAGTCGGTTGCAAAGCCATCTCAAAATTGTAGAACAAAGGCTTTCAGACTGGAGAATGAAAGTCAATGAATCTAAGTGTGTAAGTTAGCCCAAAATGTTTAATCGTCAGCAGAATTCCTTCCTAAATATTGTTTGCATAACATCCGCTTAAGACAATATAACAAATATTATGTTGACGACAAATATCGATGTGAAAATATACGGCTTATTGAACAGGTAGCGAATTCACCGCGGTTAACAATAAACACCTCAAACCGTGTGACTCGCTTAGTCAGCATACGCCAAATAAGCCGAACATCGATGAAATAAGACCGGCTACTGAAGAGACAGTCATTTCACTGCCGTTAACACCTCGAACAGTGGGACTCGCTTAGTCAGCGATCAATAAGTAGCCAAATATCGGTAGCGGCAGCGACATCACCGAATATCGTTGGCAGCGGGTAAAACTTACGCTGCAAGCCCGACGGCAGTGGCAACGGCGGCGAAGCCGTCCCCAACTTAGGTTTTAAGTTAAGTAAACTTTAAGAATCAGAACACAACAAGAGACAATAAAGTACAGATGGGATAACATTGAGCCCGGCGCATCTAATTAATTTGCTAACGTAGAGTCCAGCGTATCGAAGAAGGCATCTCGGAATTATGCAGGAATCGCAATTTGGCGTTAGGTCGGTCGCGCGTTGATCGTACCTCGAAGCCGCTTCACACTGACATTCGATATTAGATGTTGGATTGTAAACATGTTCACTGCCACTAATATATTTTGTTGAATTTTTTCATAAATTTCATAATTTTTCATCAGAAAAAAAAGATTTTAATTTACTTAATGTCAAACGCCCGACTTAGTAGAGAAATCTTCAACTCATGCGTTATACAGGGTTACAATGAACATACGATATTACAAAAATTTTACTATCAAACGCTTGAGGTCACAATGCGATTTGCTCCATATATTTCCACACATTTCTACTCACTTGTCAGAAGCGCGGCCGACCGAACGCCACATCAGGGTTGGGCATGATTCAACTAATTTTGAGTGCACTCAGCCTGCAACTGCCACTCAAACCTGAGTGGTAGTTAAATCTCGAATTTAACTACCACTCAATTTGATTGGTAGTTTAATTCATGATTTAACTCGATTTTTAACTACCACTCAACTTTAGTGTTGGTAGCAAAAGTGCACAGAAGTCAGTCAAACCCCCAAAAAAGCTTATGGAAAAACTTGCATACATACAAATGTATATGTATGCGTATAACTTATACATATGTATGTACATTAAGTATACAAAATTCAAGGGAAGGACATGTGCATTACAATAGTAGTTGTAGATATTCAAGTTCATCTACTAGTTCGTTGTAGTTGAAGTTCTAGTTCACTTTATAGTTCACCCCTATTTCAATTTCTAGTTCAAATCTAGTTCTGTAGAGCGTCAAATGTAGTTACACAAGCGCAAACATACATACATAATAAATTTCCATACATTGTATTGTCACGCGCTGGCGCTGGCTACTTAGTCAGCCCCACACAAATTGTAATGTACACAAATTTGCTGACGCTGCCATTCTCACGCTTCCAATGTTATTCTAAGCCTAAGCGCTCATAGGAGCATACATATGTACATGTACGTAGGTACATGTACATACCCTGCAAAAAAGTGTGCGACGAGTCTCTAAAAAGAGATGTCCGGGAGCGCTCTCTTTCGGGTACAATTAGTCTACAATTGTTCCCAATTGTACCCGAACGGGTACATATGTATACTAATTGTAGACGAATTGTACCCGAAAGGGTATCAAACGGGTACAATTAGTCGCACAAATGGATGTGTCGCATTTGCTACCCGTTCGGGTACAAAACGGGTACAATTGTGCGCTTTTGCTACCCGTTCGGGTACAAACTGGGTACAATTAGTCTCTTCATAGGACATGCTCAAACAAAAGAGAACACTTCAACCCATATAAAGAGATACAAATGGGTAGTAATCGCATGCTCCCTTGCGAGTTGTCCCGGATGTATCCCGGAGTGATCGCATTTTTTGCAGGGTATGTACAATATACCGTGGGAAAGAGTCCCATTATTTTTAAGTACGTAGTGTAAATATGTATCATAGTAAATAAGTAGTACATAATAGCAAATATTGTATAAAAAGAAGAATTTTGGATAATAAAAATTAATTCACTTTTGACAACCAAACGATAAGCGTTTAATCTCCTACTACATGGCGATTCTTGCCAGATAAAGTCCCGGCGAATTCGTTCGCCTTCCCTTTGTCTGAGTGGCAAGGTAGCCTCCAGGATATTTCACGAAGTTTACGGCTTATATGAAAATGCTACAACAAGGACAACTGATTAAAAGGCTTCACTGAAGGTGATAATGATCTGAACAAGGACAACTGATTAAAAGGCTTCACTGAAGGTGGTAATGATCTGAACAAGGACAACTGATTAGAAGGCTTCACTGAAGGTGGTAATGATTTGAACAAGGACAACTGATTAGAAGGCTTCACTGAAGGTGGTAATCATTTGCACAAGGACAACAACAACAGCAGAACAGACGGCGTCAAACGAAGAGAGCAGCAGAATTCTCATTTTCATTGACCAGCAGCAGCAGCAATATATATTAGTATAATTTATTATATACACGTATATTTACTAACAAATCTTCTGGCAACCTAACGGCTGCCTACTTAGTGGCAAAAATTGAAAGATTCTTGCCTCTTTGTTTTATACTAACATTAGGGTATTCCTTTTTTTCATACCTTTTTTTTCGCTTCTCTTCATGGTCAGTCAACAAGAAGTTGACGAGATTTTCGAGCGGTGGAATCGATTTTTCATCGAAAGGGAACAACCACCGCCAGAAAATTTGAGACCAGGTCCTTTGCCGATAACAATCGAAGAGTATCGGCAAAGACAACAAACTAATAGAAGGGTGGAGGAACCCAAAATTCCGAAGCCCATATCCTTCAAACGAAAAAGGGGTGGCAAAGCTTTCAAAAAACGAAAGGCCCTTGCCATCACCCACGAGGAAATTAACCTCGAAACAACTATTGAGGAAAAGAAGAAAATAAGTTGAAGAAAATAAGAAAAATGTTTAAATGAGAAAAAGAAAAAAAAATATATATAAATAAATATAAATAAAATAAAAAGTGGAAATATCTTTTGTTCTTTTCGAGCATGTCTAGGCCTAGAAACCCAACCACTGATTTATCTAGCGGAGTGGAAATAAGAGAGTTGATAGATTACGACAGGGAATTAGAATGGTTAAGAAGATTTTGGCGTCGCATAGGAATGACTAGGGAACCAACAATAGAGGACGTTATTAACCCTACAACACAAATAGAAGAAATTAATCGAATGGGTGAAGTTTTCGGCATTCCAAGATACCATTGAGATTTTTTTTTACAAATAAGCAAATATGGGTAGCAAAACATCCAAGATAGACAAACCAAATGCCAATGTGGTTAATTCCATTGAAGTGGTTGATCATACTGAATCCTTGGATTCAATTAAATTCATTTTACTCGTTATTGCAATCATTGGTTGCATCAATTTATTTTTGAAAATATACTCAGTCCACAACAAAATTCTAAAGAAGAGATACATTTCTCGTGCAAACGGACTAGATAAGGTTTAACCACACCAATGGATAATTGGGACCAAATCCAAAAAGCACTAATAGACGAAAAAATTGTTGCGGAAAAGTCATACAAGTGTATAAGCAAAAACATTTCCATTAGAAAGGAGACAATAGTAAAGCATTTGGATTTGATAGTAGGATCTTTGAATAAGATCAACGGAATAATAAAACAGGTAAACAGCAAGCTTACTGCTGAACACAAAAAACAAGCATACCAGGTATTTTCTAGTGTAAGGGATAGATTGGTAGCATCGTTAGCTAGATACAGCATTGAGGTACAAATACCAACCTCTGTTGACCAAACTATAAAAATTGACTTTGGAGATCTCTTACCAGAACCATCCTCCGAAAAAGACGAGGAGCACAAAGAATTCGATAACCAAAACTCCCAAACAGAAATAGGCAAAATGCCACAAACAGTGGTAGAGTTTATTAAAACGGCTTCATCAATTCTGCCTGAATTTGATGGTAAGCCGGAAAATCTGCATAGTTTTTTGGACGCACTTGACATTCTTGACCAAATCAAAGAGACACATGAGGCTGTCGCAGTATCTATGATAAAGACAAAGCTAAAGGGTACGGCCAGAAATTTTATAAGCACAGAATCCTCCATTCAAGCAATAAAACAAAGTTTAAAATCAAGAATCAAAGGCGAATCAGTAGAAGTTTTGACAGCAAAACTAATGAACATACAACAACGCAGCAAAACTGCAAATCAGTACACCTCAGAAATTGCAAATCTCACAAAATCGTTGGAAGGAGCATACATATCCGACGGACTAACTCCAGAGTTAGCAACCAAGTATGCTACACAATCAGCTGTGAAAGCTATGTGTAAAAACTGCTCCAACGAAAAAGTGAAAACAATTATGCAAGCTGGAACGTTCACCTCGATGAACGAAGCTGTCTCAAAATTCACAAATAGCTGCACTGAAGTAACTGGAAACCCAAACTCATTACTTCACATCCGCCAACAAAACTATTACCGCGGTAGCTTCCGTCGAAGTTATCAAAGTAACAATAACAGAAGTAACCAAAGACGCGCGTTTCCCACGCGCTACAATTATAACAATAACAATAACATGCAAAGGCGAGACTATAGAAACCAAACACGCTCAAATGCTCGCAATAACAACAACAATAACAATAACAATAACAATACAAACAGCACACGAAACATACGTAGCTACGATCAACAGGAAAACCAGCAGACTCCACTTCAACAGTAGAGAGAAAAATTTTTGTATTCAATTTACATTTGAACAGCTACATATCTTCCAAGTCAACATTAAATAACTCATTTTCTACTCTCCTAGTAGACACAGGAGCAGATATATCAATTATTAAAAAGGGTCAAATTCAGAACGATGTTTCAATTAATAATTCACAAAAAACAGATTTAAAAGGCATAGGTCAGGGTATAACAAGCACCCTCGGAACAGTTAAAGCAGATTTGAAGGGTGACGATCTTTTGATTCGACATAAATTTCACATAGTAGAAGATGATTTCCCAATTCCATGTGACGGAATTTTGGGACTGGATTTCATTAAAAAATATAATTGTGGCCGCTGTGGTGCAGTGGGTAGAGTGCTCGCCTGCTATGCCAGAGGTCTCGGGTTCAAACCACGGTCCGAGCCAAACAAATTTTTCTAATTAGTAAAAATCCAATTATTGGGTTTTTTAAGAGCAGCGGTCACCTCTCGGCAGTGGGCGGCATACCCTCCGAGAGTATTTCTGCCATGAAAAAGCTTCTCACAAAAAATGCATTCGCCGTTCGGAGCCGGCATAAAACTGTAGGTCCACCCAATTAGTAGGAAAAACAAAAAGGAGCACACCTCGAATTGGGAGAGAAGCTCGGCCATAAAACTCGTCAGAGTTATAATATCGCCATTGTATTATATTATTAACCAAAGACGCGCGTTTCCCACGCGCTACAATTATAACAATAACAATAACATGCAAAGGCGAGACTATAGAAACCAAACACGCTCAAATGCTCGCAATAACAACAACAATAACAATAACAATAACAATACAAACAGCACACGAAACATACGTAGCTACGATCAACAGGAAAACCAGCAGACTCCACTTCAACAGTAGAGAGAAAAATTTTTGTATTCAATTTACATTTGAACAGCTACATATCTTCCAAGTCAACATTAAATAACTCATTTTCTACTCTCCTAGTAGACACAGGAGCAGATATATCAATTATTAAAAAGGGTCAAATTCAGAACGATGTTTCAATTAATAATTCACAAAAAACAGATTTAAAAGGCATAGGTCAGGGTATAACAAGCACCCTCGGAACAGTTAAAGCAGATTTGAAGGGTGACGATCTTTTGATTCGACATAAATTTCACATAGTAGAAGATGATTTCCCAATTCCATGTGACGGAATTTTGGGACTGGATTTCATTAAAAAATATAATTGCATTTTAGACTATCAAAATAATAAAGATACTTTGATATTACGTCCACATGATTTCCCAGAGGATATAGCAATTCGAATGACAAATGAGCCAACAATTAATAGTATATCAGTACCAGCAAGATCAGAAGTAATTAGACAAATTAAAATTAATAATAATAACGAATTATTTATACCACATCAACAATTAGCCGAAGGTATTTTTATTGCCAATTCAATAGTAAATCCAAATCAAGCATTTTTTAGAATTATTAATACAACAGATAAAAATGCAACTATTCAAAATTACAATATTAACACAGAAAACTTAGACGACTACATAATTATAAATAATAAACAGAAAAATGAAGCAAATAATAAAGAAAAACTAGAAAGATTAAATAAAAATTTTCCATCATTTGCTAAATCTCAACTTAATACTTTATGTTCAGAATACATAGATATATTTGCATTAGAATCAGAACCTATAACCACTAACAATTTTTATAAACAAAAACTTTACATGAAAGACGACAGTCCAGTCTATGTAAAAAATTATAGAATACCAGAAGCGCATAAACAGGAAATTAATAAACAAGTAAATAAACTAATTCAAGATGACCTAATAGAACCATCTATTTCCGAATACAACAGTCCAATTTTACTAGTACCGAAAAAATCACTACCAGGTAATAACGACAAGAGATGGAGACTAGTTATTGACTATAGACAAGTAAATAAAAAACTAACCGCAGACAAATTCCCATTACCAAGAATTGATGACATTCTGGATCAATTGGGAAGAGCAAAATATTTTTCTTGCTTGGATTTAATGTCAGGCTTTCACCAAATAGAACTAAGCCCAGAATCAAGAGATATAACATCATTTACCGCAGACAATGGTACATACCGGTTCAAAAGATTACCTTATGGTCTCAAAGTAGCACCAAACTCATTTCAGAGAATGATGACTTTGGCATTCGCAGGTCTAAAGCCATCACAAGCATTTTTATACATGGATGACTTGGTGGTATTAGGATGTTCCGAAAATCATATGATTAAAAATTTAAAAGACGTATTCGCAACTTGCAGAAAATATAATTTAAAATTACACCCAGATAAATGTATATTTTTCAACCAAGAAGTTACTTATCTTGGACACAAATGCACAAGTAAAGGAATTTTACCTGATCCCAGTAAATTTAAAATTGTTCAAAATTACCCAACTCCCAAGAATGCAGACGAAGCAAAAAGATTCGTCGCATTCTGCAATTACTATAGAAGATTTATACCAAATTTCGCGGAATATTCTAGAATATTAACAAGACTTTGCAAAAAGAACATAGTTTTCAATTGGACAGAAGAATGTGAAAATTCATTTAACTATTTGAAAAATGCACTAATTAGCCCAAATATTCTACAATACCCAGATTTCAATAAAGAATTTTATATAACAACAGATGCAAGTGGATACGCCTTCGGAGCAGTGCTAAGTCAGGAATACGAAAGAAAACAATTACCAGTTGCTTATGCCTCTAGATCTTTCACAAAAGGCGAAATAAATAAAGCAACGATTGAAAAAGAATTAGCAGCCATTCATTGGGCTATCACTTATTTCAGACCGTACGTCTACGGTAGAAAATTCACAATCAAAACAGACCATCGACCTTTAACTTATCTTTTTTCGATGAAAAACCCATCATCAAAACTAACTAGAATTCGACTAGACTTGGAGGAATATGACTTTGAGGTGGAGTACATAGCTGGAAAAGAAAATTATGTTGCAGATGCACTATCACGCATTAATATAAATGATTTAAAAGACATGTCAGTTAAAGCATGCCATATAATGAGAGTCACAACACGATCAGAAACCAATAAAAATACCAATAATAAAAATTCCAATAATAAAAATACAAAAGAAAACTGTCACGAAGAGAACATAAAAATATATGAAGCGCTAAATAAATGTGAAGTAAAAAAGCTAGCTCAGCTCGTTTTCGATCCCCCGAAACTGCAGTTCAAAAAGGGAAAGAAAATTTGTAGCGAATTTAATATAAATAACCTAATTGTTGAGGCGAAGATTGACTTAGGACAATTCTTTGCCAGGCTTATGAAAGAAGCCGGCAATCTAGGAATTAATAAAATACAATTGTCCTTAGGAGACAAATTGTTTAAAAATAATTATACTCGAGTAGACACATTTAAAGATATAGGTACCAAAGTTCTCAAAAATTTAACTATTGCATTAACTCCGGAGGTTATGCCCGTGACAGATAAAGAAGTAATTAAAAAGATATTACAAAAATATCACGATGATCCTGTTAATGGTGGCCACCCAGGAATCAATCGCACAACCAATAAAATTAAACAGAAATATTATTGGAAAAATATGAAAAATGAAATAAAAAATCATATTAAAAAATGCATTCAATGCAATAAAAACAAAATTAATAAAAATTTAAAAGAACCCATGACAATAACGGAAACGCCAACAAAAGCGTTTGATATAGTTCAAATTGACACAATTGGACCATTTCCAAAATCATTGAATGGAAATGAGTATGCAGTCACCATAATATGTGACTTGACCAAATATCTAGTAGCAATTCCAATTGAAAGCAAACATGCAAAAACAGTAGCCAAAGCTATTTTCGAACATTTCATTCTCATTTATGGATGTATGAAGACCATACTAACCGATATGGGAACGGAATATAAAAATAACGTTTTTGAAGAACTGTGTAAATTATTAAAAATAGAACACAAAACCTCTACACCTTACCATCATCAAACGTTAGGCACTGTTGAACGCAGCCATAGAACATTCAATGAATATGTACGTTCATACATATCCATTGACAAAGACGATTGGGATGAGTACCTCAAGTACTTTACCTATTGTTATAACACAACACCTTCAACAGTTCATGGTTACTGTCCTTTTGAACTAATATTTGGAAAACCGGCAACGACATACAACTTTTTACAAGAAAATACAATTAGCCCATTATATAATTATGAGGCATATGATAAGGAAGTTAAATTTAGGTTACAAATAGCACAGGAAAGAGCTAATTGGTTAATAAGGCAGGCTAAGGAAAAACAAAAAATTAATTACGATAAAAACGTGCAACTTAAGGAAATAAATATAGGAGATTTAGTGTTAATCAGAGACGAAGCAGGACATAAGTTAGACAGTAGATATAAGGGGCCCTATAGAGTAACAAATATCGATAGGAACAATAATTATAGTTTAACTCCCTATAAGGTGGAAAGTATAGGTAAAAATAATATTAATACAGAAAAGAAAATCATAGTACATAAAAATAGACTTAAAGCAATAGCATAAGACATTTCCACTTTTTACATCACAATAAATATGTAAGTATAAAAATAGGAACATAAATGTTCAATTTTAATTTTTATTGAAACGAAATACTCGCTTCATTGAATCCACAAATGAAGCGAGCATTTTTTTTGGAAGGGTGATGTAGAGCGTCAAATGTAGTTACACAAGTGCAAACATACATACATAATAAATTTCCATACATTGTATTGTCACGCGCTGGCGCTGGCTACTTAGTCAGCCCCACACAAATTGTAATGTACACAAATTTGCTGACGCTGCCATTCTCACGCTTCCAATGTTATTCTAAGCCTAAGCGCTCATGGGAGCATACATATGTACATGTACGTAGGTACATGTACATATGTACAATATACCGTGGGAAAGAGTCCCATTATTTTTAAGTACGTAGTGTAAATATGTATCATAGTAAATAAGTAGTACATAAGAGCAAATATTTTATAAAAAGAAGAATTTTGGATAATAAAAATTAATTCACTTTTGACAACCAAACGATAAGCGTTTAATCTCCTACTACAGTTCACTTATGCCAATTTCAAAGCTAACGACTCACATATACTCACATCCATATGTATGTACATACATTTCACCACAAGCTGATATGTTGAGTAACTTCTCAATGATTCCACTGCCTAAATAGGTTTCGAGCACCAAATTTGAGTGGTAGTTGAAAATGAGTGGTAGTTGAAAAATGCCCATCCTTGCGCCACATTGCGATTCGGGCATAAGTGGCACCCAACCGCGCAAGGATAAAGATACCCACCCATATCAGGAGCAAGGAAATAATATAACATAAATAGTAATATGGAATGGAAAATTTAAAATTGTAAGTTGAGTGCTCGAAAAGGAAAATAAAGAAAAAGTTACTGTGTAGAAGATTAAATATAAATCTAGTAGTGCTTTAGTAGAAAGAGATAAAAATAAAAAAGTGACAGTGAGGAACTTATATAAAAAAATTACCTAGTGAGTCTCAGCTAGGCTAATATTTCCTATTTTATAACAGTTTGATGAATAGAACTGACAACAGTTCAGAAGAGCTGTTAGACAGAATAAGTAACTTGCAGGTTTCAGCGACAAGGAACACAATGGATGCGAACCAAATAACGATTCTAGTGCAGGCTGCTGTCGCTGCCACACTGCAACAACAAACTGACGCTGTCGATCAGTTGGTCAGTGTGACTGCTTGGGCAATGCACTTGACAAAATGCAACAAATGTAACTACATATTTGCCATGTGTGGCGGTGTGTGTATTAGATGTTAAACTCCTGCGGGGGTTTAACGGAATTCATTTGGGTCAGAATGTTTTGGCAACGTGTGCGGTTTATGAGTACATGAATTATGTGTACATGACAAAGACTGTAAGGGCGGTGTATTTATGTAATACTACACCTTCCCCCTTAAAAAAAATAGATATATATATTTGTAGTCAACTATATATATCTATTTGAAAGACTTGGTGACCCACTTAACGTTTGTCTGAGTTGACAGAATTTTTAATTGCTTTTCGGCTCTTATTGCCATTATTGTATAACATTTTATTTTTTTTTTTGTAGTTACATTTTGTTCTCGTTTGCCTTTATTGCATTCGTATATTTTTTGAACATGAAAGTTGTTATTTTTTTTCTTTTTACATTTGTTTCGTATTGTATATTTATACATATTTTGTACATTACATTTGTTTTTGTTTTCTTTGGCTTGTGCCTGTTTGTTGAAGTGAGTAAATTAGAATGCTTATATATTTCTTGTTATTACTAAATTGTTATGGATAAAGTGCAATGCTTATTTTTAAATTGGTTTAAGCGTATTCTTATGAATTACGATTTCATTTTTGTTTTTATTTCTATTTCCTATGCTATGTGGAGTTAAAGTGAAGTTATTGTTCTTATTTTAAATAGGGATAAGGAAGCTAGGGCTCCCGTGTGGAATCACAATGGGCCACCTCGGCCTAAGTGTGTCCCCGCTTTCATGAATTGCGGAGACAGCCACCTCAACCTAACCTAACCTATTGTTCTTATCAATATTTTTAACTTTAAAATATCCGTTATATCTATTTTCTAGCTTATGGGAGGCCTCTTCTCTAAGTAATACTAAATCTCCTATTCTAATTTCCTTAGTATAGCAATTTTTGTCATAATTGGATTATTGCTTTTCTTTAGCTTCTTGAATTAATTTTCTTGCTCTTTGCTGTGCTAGTTGAAGTCTATATTTTACTTCTTTGTCGTAAGCTTCGTCATTCTATAATGGGCTAATTTTGTTATCTTTTAAAAATTCGTAATTTGGTGGTTTTTCCCAAATATAAGTTCAAATGGGCAATATTTATGTGTAGTCCGGTGACTGCGTTCCACAGTACCCAAAGTTTGATGATGATAAGGTGTTGAAGTTTTATGTTCAATTTTTAACAATTTACACAATTCTTTGAATAGGTTATTTTTGTATTCTGTGCCCATGTCTGTCATGATTGTTTTCATTTGTCCATAAATCAAGATGCAATGCTCGAATATGGCTTTAGCGACTATTGTTGCATGTTTGCTTGGAACTGGAATCGCTACCAAGTATTTGGTTAGGTCGCATATAATGGTAGCTGCATATTCGTTTCCATTTATTGATTTTGGTAATGGGCCGACTGTATCGATTTGTACAATATCAAATGCTTTCGGAGGTGTCCCGTTATCGTCATTGCTTCCTTTATGTGCTTGTTAGTTTTATTTTTCTTACCGAGGATGCAGATTTTAACGTATTTTCTTACGTCATTTTTTATATCTAGTCAGCTATATTTCTGCTTGATTTTATCTGTCATGCGATTTATTCCTGGGTGGCCACCACTAATAGGATCGTCATGATATTTGTGCAGATTTCTTTAATTTTCCCGGGATTTGTCACCTATATAACCTCTGGGGTTATAGCGATTGTTAGATTTTTGAGAACTTTGTTACCCATTTCTATAAATTTGCCTACTGCAGTATAATTCCTTTTAAACAATTTGTCCCCCAAGGACAACTGTATTTGTACAAGTCCTAAATTGCCGGCTTCTCTTTCGAGCCTGGTAAAGAATTGTCCTAAGTCAATCTTATCCTCAACAATTAGGTTGCTTGTCTCAAAATTGCTTTGTAATGGTATAGAAACATACCCAAAATACAACCCTGCACTTATGTACTCAAAAGCTCAAGCTTTCATAAAAGCAACGAGTACATAAGTGCAGCGGGCGAATACGGCCTGGATGGCAAGCCGTGCGCCGCCATCACGCCATTCTAGTTTTGTTTGTTGAACGGACCGGTTGGTGAAATAAAAAGAAATTAAGTCGAAGTGTAACGTAAAATAAAAGTTGAAATAGACAAATAAAAAACATTAAATAAACTATCTTTTTACTGTGAACATAAACTTTTTAATAAATAAATTGTTGGACAAAATTACAAAAAAGAAATAAATAGATTTTGTTTAATTAAAACGAGGACAAATAAAAAGTTGAATTTGTACATGTGTGTGTGTGTGAGTATGCAAACGTGCCCAATAGGAACGGCACGTTATATGGCGACCGTGCTGGTACCCTGCAAAAAATGCGATCACTCCGGGATACATCCGGGACAACTCGCAAGGGAGCATGCGATTACTACCCATTTGTATCTCTTTATATGGGTTGAAGTGTTCTCTTTTGTTTGAGCATGTCCTATGAAGAGACTAATTGTACCCAGTTTGTGCCCGAACGGGTAGCAAAAGCGCACAATTGTACCCGTTTTGTACCCGAACAGGTAGCAAATGCGACACATCCATTTGTGCGACTAATTGTACCCATTTGATACCCTTTCGGGTACAATTCGTCTACAATTAGTATACATATGTACCCGTTCGGGTACAATTGGGAACAATTGTAGACTAATTGTACCCGAAAGAGAGCGCTCCCGGACAAATCTTTTTAGAGACTCGTCGCACACTTTTTTACAGGGTAGAAGCCGCCTGCGCCGGTGGTAGAATCCACCTGAAGTGGCGTAAGAAGTACACGATGGAACAAAAAACGATTCAAAATTAATTTAAATTAATTTAATCAAAATAAAATAACCAAATGTAATACATGAAAATCAAGTCTAGATAATATTTAAAAAAAAAAAAAAAAACAAAACCAAAAAAGCCGAAAAAAAACAAACAAAAAATTCAAAAACCCAAAAAAAAAAAATTTAAAAATCGTAAAAATGGGAAAAAAAAGTTTAAAACGAAAAAAAAATCTCCAAAAAAAATTTTAATCATCATTAAATATTAATCAACACGCCATGGTATGTACCGATACAAAACTGTAAAATTTTTTCAATAAGACAGTACAAAACTGTACAGTTGGCTCACGCCACGAAATCACATACCTTTTTGATGAAATTGTCCCGTTATGCATACATATAAATTAACGACATTGTACATATAAATCAACGGCATTATACATATACGGCATTTCGACATATGTACATCCACGCATATTAAAACTGGAGTCATATATATGTACATACAGAAATAACAACAGGCAAAGCACAAACTATATGCCAATATACCGAAACCAACAATACCAACATAGCAAGCCACCAAAGCTCTGAGACAACAAGAACAACATAGCAATCCACCAAAGCTCTGAGACAAAAGCAACCGATAAAACAACATTGCAAATACATACATACAATTTGGGTAAGCGGACCGGTAGCAGAGATTATCAGTGAAAAAACAACACCAAAAACCGTATATCTAAAATAGCAACAACAATGGGAGTGTGACCGGTAGCAGCAGCTAGCAGAATCAAACAACAGGTGGTGGTAATATTTATGTATGTATGTACGTATTTTGGAATAGGCGTATGTATATAATTGAAGTGAGGCTGTACAATTAATGTAAAGTTCGTTAATATATGATTGTTTATTGTAATTGGTTGCTCCTTTTTCTCTATAGTATGGAGCATTGCAAGGTCTACTTCTTACAGCTTTTTAGCTTTCTTGCGCTCTGGCGCTTATAGAACTCATAATAGGAAGCAAAGATGACTTGATACGAAACTCTTTCTTGCTCTCCCAATTTCACGATTTTTCCAGGGGTTTTATTTGGCTTTGTTGTCAATTTTCAATTTTCAATTTCATTTTCACTTTTAATAAGTATGGGGACGCAAATTTCAGTATATGTATATGCATATGTACGTATGTATGTATGTATGCATCTAAATTTTAAATGTTTATTTGTTCCACTACTTTGTGAAAAACTTGAAAAAGGTACAATTATACATACATATGTACATAATATAAATAGGAAGAAAGGTACAAAAATTAATCCTTTTCGCAGAGATAAGAAACACTTTCCAAATTCCAGTTGTACCGCAACACTGATTTACCCTTTTGATCACGGTCCGACGCGAAATCATGGTCAAAATTAAAATTACTTAGTTGCTCTCAGTGTGCCTCCCGCTCTCTCTCCCATTTTTCGCCTTAATGGAAAAGCAATAGGAGATATTTGACCACGGTGATTTTGTTCTGAGCGTAAACTTGGCCAACGCAAATGAAAGAGAGAGAGCGCTTTTAAATTAAAGCGACCCTCAACTGTGTTTACGATATTTGTAAACAGTTTTACGATATCTATTTCTCTTAACTAAAAACTTTATTTATTAATTAGAAACAAATTAAATAATTTATTGAAAAAATTATATGCCTATGCAGCAGTGCATACATACATATCAATTTTATGTGGATATGAGTATATTAAATGTGCTAAACAGCCGGGCAATTGTTTGTATGGAAAAATTGTTAGCCTATTAATATATAGATATTTATTATAAGCAATATTGTAATGATCTTAGCTATTTAGGTGGAGAAATTTTACCCCAAAATGTATGGTTGGTTGTATGGGAGCTATATGTTATAATGGTCGAATTTGGCCGATTCCGACAAACGATCAGCTTATCAGCTTACCTTAACAACTGAGCAACTAGCTCATGATTCTGATCATATCGGTATATATTTTGGAGCGTCTAATTTTTCTCCTACTGGTACTTTCGACAAACCTGTTTTGGCTCAGTGTTATAATACCATTTCATGTTCATGAAAGGCATAAAAATTGCTTTTTATTTCCTAGCTAACTTCTTACTTTAATGGGCTTATGAAATTTTCAGGCTTGTACACATACGACCAGCTGGTAATTCAAAATTAAATATATGCTGCAAAAACTCATGCACACTCTCACACAATGCAAATGTAATAGAAACTCATACAAATAATAATTTTTTATATTATTATTCATATAAAACTATTAAAAGGTGAATTCCCCAAAATTGCCCAAATCATAGCGTTCCCCAAAAATTACCCAAATATTAGAAAATTCCCCAAATTTGGGGAATTACCCAAAAAACGGCAACGCTGGTTTTTATGTACATAAAAATTTAATAAACGTGTTTTGGTGTAAATATCTTTTTTCACATATTTCACAGTAGAAATTGATTAAAGTAGAATATGCTAGGAAAGCCTACGCGGATATGAAAAAGTTATATGTCGTTGAAAGCAGAATTAACAGGATATTGTTTCCAAATAATTTTTATTTGGCGAAAAGCGAACAAGTTCAAAGCTACGTATTACCAGCGATGGTAGAAATGATAGCTATTTCGAAGAAAACCAATTCTTCATCATCAGATTTCTTTTCGGGATCAAGCCGGGAATCGAACTTAGACCCACCGTGAGAAGGTGTAAATGTTAGCGACGCGCTAACCAACTCACCCAAACACGGCCTGGTACGCAGTTGAACTTTTTGTCGCTTTTCTTTTTGCCACCTTTACTCGCCCAACATTATTGTTGTATTTTTATGTACACATGATTTTCATGAGAAAACACAAATTTGTTGAGTAATTTTAGGCGCTCTATGCTTCGGTTAGCCGGAAGTAATGTGCATTTTCAACACCCTGCCTTTTTATTTAATTTTAATTGTTGAATTATTGTGTGGACACAGAAGATTTTTAATTAATTTTTATTTGGCGAAAAGCGAACAAGTTCAAAGCTACGTATTACCAGCGATGGTAGAAATGATAGCTATTTCGAAGAAAACCAATCCTTCATCATCAGATTTCTTTTCGGGATCAAGCCGGGAATTGAACTTAGACCCACCGTGAGAAGGTGTATATGTTAGCGACGCGCTAACCAACTCACCCAAACACGGCCTTGTACGCAGTTGAACTTTTTGTCGCTTTTCTTTTTGCCACCTTTACTCGCCCAACATTATTGTTGTATTTTTATGTACACATGATTTTCATGAGATAACACAAATTTGTTGAGTAATTTTAGGCGGTCTATGCTTCGGTTAGCCGGAAGTAATGTGCATTTGCAACACCCTGCCTTTTTATTTAATTTTAATTGTTTAATTATTGTGTGGACACAGAAGATTTTTAATTAATTTTTATTTGGCGAAAAGCGAACAAGTTCAAAGCTACGTATTACCAGAGATGGTAGTAATGATAGCTATTTCGAAGAAAACCAATTCTTCATCATTAGATTTCTTTTCTGGATCAAGCCGGGAATCGAACTTAGACCCACCGTGAGAAGGTGTAAATGTTAGCGACGCGCTAACCAACTCACCCAAACACGGCCTGGTACGCAGTTGAACTTTTTGTCGCTTTTCTTTTTGCCACCTTTACTCGCCCAACATTATTGTTGTATTTTTATGTACACATGATTTTCATGAGATAACACAAATTTGTTGAGTAATTTTAGGCGGTCTATGCTTCGGTTAGCCGGAAGTAATGTGCATTTGCAACACCCTGCCTTTTTATTTAATTTTAATTGTTTAATTATTGTGTGGGCACAGAAGATTTTTAATTAATTTTTATTTGGCGAAAAGCGAACAAGTAAAAAGCTACGTATTACCAGCGATATTAGAAATGATAGCTATTTGGAAGAAAACCAATTCTTCATCATCAGATTTCTTTTCGGAATAAAAGCCGGGAATCGAACTTAGACCCACCGTGAGAAGGTGCAAATGTTAGCGACGCGCTAACCAACTCACCCAAACACGGCCTGGTACGCAGTTGAACTTTTTGTCGCTTTTCTTTTTGCCACCTTTACTCGCCCAACATTATTGTTGTATTTTTATGTACACATGATTTTCATGAGATAACACAAATTTGTTGAGTAATTTTAGGCGGTCTATGCTTCGATTAGCCGGAAGTAATGTGCATTTGCAACACCCTGCCTTTTTATTTAATTTTAAGTTCAAAGCTACGTATTACCAGCGATGGTAGAAATGATAGCTATTTCGAAGAAAACCAATTCTTCATCATCAGATTTCGTTTCGGGATCAAGCCGGGAATCGAACTTAGACCCACCGTGAGAAGGTGTAAATGTTAGCGACGCGCTAACCAACACACCCAAACACGGCCTAGTACGCAGTTGAACTTTTTGTCGCTTTTCTTTTTGCCACCTTTACTCGCCCAACATTATTGTTGTATTTTTTTTGTACACATGATTTTCATGAGATAACACAAATTTGTTGAGTAATTTTAGGCGGTCTATGCTTCGGTTAGCCGGCGTACCAGGCCGTGTTTGGGTGAGTTGGTTAGCGCGTCGCTAACATTTACACCTTCTCACGGTGGGTCTAAGTTCGATTCCCGGCTTGATCCCGAAAAGAAATCTGATGATGAAGAATTTGTTTTCTTCGAAATAGCTATCATTTCTACCATCGCTGGTAATACGTAGCTTTGACTTGTTCGCTTTTCGCCAAATAAAAATTAATTAAAAATCTTCTGTGTCCACACAATAATTCAACAATTAAAGTTTCGAAATAATTTTAAACTGGTACTGGCACTGGTAAACAAATTTTTCGAGAAAATCGTGATTAAAATGAAAAAAATTGAAAAAAATTCACAAAAAATTGAATTTGTGAGATTTTTTTTTACAGTTTCTCTGGCATTTATCGGTGAAATGTCTTCTTCTCAACGACATGAAATACGTGTTGGTGGGATAATAATAATAATAATATAATACAATGGCGCTATTATAACTCTGACGAGTTTTATGGCCGAGCTTCTCTCCCAATTCGAGGTGTGCTCCTTTTTGTTTTTCCTACTAATTGGGTGGACCTACAGTTTTATGCCGGCTCCGAACGGCGAATGCATTTTTTGTGAGAAGCTTTTTTCATGGCAGAAATACTCTCGGAGGGTATGCCGCCCACTGCCGAGAGGTGACCGCTGCTCTTAAAAAACCCAATAATTGGATTTTTACTAATTAGAAAAATTTGTTTGGCTCGGACCGTGGTTTGAACCCGAGACCTCTGGCATAGCAGGCGAGCACTCTACCCACTGCACCACAGCGGCCACAGTGGGATAAGCAGGAAAAAAGTTATGAGGCAAATATGCCTTAACCTATTAAGGGCTCATATCTCAAAAAGTACACGAAGGATTAAAAAAAGTTATTTATATTTTTTCATCAGTGTATTGAATACTACCAAATGCAGCTACAAGCAGGGCTGCACCAAAATATCGACTTATTTGTTGAGCTATGTTATTATACGTTTGCAATAGTCTCCTGCGACTAAACTACTTTCCTGAATCTTGGAAACTTTCTGAAATCATTATGATTCAAAAACCCAACCCTGTTAACCTCCTACAGGCCAATTAGCTTAATTTCAATATTTTTAGTAACTCAAATACGTTCGGATTTTTGGACCAAAAAGTATTGCACTATACTGTTCTTAGACGTAGCACAAGCTTTCGACAAGGTATGACTAGAAGGACTATTACTTAAAATAAGACATACACTTCCATACAATATATGCCTTATTTTAGAAAGCTATCTAACGGGAAGAAAGTTTCGAGTAAGGCAAAAAAGTTATACCGCTGAAGGCTATCCCATTTTCGCTGGAGTTCCATAAGGTAGTGTTTTGGGACCCGTTCTATATTTAATATTCACAAGTGACTTGCCCTCTAATGAAAACCTCGTTACTTCAACATTTGCGGATGACACAGCAATACTCAATGCGTACTCAAAACTCTCAGCGGCTACCAGTCGGTTGCAAAGCCATCTCAAAATTGTAGAACAAAGGCTTTCAGACTGGAGAATGAAAGTCAATGAATCTAAGTGTGTAAGTTAGCCCAAAATGTTTAATCGTCAGCAGAATTCCTTCTTAAATATTGTTTGCATAACATCCGCTTAAGACAATATAACAAATATTATGTTGACGACAAATATCGATGTGAAAATATACGGCTTATTGAACAGGTAGCGAATTCACCGCGGTTAACAATAAACACCTCAAACCGTGTGACTCGCTTAGTCAGCATACGCCAAATAAGCCGAACATCGATGAAATAAGACCGGCTACTGAAGAGACAGTCATTTCACTGCCGTTAACACCTCGAACAGTGGGACTCGCTTAGTCAGCGATCAATAAGTAGCCAAATATCGGTAGTGGCAGCGACATCACCGAATATCGTTGGCAGCGGGTAAAACTTACGCTGCAAGCCCGACGGCAGTGGCAACGGCGGCGAAGCCGTCCCCAACTTAGGTTTTAAGTTAAGTAAACTTTAAGAATCAGAACACAACAAGAGACAATAAAGTACAGATGGGATAACATTGAGCCCGGCGCATCTAATTAATTTGCTAACGTAGAGTCCAGCGTATCGAGGAAGGCATCTCGGAATTATGCAGGAATCGCAATTTGGCGTTAGGTCGGTCGCGCGTTGATCGTACCTCGAAGCCGCTTCACACTGACATTCGATATTAGATGTTGGATTGTAAACATGTTCACTGCCACTAATATATTTTGTTGAATTTTTTCATAAATTTCATAATTTTTCATCAGAAAAAAAAGATTTTAATTTACTTAATGTCAAACGCCCGACTTAGTAGAAAAATCTTCAACTCATGCGTTATACAGGGTTACAATGAACATACGATATTACAAAAATTTTACTATCAAACGCTTGAAGTCACAATGCGATTTGCTCCATATATTTCCACACATTTCTACTCACTTGTCAGAAGCGCGGCCGACCGAACGCCACATCAGGGTTGGGCATGATTCAACTAATTTTGAGTGCACTCAGCCTGCAACTGCCACTCAAACCTGAGTGGTAGTTAAATCTCGAATTTAACTACCACTCAATTTGATTGGTAGTTTAATTCATGATTTAACTCGATTTTTAACTACCACTCAACTTTAGTGTTGGTAGCAAAAGTGCACAGAAGTCAGTCAAACCCCAAAAAAGCTTATGGAAAAACTTGCATACATACATATGTATATGTATGCGTATAACTTATACATATGTATGTACATTAAGTATACAAAATTCAAGGGAAGGACATGTGCATTACAATAGTAGTTGTAGATATTCAAGTTCATCTACTAGTTCGTTGTAGTTGAAGTTCTAGTTCACTTTATAGTTCACCCCTATTTCAATTTCTAGTTCAAATCTAGTTCACTTATGCCAATTTCAAAGCTAACGACTCACATATACTCACATCCATATGTATGTACATACATTTCACCACAAGCTGATATGTTGAGTAACTTCTCAATGATTCCACTGCCTAAATAGGTTTCGAGCACCAAATTTGAGTGGTAGTTGAAAATGAGTGGTAGTTGAAAAATGCCCATCCTTGCGCCACATTGCGATTCGGGCATAAGTGGCACCCAACCGCGCAAGGATAAAGATACCCACCCATATCAGGAGCAAGGAAATAATATAACATAAATAGTAATATGGAATGGAAAATTTAAAATTGTAAGTTGAGTGCTCGAAAAGGAAAATAAAGAAAAAGTTACTGTGTAGAAGATTAAATATAAATCTAGTAGTGCTTTAGTAGAAAGAGATAAAAATAAAAAAGTGACAGTGAGGAACTTATATAAAAAAATTACCTAGTGAGTCTCAGCTAGGCTAATATTTCCTATTTTATAACAGTTTGATGAATAGAACTGACAACAGTTCAGAAGAGCTGTTAGACAGAATAAGTAACTTGCAGGTTTCAGCGACAAGGAACACAATGGATGCGAACCAAATAAAGATTCTAGTGCAGGCTGCTGTCGCTGCCACACTGCAACAACAAACTGACGCTGTCGATCAGTTGGTCAGTGTGACTGCTTGGGCAATGCCCTTGACAAAATGCAACAAATGTAACTACATATTTGCCATGTGTGGCGGTGTGTGTATTAGATGTTAAACTCCTGCGGGGGTTTAACGGAATTCATTTGGGTCAGAATGTTTTGGCAACGTGTGCGGTTTATGAGTACATGAATTATGTGTACATGACAAAGACTGTAAGGGCGGTGTATTTATGTAATACTACACCTTCCCCCTTAAAAAAAATAGATATATATATTTGTAGTCAACTATATATATCTATTTGAAAGACTTGGTGACCCACTTAACGTTTGTCTGAGTTGACAGAATTTTTAATTGCTTTTCGGCTCTTATTGCCATTATTGTATAAAATTTTATTTTTTTTTTTGTAGTTACATTTGGTTCTCGTTTGCCTTTATTGCATTCGTATATTTTTTGAACATGAAAGTTGTTATTTTTTTTCTTTTTACATTTGTTTCGTATTGTATATTTATACATATTTTGTACATTACATTTGTTTTTGTTTTCTTTGGCTTGTGCCTGTTTGTTGAAGTGAGTAAATTAGAATGCTTATATATTTCTTGTTATTACTAAATTGTTATGGATAAAGTGCAATGCTTATTTTTAAATTGGTTTAAGCGTATTCTTATGAATTACGATTTCATTTTTGTTTTTATTTCTATTTCCTATGCTATGTGGAGTTAAAGTGAAGTTATTGTTCTTATTTTAAATAGGGATAAGGAAGCTAGGGCTCCCGTGTGGTATCACAATGGGCCACCTCGGCCTAAGTGTGTCCCCGCTTTCATGAATTGCGGAGACAGCCACCTCAACCTAACCTAACCTATTGTTCTTATCAATATTTTTAACTTTAAAATATCCGTTATATCTATTTTCTAGCTTATGGGAGGCCTCTTCTCTAAGTAATACTAAATCTCCTATTCTAATTTCCTTACTATAGCTATTTTTGTCATAATTGGATTATTGCTTTTCTTTAGCTTCTTGAATTAATTTTCTTGCTCTTTGCTGTGCTAGTTGAAGTCTATATTTTACTTCTTTGTCGTAAGCTTCGTCATTGTATAATGGGCTAATTTTGTTATCTTTTAAAAATTCGTAATTTGGTGGGTTTTTCCCAAATATAAGTTCAAATGGGCAATATTTATGTGTAGTCCGGTGACTGCGTTCCACAGTACCCAAAGTTTGATGATGATAAGGTGTTGAAGTTTTATGTTCAATTTTTAACAATTTACACAATTCTTTGAATAGGTTATTTTTGTATTCTGTGCCCATGTCTGTCATGATTGTTTTCATTTGTCCATAAATCAAGATGCAATGCTCGAATATGGCTTTAGCGACTATTGTTGCATGTTTGCTTGGAACTGGAATCGCTACCAAGTATTTGGTTAGGTCGCATATAATGGTAGCTGCATATTCGTTTCCATTTATTGATTTTGGTACGACTGTATCGATTTGTACAATATCAAATGCTTTCGGAGGTGTCCCGTTATCGTCATTGATTCCTTTATGTGCTTGTTAGTTTTATTTTTCTTACCGTGGATGCAGTTTTTTACGTATTTTCTTACGTCATTTTTTATATCTAGTCAGCTATATTTCTGCTTGATTTTATCTGTCATGCGATTTATTCCTGGGTGGCCACCACTAATAGGATCGTCATGATATTTGTGCAGATTTCTTTAATTTTCCCGGGATTTGTCACCTATATAACCTCTGGGGTTATAGCGATTGTTAGATTTTTGAGAACTTTGTTACCCATTTCTATAAATTTGCCTACTGCAGTATAATTCCTTTTAAACAATTTGTCCCCTAAGGACAACTGTATTTGTACAAGTCCTAAATTGCCGGCTTCTCTTTCGAGCCTGGTAAAGAATTGTCCTAAGTCAATCTTATCCTCAACAATTAGGTTGCTCGTCTCAAAATTGCTTTGTAATGGTATAGAAACATACCCAAAATACAACCCTGCACTTACGTACTCAAAAGCTCAAGCTTTCATAAAAGCAACGAGTACATAAGTGCAGCGGGCGAATACGGCCTGGATGGCAAGCCGTGCGCCGCCATCACGCCATTCTAGTTTTGTTTGTTGAACGGACCGGTTGGTGAAATAAAAAGAAATTAAGTCGAAGTGTAACGTAAAATAAAAGTTGAAATAGACAAATAAAAAACATTAAATAAACTATCTTTTTACTGTGAACATAAACTTTTTAATAAATAAATAGTTGGACAAAATTACAAAAAAGAAATAAATAGATTTTGTTTAATTAAAACGAGGACAAATAAAAAGTTGAACTTGTACATGTGTGTGTGTGTGAGTATGCAAACGTGCCCAATAGGAACGGCACGTTATATGGCGACCGTGCTGGTAGAAGCCGCCTGCGCCGGTGGTAGAATCCACCTGAAGTGGCGTAAGAAGTACACGATGGAACAAAAAACGATTCAAAATTAATTTAAATTAATTTAATCAAAATAAAATAACCAAATTTAATACATGAAAATCAAGTCTAGATAAGATTTAAAAAAAAAAAAAAAAAAAAACCAAAAAAGCCGAAAAAAAAACATACAAAAAATTCAAAAACCCAACAAAAAAAAATTTAAAAATCGTAAAAATGGGAAAAAAAGTTTAAAACGAAAAAAAAATCTCCAAAAAAAATTTTAATCATCATTAAATATTAATCAACACGCCATGGTATGTACCGATACAAAACTGTAAAATTTTTTCAATAAGACAGTACAAAACTGTACAGTTGGCTCACGCCACGAAATCACATACCTTTTTGATGAAATTGTCCCGTTATGCATACATATAAATTAACGACATTGTACATATAAATCAACGGCATTATACATATACGGCTTTCGACATATGTACATCCACGCATATTAAAACTGGAGTCATATATATGTACATACAGAAATAACAACAGGCAAAGCACAAACTATATGCCAATATACCGAAACCAACAAGACCAACATAGCAAGCCACCAAAGCTCTGAGACAACAAGAACAACATAGCAATCCACCAAAGCTCTGAGACAAAAGCAACCGATAAAACAACATTGCAAATACATACATACAATTTGGGTAAGCGGACCGGTAGCAGAGATTAGCAGTGAAAAAACAACACCAAAAACCGTATATCTAAAATAGCAACAACAATGGGAGTGTGACCGGTAGCAGCAGCTAGCAGAATCAAACAACAGGTGGTGGTAATATTTATGTATGTATGTACGTATTTTGGAATAGGCGTATGTATATAATTGAAGTGAGGCTGTACAATTAATGTAAAGTTCGTTAATATATGATTGTTTATTGTAATTGGTTGCTCCTTTTTCTCTATAGTATGGAGCATTGCAAGGTCTACTTCTTACAGCTTTTTAGCTTTCTTGCGCTCTGGCGCTTATAGAACTCATAATAGGAAGCAAAGATGACTTGATACGAAACTCTTTCTTGCTCTCCCAATTTCACGATTTTTCCAGGGGTTTTATTTGGCTTTGTTGTCAATTTTCAATTTTCAATTTCATTTTCACTTTTAATAAGTATGGGGACGCAAATTTCAGTATATGTATATGCATATGTACGTATGTATGTATGTATGCATCTAAATTTTAAATGTTTATTTGTTCCACTACTTTGTGAAAAACTTGAAAAAGGTACAATTATACATACATATGTACATAATATAAATAGGAAGAAAGGTACAAAAATTAATCCTTTTCGCAGAGATAAGAAACACTTTCCAAATTCCAGTTGTACCGCAACACTGATTTACCCTTTTGATCACGGTCCGACGCGAAATCATTTCCAAACCAAATTAAAATTACTTAGTTGCTCTCAGTGTGCCTCCCGCTCTCTCTCCCATTTTTCGCCTTAATGGAAAAGCAATAGGAGATATTTGACCACGGTGATTTTGTTCTGAGCGTAAACTTGGCCAACGCATATGAAAGAGAGAGAGCGCTTTTAAATTAAAGCGACCCTCAACTGTGTTTACGATATTTGTAAACAGTTTTACGATATCTATTTCTCTTAACTAAAAACTTTATTTATTAATTAGAAACAAATTAAATAATTTATTGAAAAAATTATATGCCTATGCAGCAGTGCATACATACATATCAATTTTATGTGGATATGAGTATATTAAATGTGCTAAACAGCCGGGCAATTGTTTGTATGGAAAAATTGTTAGCCTATTAATATATAGATATTTATTATAAGCAATATTGTAATGATCTTAGCTATTTAGGTGGAGAAATTTTACCCCAAAATGTATGGTTGGTTGTATGGGAGCTATATGTTATAATGGTCGAATTTGGCCGATTCCGACAAACGATCAGCTTATCAGCTTACCTTAACAACTGAGCAACTAGCTCATGATTCTGATCATATCGGTATATATTTTGGAGCGTCTAATTTTTCTCCTACTGGTACTTTCGACAAACCTGTTTTGGCTCAGTGTTATAATACCATTTCATGTTCATGAAAGGCATAAAAATTGCTTTTTATTTCCTAGCTAACTTCTTACTTTAATGGGCTTATGAAATTTTCAGGCTTGTACACATACGACCAGCTGGTAATTCAAAATTAAATATATGCTGCAAAAACTCATGCACACTCTCACACAATGCAAATGTAATAGAAACTCATACAAATAATAATTTTTTATATTATTATTCATATAAAACTATTAAAAGGTGAATTCCCCAAAATTGCCCAAATCATAGCGTTCCCCAAAAATTACCCAAATATTAGAAAATTCCCCAAATTTGGGGAATTACCCAAAAAACGGCAACGCTGGTTTTTATGTACATAAAAATTTAATAAACGTGTTTTGGTGTAAATATCTTTTTTCACATATTTCACAGTAGAAATTGATTAAAGTAGAATATGCTAGGAAAGCCTACGCGGATATGAAAAAGTTATATGTCATTGAAAGCAGAATTAACAGGATATTGTTTCCAAATAATTTTTATTTGGCGAAAAGCGAACAAGTTCAAAGCTACGTATTACCAGCGATGGTAGAAATGATAGCTATTTCGAAGAAAACCAATTCTTCATCATCAGATTTCTTTTCGGGATCAAGCCGGGAATCGAACTTAGACCCACCGTGAGAAGGTGTAAATGTTAGCGACGCGCTAACCAACTCACCCAAACACGGCCTGGTACGCAGTTGAACTTTTTGTCGCTTTTCTTTTTGCCACCTTTACTCGCCCAACATTATTGTTGTATTTTTATGTACACATGATTTTCATGAGAAAAGACAAATTTGTTGAGTAATTTTAGGCGCTCTATGCTTCGGTTAGCCGGAAGTAATGTGCATTTTCAACACCCTGCCTTTTTATTTAATTTTAATTGTTGAATTATTGTGTGGACACAGAAGATTTTTAATTAATTTTTATTTGGCGAAAAGCGAACAAGTTCAAAGCTACGTATTACCAGCGATGGTAGAAATGATAGCTATTTCGAAGAAAACCAATCCTTCATCATCAGATTTCTTTTCGGGATCAAGCCGGGAATTGAACTTAGACCCACCGTGAGAAGGTGTATATGTTAGCGACGCGCTAACCAACTCACCCAAACACGGCCTTGTACGCAGTTGAACTTTTTGTCGCTTTTCTTTTTGCCACCTTTACTCGCCCAACATTATCGTTGTATTTTTATGTACACATGATTTTCATGAGATAACACAAATTTGTTGAGTAATTTTAGGCGGCCTATGCTTCGGTTAGCCGGAAGTAATGTGCATTTGCAACACCCTGCCTTTTTATTTAATTTTAATTGTTGAATTATTGTGTGGACACAGAAGATTTTTAATTAATTTTTATTTGGCGAAAAGCGAACAAGTTCAAAGCTACGTATTACCAGAGATGGTAGTAATGATAGCTATTTCGAAGAAAACCAATTCTTCATCATTAGATTTCTTTTCTGGATCAAGCCGGGAATCGAACTTAGACCCACCGTGAGAAGGTGTAAATGTTAGCGACGCGCTAACCAACTCACCCAAACACGGCCTGGTACGCAGTTGAACTTTTTGTCGCTTTTCTTTTTGCCACCTTTACTCGCCCAACATTATTGTTGTATTTTTATGTACACATGATTTTCATGAGATAACACAAATTTGTTGAGTAATTTTAGGCGGTCTATGCTTCGGTTAGCCGGAAGTAATGTGCATTTGCAACACCCTGCCTTTTTATTTAATTTTAATTGTTTAATTATTGTGTGGGCACAGAAGATTTTTAATTAATTTTTATTTGGCGAAAAGCGAACAAGTAAAAAGCTACGTATTACCAGCGATATTAGAAATGATAGCTATTTGGAAGAAAACCAATTCTTCATCATCAGATTTCTTTTCGGAATCAAGCCGGGAATCGAACTTAGACCCACCGTGAGAAGGTGTAAATGTTAGCGACGCGCTAACCAACTCACCCAAACACGGCCTGGTACGCAGTTGAACTTTTTGTCGCTTTTCTTTTTGCCACCTTTACTCGCCCAACATTATTGTTGTATTTTTATGTACACATGATTTTCATGAGATAACACAAATTTGTTGAGTAATTTTAGGCGGTCTATGCTTCGATTAGCCGGAAGTAATGTGCATTTGCAACACCCTGCCTTTTTATTTAATTTTAAGTTCAAAGCTACGTATTACCAGCGATGGTAGAAATGATAGCTATTTCGAAGAAAACCAATTCTTCATCATCAGATTTCGTTTCGGGATCAAGCCGGGAATCGAACTTAGACCCACCGTGAGAAGGTGTAAATGTTAGCGACGCGCTAACCAACTCACCCAAACACGGCCTAGTACGCAGTTGAACTTTTTGTCGCTTTTCTTTTTGCCACCTTTACTCGCCCAACATTATTGTTGTATTTTTTTTGTACACATGATTTTCATGAGATAACACAAATTTGTTGAGTAATTTTAGGCGGTCTATGCTTCGGTTAGCCGGCGTACCAGGCCGTGTTTGGGTGAGTTGGTTAGCGCGTCGCTAACATTTACACCTTCTCACGGTGGGTCTAAGTTCGATTCCCGGCTTGATCCCGAAAAGAAATCTGATGATGAAGAATTTGTTTTCTTCGAAATAGCTATCATTTCTACCATCGCTGGTAATACGTAGCTTTGACTTGTTCGCTTTTCGCCAAATAAAAATTAATTAAAAATCTTCTGTGTCCACACAATAATTCAACAATTAAAGTTTCGAAATAATTTTAAATATGCACTGGTAAACAAATTTTTCGAGAAAATCGTGATTAAAATGAAAAAAATTTAAAAAAATTCACAAAAAATTGAATTTGTGAGATTTTTTTTTGCAGTTTCTCTGGCATTTATCGGTGAAATGTCTTCTTCTCAACGACATGAAATACGTGTTGGTGGGATAAGCAGGAAAAAAGTTATGAGGCAAATATGCCTTAACCTATTAAGGGCTCATATCTCAAAAAGTACACGAAGGATTAAAAAAGGTTATTTATATTTTTTCATCAGTGTATTGAATACTACCAAATGCAGCTACAAGCAGGGCTGCACCAAAATATCGACTTGTTTGTTGAGCTATGTTATTATACGTTTGCAATAGTCTCCTGCGACTAAACTACTTTCCTGAATCTTGGAAACTTTCTGAAATCATTATGATTCAAAAACCCAACCCTGTTAAACTCCTACAGGCCAATTAGCTTAATTTCAATATTTTTAGTAACTCAAATACGTTCGGATTTTTGGACCAAAAAGTATTGCACTATACTGTTCTTAGACGTAGCACAAGCTTTCGACAAGGTATGACTAGAAGGACTATTACTTAAAATAAGACATACACTTCCATACAATATATGCCTTATTTTAGAAAGCTATCTAACGGGAAGAAAGTTTCGAGTAAGGCAAAAAAGTTATACCGCTGAAGGCTATCCCATTTTCGCTGGAGTTCCATAAGGTAGTGTTTTGGGACCCGTTCTATATTTAATATTCACAAGTGACTTGCCCTCCAATGAAAACCTCGTTACTTCAACATTTGCGGATGACACAGCAATACTCAATGCGTACTCAAAACTCTCAACGGCTACCAGTCGGTTGCAAAGCCATCTCAAAATTGTAGAACAAAGGCTTTCAGACTGGAGAATGAAAGTCAATGAATCTAAGTGTGTAAGTTAGCCCAAAATGTTTAATCGTCAGCAGAATTCCTTCCTAAATATTGTTTGCATAACATCCGCTTAAGAAAATATAACAAATATTATGTTGACGACAAATATCGATGTGAAAATATACGGCTTATTGAACAGGTAGCGAATTCACCGCGATTAACAATAAACACCTCAAACCGTGTGACTCGCTTAGTCAGCATACGCCAAATAAGCCGAACATCGATGAAATAAGACCGGCTACTGAAGAGACAGTCATTTCACTGCCGTTAACACCTCGAACAGTGGGACTCGCTTAGTCAGCGATCAATAAGTAGCCAAATATCGGTAGCGGCAGCGACATCACCGAATATCGTTGGCAGCGGGTAAAACTTACGCTGCAAGCCCGACGGCAGTGGCAACGGCGGCGAAGCCGTCCCCAACTTAGGTTTTAAGTTAAGTAAACTTTAAGAATCAGAACACAACAAGAGACAATAAAGTACAGATGGGATAACATTGAGCCCGGCGCATCTAATTAATTTGCTAACGTAGAGTCCAGCGTATCGAAGAAGGCATCTCGGAATTATGCAGGAATCGCAATTTGGCGTTAGGTCGGTCGCGCGTTGATCGTACCTCGAAGCCGCTTCACACTGACATTCGATATTAGATGTTGGATTGTAAACATGTTCACTGCCACTAATATATTTTGTTGAATTTTTTCATAAATTTCATAATTTTTCATCAGAAAAAAAAGATTTTAATTTACTTAATGTCAAACGCCCGACTTAGTAGAGAAATCTTCAACTCATGCGTTATACAGGGTTACAATGAACATACGATATTACAAAAATTTTACTATCAAACGCTTGAGGTCACAATGCGATTTGCTCCATATATTTCCACACATTTCTACTCACTTGTCAGAAGCGCGGCCGACCGAACGCCACATCAGGGTTGGGCATGATTCAACTAATTTTGAGTGCACTCAGCCTGCAACTGCCACTCAAACCTGAGTGGTAGTTAAATCTCGAATTTAACTACCACTCAATTTGATTGGTAGTTTAATTCATGATTTAACTCGATTTTTAACTACCACTCAACTTTAGTGTTGGTAGCAAAAGTGCACAGAAGTCAGTCAAACCCCAAAAAAGCTTATGGAAAAACTTGCATACATACATATGTATATAAGTATACAAAATTCAAGGGAAGGACATGTGCATTACAATAGTAGTTGTAGATATTCAAGTTCATCTACTAGTTCGTTGTAGTTGAAGTTCTAGTTCACTTTATAGTTCACCCCTATTTCAATTTCTAGTTCAAATCTAGTTCACTTATGCCAATTTCAAAGCTAACGACTCACATATACTCACATCCATATGTATGTACATACATTTCACCACAAGCTGATATGTTGAGTAACTTCTCAATGATTCCACTGCCTAAATAGGTTTCGAGCACCAAATTTGAGTGGTAGTTGAAAATGAGTGGTAGTTGAAAAATGCCCATCCTTGCGCCACATTGCGATTCGGGCATAAGTGGCACCCAACCGCGCAAGGATAAAGATACCCACCCATATCAGGAGCAAGGAAATAATATAACATAAATAGTAATATGGAATGGAAAATTTAAAATTGTAAGTTGAGTGCTCGAAAAGGAAAATAAAGAAAAAGTTACTGTGTAGAAGATTAAATATAAATCTAGTAGTGCTTTAGTAGAAAGAGATAAAAATAAAAAAGTGACAGTGAGGAACTTATATAAAAAAATTACCTAGTGAGTCTCAGCTAGGCTAATATTTCCTATTTTATAACAGTTTGATGAATAGAACTGACAACAGTTCAGAAGAGCTGTTAGACAGAATAAGTAACTTGCAGGTTTCAGCGACAAGGAACACAATGGATGCGAACCAAATAACGATTCTAGTGCAGGCTGCTGTCGCTGCCACACTGCAACAACAAACTGACGCTGTCGATCAGTTGGTCAGTGTGACTGCTTGGGCAATGCCCTTGACAAAATGCAACAAATGTAACTACATATTTGCCATGTGTGGCGGTGTGTGTATTAGATGTTAAACTCCTGCGGGGGTTTAACGGAATTCATTTGGGTCAGAATGTTTTGGCAACGTGTGCGGTTTATGAGTACATGAATTATGTGTACATGACAAAGACTGTAAGGGCGGTGTATTTATGTAATACTACACCTTCCCCCTTAAAAAAAATAGATATATATATTTGTAGTCAACTATATATATCTATTTGAAAGACTTGGTGACCCACTTAACGTTTGTCTGAGTTGACAGAATTTTTAATTGCTTTTCGGCTCTTATTGCCATTATTGTATAAAATTTTATTTTTTTTTTTTTGTAGTTACATTTGGTTCTCGTTTGCCTTTATTGCATTCGTATATTTTTTGAACATTATGTTTTGAACATGTTATTTTTTTTCTTTTTACATTTGTTTCGTATTGTATATTTATACATATTTTGTACATTACATTTGTTTTTGTTTTCTTTGGCTTGTGCCTGTTTGTTGAAGTGAGTAAATTAGAATGCTTATATATTTCTTGTTATTACTAAATTGTTATGGATAAAGTGCAATGCTTATTTTTAAATTGGTTTAAGCGTATTCTTATGAATTACGATTTCATTTTTGTTTTTATTTCTATTTCCTATGCTATGTGGAGTTAAAGTGAAGTTATTGTTCTTATTTTAAATAGGGATAAGGAAGCTAGGGCTCCCGTGTGGTATCACAATGGGCCACCTCGGCCTAAGTGTGTCCCCGCTTTCATGAATTGCGGAGACAGCCACCTCAACCTAACCTAACCTATTGTTCTTATCAATATTTTTAACTTTAAAATATCCGTTATATCTATTTTCTAGCTTATGGGAGGCCTCTTCTCTAAGTAATACTAAATCTCCTATTCTAATTTCCTTACTATAGCTATTTTTGTCATAATTGGATTATTGCTTTTCTTTAGCTTCTTGAATTAATTTTCTTGCTCTTTGCTGTGCTAGTTGAAGTCTATATTTTACTTCTTTGTCGTAAGCTTCGTCATTGTATAATGGGCTAATTTTGTTATCTTTTAAAAATTCGTAATTTGGTGGGTTTTTCCCAAATATAAGTTCAAATGGGCAATATTTATGTGTAGTCCGGTGACTGCGTTCCACAGTACCCAAAGTTTGATGATGATAAGGTGTTGAAGTTTTATGTTCAATTTTTAACAATTTACACAATTCTTTGAATAGGTTATTTTTGTATTCTGTGCCCATGTCTGTCATGATTGTTTTCATTTGTCCATAAATCAAGATGCAATGCTCGAATATGGCTTTAGCGACTATTGTTGCATGTTTGCTTGGAACTGGAATCGCTACCAAGTATTTGGTTAGGTCGCATATAATGGTAGCTGCATATTCGTTTCCATTTATTGATTTTGGTAATGGGCCGACTGTATCGATTTGTACAATATCAAATGCTTTCGGAGGTGTCCCGTTATCGTCATTGCTTCCTTTATGTGCTTGTTAGTTTTATTTTTCTTACCGTGGATGCAGTTTTTTACGTATTTTCTTATGTCATTTTTTATATCTAGTCAGCTATATTTCTGCTTGATTTTATCTGTCATGCGATTTATTCCTGGGTGGCCACCACTAATAGGATCGTCATGATATTTGTGCAGATTTCTTTAATTTTCCCGGGATTTTTCACCTATATAACCTCTGGGGTTATAGCGATTGTTAGATTTTTGAGAACTTTGTTACCCATTTCTATAAATTTGCCTACTGCAGTATAATTCCTTTTAAACAATTTGTCCCCTAAGGACAACTGTATTTGTACAAGTCCTAAATTGCCGGCTTCTCTTTCGAGCCTGGTAAAGAATTGTCCTAAGTCAATCTTATCCTCAACAATTAGGTTGCTTGTCTCAAAATTGCTTTGTAATGGTATAGAAACATACCCAAAATACAACCCTGCACTTATGTACTCAAAAGCTCAAGCTTTCATAAAAGCAACGAGTACATAAGTGCAGCGGGCGAATACGGCCTGGATGGCAAGCCGTGCGCCGCCATCACGCCATTCTAGTTTTGTTTGTTGAACGGACCGGTTGGTGAAATAAAAAGAAATTAAGTCGAAGTGTAACGTAAAATAAAAGTTGAAATAGACAAATAAAAAACATTAAATAAACTATCTTTTTACTGTGAACATAAACTTTTTAATAAATAAATTGTTGGACAAAATTACAAAAAAGAAATAAATAGATTTTGTTTAATTAAAACGAGGACAAATAAAAAGTTGAACTTGTACATGTGTGTGTGTGTGAGTATGCAAACGTGCCCAATAGGAACGGCACGTTATATGGCGACCGTGCTGGTAGAAGCCGCCTGCGCCGGTGGTAGAATCCACCTGAAGTGGCGTAAGAAGTACACGATGGAACAAAAAACGATTCAAAATTAATTTAAATTAATTTAATCAAAATAAAATAACCAAATTTAATACATGAAAATCAAGTCTAGATAATATTTAAAAAAAAAAAAAAAAACAAAACCAAAAAAGCCGAAAAAAAACAAACAAAAAATTCAAAAACCCAACAAAAAAAAATTTAAAAATCGTAAAAATGGGAAAAAAAGTTTAAAACGAAAAAAAAATCTCCAAAAAAAATTTTAATCATCATTAAATATTAATCAACACGCCATGGTATATACCGATACAAAACTGTAAAATTTTTTCAATAAGACAGTACAAAACTGTACAGTTGGTTCACGCCACGAAATCACATACCTTTTTGATGAAATTGTCCCGTTATGCATACATATAAATTAACGACATTGTACATATAAATCAACGGCATTATACATATACGGCATTTCGACATATGTACATCCACGCATATTAAAACTGGAGTCATATATATGTACATACAGAAATAAAAACAGGCAAAGCACAAACTATATGCCAATATACCGAAACCAACAAGACCAACATAGCAAGCCACCAAAGCTCTGAGACAACAAGAACAACATAGCAATCCACCAAAGCTCTGAGACAAAAGCAACCGATAAAACAACATTGCAAATACATACATACAATTTGGGTAAGCGGACCGGTAGCAGAGATTAGCAGTGAAAAAACAACACCAAAAACCGTATATCTAAAATAGCAACAACAATGGGAGTGTGGCCGGTAGCAGCAGCTAGCAGAATCAAACAACAGGTGGTGGTAATATTTATGTATGTATGTACGTATTTTGGAATAGGCGTATGTATATAATTGAAGTGAGGTTGTACAATTAATGTAAAGTTCGTTAATATATGATTGTTTATTGTAATTGGTTGCTCCTTTTTCTCTATAGTATGGAGCATTGCAAGGTCTACTTCTTACAGCTTTTTAGCTTTCTTGCGCTCTGGCGCTTATAGAACTCATAATAGGAAGCAAAGATGACTTGATACGAAACTCTTTCTTGCTCTCCCAATTTCACGATTTTTCCAGGGGTTTTATTTGGCTTTGTTGTCAATTTTCAATTTTCAATTTCATTTTCACTTTTAATAAGTATGGGGACGCAAATTTCAGTATATGTATATGCATATGTACGTATGTATGTATGTATGCATCTAAATTTTAAATGTTTATTTGTTCCACTACTTTGTGAAAAACTTGAAAAAGGTACAATTATACATACATATGTACATAATATAAATAGGAAGAAAGGTACAAAAATTAATCCTTTTCGCAGAGATAAGAAACACTTTCCAAATTCCAGTTGTACCGCAACACTGATTCACCCTTTTGATCACGGTCCGACGCGAAATCATGGTCAAAATTAAAATTACTTAGTTGCTCTCAGTGTGCCTCCCGCTCTCTCTCCCATTTTTCGCCTTAATGGAAAAGCAATAGGAGATATTTGACCACGGTGATTTTGTTCTGAGCGTAAACTTGGCCAACGCATATGAAAGAGAGAGAGCGCTTTTAAATTAAAGCGACCCTCAACTGTGTTTACGATATTTGTAAACAGTTTTACGATATCTATTTCTCTTAACTAAAAACTTTATTTATTAATTAGAAACAAATTAAATAATTTATTGAAAAAATTATATGCCTATGCACTGCTCCTGACTCATATGAACACATACATATCAATTTTATGTGGATATGAGTATATTAAATGTGCTAAACAGCCGGGCAATTGTTTGTATGGAAAAATTGTTAGCCTATTAATATATAGATATTTATTATAAGCAATATTGTAATGATCTTAGCTATTTAGGTGGAGAAATTTTACCCCAAAATGTATGGTTGGTTGTATGGGAGCTATATGTTATAATGGTCGAATTTGGCCGATTCCGACAAAAGATCAGCTTATCAGCTTACCTTAACAACTGAGCAACTAGCTCATGATTCTGATCATATCGGTATATATTTTGGAGCGTCTAATTTTTCTCCTACTGGTACTTTCGACAAACCTGTTTTGGCTCAGTGTTATAATACCATTTCATGTTCATGAAAGGCATAAAAATTGCTTTTTATTTCCTAGCTAACTTCTTACTTTAATGGGCTTATGAAATTTTCAGGCTTGTACACATACGACCAGCTGGTAATTCAAAATTAAATAAATGCTGCAAAAACTCATGCACACTCTCACACAATGCAAATGTAATAGAAACTCATACAAATAATAATTTTTTATATTATTATTCATATAAAACTATTAAAAGGTGAATTCCCCAAAATTGCCCAAATCATAGCGTTCCCCAAAAATTACCCAAATATTAGAAAATTCCCCAAATTTGGGGAATTACCCAAAAAACGGCAACGCTGGTTTTTATGTACATAAAAATTTAATAAACGTGTTTTGGTGTAAATATCTTTTTTTCACATATTTCACAGTAGAAATTGATTAAAGTAGAATATGCTAGGAAAGCCTACGCGGATATGAAAAAGTTATATGTCGTTGAAAGCAGAATTAACAGGATATTGTTACCAAATAATTTTTATTTGGCGAAAAGCGAACAAGTTCAAAGCTACGTATTACCAGCGATGGTAGAAATGATAGCTATTTCGAAGAAAACCAATTCTTCATCATCAGATTTCTTTTCGGGATCAAGCCGGGAATCGAACTTAGACCCACCGTGAGAAGGTGTAAATGTTAGCGACGCGCTAACCAACTCACCCAAACACGGCCTGGTACGCAGTTGAACTTTTTGTCGCTTTTCTTTTTGCCACCTTTACTCGCCCAACATTATTGTTGTATTTTTATATACACATGATTTTCATGAGAAAACACAAATTTGTTGAGTAATTTTAGGCGCTCTATGCTTCGGTTAGCCGGAAGTAATGTGCATTTTCAACACCCTGCCTTTGTATTTAATTTTAATTGTTGAATTATTGTGTGGACACAGAAGATTTTTAATTAATTTTTATTTGGCGAAAAGCGAACAAGTTCAAAGCTACGTATTACCAGCGATGGTAGAAATGATAGCTATTTCGAAGAAAACCATTCCTTCATCATCAGATTTCTTTTCGGGATCAAGCCGGGAATTGAACTTAGACCCACCGTGAGAAGGTGTATATGTTAGCGACGCGCTAACCAACTCACCCAAACACGGCCTGGTACGCAGCTGAACTTTTTGTCGCTTTTCTTTTTGCCACCTTTACTCGCCCAACATTATCGTTGTATTTTTATGTACACATGATTTTCATGAGATAACACAAATTTGTTGAGTAATTTTAGGCGGCCTATGCTTCGGTTAGCCGGAAGTAATGTGCATTTGCAACACCCTGCCTTTTTATTTAATTTTAATTGTTGAATTATTGTGTGGACACAGAAGATTTTTAATTAATTTTTATTTGGCGAAAAGCGAACAAGTTCAAAGCTACGTATTACCAGAGATGGTAGTAATGATAGCTATTTCGAAGAAAACCAATTCTTCATCATCAGATTTCTTTTCTGGATCAAGCCGGGAATCGAACTTAGACCCACCGTGAGAAGGTGTAAATGTTAGCGACGCGCTAACCAACTCACCCAAACACGGCCTGGTACGCAGTTGAACTTTTTGTCGCTTTTCTTTTTGCCACCTTTACTCGCCCAACATTATTGTTGTATTTTTATGTACACATGATTTTCATGAGATAACACAAATTTGTTGAGTAATTTTAGGCGGTCTATGCTTCGGTTAGCCGGAAGTAATGTGCATTTGCAACACCCTGCCTTTTTATTTAATTCTAATTGTTTAATTATTGTGTGGGCACAGAAGATTTTTAATTAATTTTTATTTGGCGAATAGCGAACAAGTAAAAAGCTACGTATTACCAGCGATATTAGAAATTATAGCTATTTGGAAGAAAACCAATTCTTCATCATCAGATTTCTTTTCGGAATCAAGCCGGGAATCGAACTTAGACCCACCGTGAGAAGGTGTAAATGTTAGCGACGCGCTAACCAACTCACCCAAACACGGCCTGGTACGCAGTTGAACTTTTTGTCGCTTTTCTTTTTGCCACCTTTACTCGCCCAACATTATTGTTGTATTTTTATGTACACATGATTTTCATGAGATAACACAAATTTGTTGAGTAATTTTAGGCGGTCTATGCTTCGGTTAGCCGGAAGTAATGTGCATTTGCAACACCCTGCCTTTTTATTTAATTTTAATTGTTTAATTATTGTGTGGGCACAGAAGATTTTTAATTAATTTTTATTTGGCGAATAGCGAACAAGTAAAAAGCTACGTATTACCAGCGATATTAGAAATGATAGCTATTTGGAAGAAAACCAATTCTTCATCATCAGATTTCGTTTCGGGATCAAGCCGGGAATCGAACTTAGACCCACCGTGAGAAGGTGTAAATGTTAGCGACGCGCTAACCAACTCACCCAAACACGGCCTAGTACGTAGTTGAACTTTTTGTCGCTTTTCTTTTTGCCACCTTTACTCGCCCAACATTATTGTTGTATTTTTTTTGTACACATGATTTTCATGAGATAACACAAATTTGTTGAGTAATTTTAGGCGGTCTATGCTTCGGTTAGCCGGCGTACCAGGCCGTGTTTGGGTGAGTTGGTTAGCGCGTCGCTAACATTTACACCTTCTCACGGTGGGTCTAAGTTCGATTCCCGGCTTGATCCCGAAAAGAAATCTGATGATGAAGAATTTGTTTTCTTCGAAATAGCTATCATTTCTACCATCGCTGGTAATACGTAGCTTTGACTTGTTCGCTTTTCGCCAAATAAAAATTAATTAAAAATCTTCTGTGTCCACACAATAATTCAACAATTAAAGTTTCGAAATAATTTTAAATATGCACTGGTAAACAAATTTTTCGAGAAAATCGTGATTAAAATGAAAAAAATTCACAAAAAATTGAATTTGTGAGATTTTTTTTACAGTTTCTCTGGCATTTATCGGTGAAATGTCTTCTTCTCAACGACATGAAATACGTGTTGGTGGGATAAGCAGGAAAAAAGTTATGAGGCAAATATGCCTTAACCTATTAAGGGCTCATATCTCAAAAAGTACACGAAGGATTAAAAAAAGTTTTTTATATTTTTTCATCAGTGTATTGAATACTACCAAATGCAGCTACAAGCAGGGCTGCACCAAAATATCGACTTATTTGTTGACCTATGTTATTATACGTTTGCAATAGTCTCCTGCGACTAAACTACTTTCCTGAATCTTGGAAACTTTCTGAAATCATTATGATTCAAAAACCCAACCCTGTTAAACTCCTACAGGCCAATTAGCTTAATTTCAATATTTTTAGTAACTCAAATACGTTCGGATTTTTGGACCAAAAAGTATTGCACTATACTGTTCTTAGACGTAGCACAAGCTTTCGACAAGGTATGACTAGAAGGACTATTACTTAAAATAAGACATACACTTCCATACAATATATGCCTTATTTTAGAAAGCTATCTAACGGGAAGAAAGTTTCGAGTAAGGCAAAAAAGTTATACCGCTGAAGGCTATCCCATTTTCGCTGGAGTTCCATAAGGTAGTGTTTTGGGACCCGTTCTATATTTAATATTCACAAGTGACTTGCCCTCTAATGAAAACCTCGTTACTTCAACATTTGCGGATGACACAGCAATACTCAATGCGTACTCAAAACTCTCAGCGGCTACCAGTCGGTTGCAAAGCCATCTCAAAATTGTAGAACAAAGGCTTTCAGACTGGAGAATGAAAGTCAATGAATCTAAGTGTGTAAGTTAGCCCAAAATGTTTAATCGTCAGCAGAATTCCTTCCTAAATATTGTTTGCATAACATCCGCTTAAGACAATATAACAAATATTATGTTGACGACAAATATCGATGTGAAAATATACGGCTTATTGAACAGGTAGCGAATTCACCGCGGTTAACAATAAACACCTCAAACCGTGTGACTCGCTTAGTCAGCATACGCCAAATAAGCCGAACATCGATGAAATAAGACCGGCTACTGAAGAGACAGTCATTTCACTGCCGTTAACACCTCGAACAGTGGGACTCGCTTAGTCAGCGATCAATAAGTAGCCAAATATCGGTAGCGGCAGCGACATCACCGAATATCGTTGGCAGCGGGTAAAACTTACGCTGCAAGCCCGACGGCAGTGGCAACGGCGGCGAAGCCGTCCCCAACTTAGGTTTTAAGTTAAGTAAACTTTAAGAATCAGAACACAACAAGAGACAATAAAGTACAGATGGGATAACATTGAGCCCGGCGCATCTAATTAATTTGCTAACGTAGAGTCCAGCGTATCGAGGAAGGCATCTCGGAATTATGCAGGAATCGCAATTTGGCGTTAGGTCGGTCGCGCGTTGATCGTACCTCGAAGCCGCTTCACACTGACATTCGATATTAGATGTTGGATTGTAAACATGTTCACTGCCACTAATATATTTTGTTGAATTTTTTCATAAATTTCATAATTTTTCATCAGAAAAAAAAGATTTTAATTTACTTAATGTCAAACGCCCGACTTAGTAGAAAAATCTTCAACTCATGCGTTATACAGGGTTACAATGAACATACGATATTACAAAAATTTTACTATCAAACGCTTGAGGTCACAATGCGATTTGCTCCATATATTTCCACACATTTCTACTCACTTGTCAGAAGCGCGGCCGACCGAACGCCACATCAGGGTTGGGCATGATTCAACTAATTTTGAGTGCACTCAGCCTGCAACTGCCACTCAAACCTGAGTGGTAGTTAAATCTCGAATTTAACTACCACTCAATTTGATTGGTAGTTTAATTCATGATTTATCTCGATTTTTAACTACCACTCAACTTTAGTGTTGGTAGCAAAAGTGCACAGAAGTCAGTCAAACCCCAAAAAAGCTTATGGAAAAACTTGCATACATACATATGTATATGTATGCGTATAACTTATACATATGTATGTACATTAAGTATACAAAATTCAAGGGAAGGACATGTGCATTACAATAGTAGTTGTAGATATTCAAGTTCATCTACTAGTTCGTTGTAGTTGAAGTTCTAGTTCACTTTATAGTTCACCCCTACTTCAATTTCTAGTTCAAATCTAGTTCTCTTATGCCAATTTCAAAGCTAACGACTCACATATACTCACATCCATATGTATGTACATACATTTCACCACAAGCTGATATGTTGAGTAACTTCTCAATGATTCCACTGCCTAAATAGGTTTCGAGCACCAAATTTGAGTGGTAGTTGAAAATGAGTGGTAGTTGAAAAATGCCCATCCTTGCGCCACATTGCGATTCGGGCATAAGTGGCACCCAACCGCGCAAGGATAAAGATACCCACCCATATCAGGAGCAAGGAAATAATATAACATAAATAGTAATATGGAATGGAAAATTTAAAATTGTAAGTTGAGTGCTCGAAAAGGAAAATAAAGAAAAAGTTACTGTGTAGAAGATTAAATATAAATCTAGTAGTGCTTTAGTAGAAAGAGATAAAAATAAAAAAGTGACAGTGAGGAACTTATATAAAAAAATTACCTAGTGAGTCTCAGCTAGGCTAATATTTCCTATTTTATAACAGTTTGATGAATAGAACTGACAACAGTTCAGAAGAGCTGTTAGACAGAATAAGTAACTTGCAGGTTTCAGCGACAAGGAACACAATGGATGCGAACCAAATAACGATTCTAGTGCAGGCTGCTGTCGCTGCCACACTGCAACAACAAACTGACGCTGTCGATCAGTTGGTCAGTGTGACTGCTTGGGCAATGCCCTTGACAAAATGCAACAAATGTAACTACATATTTGCCATGTGTGGCGGTGTGTGTATTAGATGTTAAACTCCTGCGGGGGTTTAACGGAATTCATTTGGGTCAGAATGTTTTGGCAACGTGTGCGGTTTATGAGTACATGAATTATGTGTACATGACAAAGACTGTAAGGGCGGTGTATTTATGTAATACTACACCTTCCCCCTTAAAAAAAATAGATATATATATTTGTAGTCAACTATATATATCTATTTGAAAGACTTGGTGACCCACTTAACGTTTGTCTGAGTTGACAGAATTTTTAATTGCTTTTCGGCTCTTATTGCCATTATTGTATAAAATTTTATTTTTTTTTTTGTAGTTACATTTGGTTCTCGTTTGCCTTTATTGCATTAGTATATTTTTTGAACATGAAAGTTGTTATTTTTTTTCTTTTTACATTTGTTTCGTATTGTATATTTATACATATTTTGTACATTACATTTGTTTTTGTTTTCTTTGGCTTGTGCCTGTTTGTTGAAGTGAGTAAATTAGAATGCTTATATATTTCTTGTTATTACTAAATTGTTATGGATAAAATGCAATGCTTATTTTTAAATTGGTTTAAGCGTATTCTTATGAATTACGATTTCATTTTTGTTTTTATTTCTATTTCCTATGCTATGTGGAGTTAAAGTGAAGTTATTGTTCTTATTTTAAATAGGGATAAGGAAGCTAGGGCTCCCGTGTGGTATCACAATGGGCCACCTCGGCCTAAGTGTGTCCCCGCTTTCATGAATTGCGGAGACAGCCACCTCAACCTAACCTAACCTATTGTTCTTATCAATATTTTGATAAGGTGTTGAAGTTTTATGTTCAATTTTTAACAATTTACACAATTCTTTGAATAGGTTATTTTTGTATTCTGTGCCCATGTCTGTCATGATTGTTTTCATTTGTCCATAAATCAAGATCCAATGCTCGAATATGGCTTTAGCGACTATTGTTGCATGTTTGCTTGGAACTGGAATCGCTACCAAGTATTTGGTTAGGTCGCATATAATGGTAGCTGCATATTCGTTTCCATTTATTGATTTTGGTAATGGGCCGACTGTATCGATTTGTACAATATCAAATGCTTTCGGAGGTGTCCCGTTATCGTCATTGCTTCCTTTATGTGCTTGTTAGTTTTATTTTTCTTACCGTGGATGCAGTTTTTTACGTATTTTCTTACGTCATTTTTTATATCTAGTCAGCTATATTTCTGCTTGATTTTATCTGTCATGCGATTTATTCCTGGGTGGCCACCACTAATAGGATCGTCATGATATTTGTGCAGATTTCTTTAATTTTCCCGGGATTTGTCACCTATATAACCTCTGGGGTTATAGCGATTGTTAGATTTTTGAGAACTTTGTTACCCATTTCTATAAATTTGCCTACTGCAGTATAATTCCTTTTAAACAATTTGTCCCCTAAGGACAACTGTATTTGTACAAGTCCTAAATTGCCGGCTTCTCTTTCGAGCCTGGTAAAGAATTGTCCTAAGTCAATCTTATCCTCAACAATTAGGTTGCTTGTCTCAAAATTGCTTTGTAATGGTATAGAAACATACCCAAAATACAACCCTGCACTTATGTACTCAAAAGCTCAAGCTTTCATAAAAGCAACGAGTACATAAGTGCAGCGGGCGAACACGGCCTGGATGGCAAGCCGTGCGCCGCCATCACGCCATTCTAGTTTTGTTTGTTGAACGGACCGGTTGGTGAAATAAAAAGAAATTAAGTCGAAGTGTAACGTAAAATAAAAGTTGAAATAGACAAGTAAAAAACATTAAATAAACTATCTTTTTACTGTGAACATAAACTTTTTAATAAATAAATTGTTGGACAAAATTACAAAAAAGAAATAAATAGATTTTGTTTAATTAAAACGAGGACAAATAAAAAGTTGAACTTGTACATGTGTGTGTGTGTGAGTATGCAAACGTGCCCAATAGGAACGGCACGTTATATGGCGACCGTGCTGATAGAAGCCGCCTGCGCCGGTGGTAGAATCCACCTGAAGTGGCGTAAGAAGTACACGATGGAACAAAAAACGATTCAAAATTAATTTAAATTAATTTAATCAAAATAAAATAACCAAATTTAATACATGAAAATCAAGTCTAGATAATATTTAAAAAAAAAAAAAAAAAAAAAAACAAAACCAAAAAAGCCGAAAAAAAAAACAAACAAAAAATTCAAAAACCCAACAAAAAAAATTTAAAAATCGTAAAAATGGGAAAAAAAGTTTAAAACGAAAAAAAATCTCCAAACAAAATTTTAATCATCATTAAATATTAATCAACACGCCATGGTATGTACCGATACAAAACTGTAAAATTTTTTCAATAAGACAGTACAAAACTGTACAGTTGGCTCACGCCACGAAATCACATACCTTTTTGATGAAATTGTCCCGTTATGCATACATATAAATTAACGACATTTTACATATAAATCAACGGCATTATACATATACGGCATTTCGACATATGTACATCCACGCATATTAAAACTGGAGTCATATATATGTACATACAGAAATAACAACAGGCAAAGCACAAACTATATGCCAATATACCGAAACCAACAAGACCAACATAGCAAGCCACCAAAGCTCTGAGACAACAAGAACAACATAGCAATCCACCAAAGCTCTGAGACAAAAGCAACCGATAAAACAACATTGCAAATACATACATACAATTTGGGTAAGCGGACCGGTAGCAGAGATTAGCAGTGAAAAAACAACACCAAAAACCGTATATCTAAAATAGCAACAACAATGGGAGTGTGACCGGTAGCAGCAGCTAGCAGAATCAAACAACAGGTGGTGGTAATATTTATGTATGTATGTACGTATTTTGGAATAGGCGTATGTATATAATTGAAGTGAGGCTGTACAATTAATGTAAAGTTCGTTAATATAATAACGTTTTGATCGATACATACATATATCCGTATATTGAATTGGAATTAATGCATACATATAAATTGCTTAAATTAAATTTTTTGCTATATATAATACATACATATTTATAGTAAATTAAAACTTTCTACAAAATAGTGGATCAAATACATTTCGTATGTATATATGTATATGCATGTAAATATATACATACAGTGTCGGCGAAATTTGAAGCACAAAAAATTTCACAAGCCATATGTGTATAAAAATATAGTCTTGCCGAACTGAGGAGCACATACTTTTTGTTTGTCGTATGTGTACATGCATATGCATAGATACATGCAATTTTGTAGAAAATTAATAACATATATTTTTGGAAACTATAAAATGACATAAATTTAATATCACAAAAAAAAAATTATTTTTGCTTGTGCAACGGTGCGGCCGTCACGTTAAATACATATATATCTTTTTGCTTGTGAAACGGTGCGGCCGTCACGGTAAACAACAATTATTTTTTTTTTTGCTATAAAACGGTGCGTCCGTTACTTATGTATACCAGTACACATAAATATATTTTTGCTTTAAAACGGTGCGTCCGTCATACTAATACCTGCCAATTCACATTTCAACCTGCTTTTCTTACCACTTAATATTTTGTCCAATTTTTCCGATATTAATTCTTGCATATATAAATTGTACATTAGTACCAAATTCTTCAAAAACAATATTTTAAATCTATCGACACATACATATGTACGTAAATTTATCTTCATTTAATACCAGCAATTCCAATTAAAATTTTCAGCCACTTTGAGCTTTTTCTAAATTTCGTTTTGCAAATTGTAGAGCCACTCTAATACACATATGTATGTATGTGTACATATCGCTCCACATAAGCCTGGTATATGTAAAATGCATTCATTTAGATATTTCTTAACAGAATATTTATAATTATCGTAAAATCAAATTGTGCTTACATTTTTCTGAAAAAATATTAAAATTACAATTTTTGAAAATAACTAGTCTTTTGTTGTACATGGAAACAACCCAATGGTCATCCTATACCCAGTGGCTCTTTTTGCTTACTAACATGTCATGCATGTTACTAATGCCGTTTTCTTTTCTCGAAAAAATGTTGCCCTTTTTGATTTTCGTAGCTATTTTGTAAGCTTGTCTGTTAATTTTACTGAATATTGACTTCTAACCAAGCAAGAGGGCACCATTATCTAAAAATTTATTCATTTTGTAGAAAGTTAGGTTACGCAATTCGATAATTGGGATGTAGAAGGGCAGCATTTTTTTGCAGAAAAGAAACCGCCATAACACTTCTACATAATTTTCAGTCAGAAACTTTTGGACATCGGAATTATTAAGCATACTTTTTAAATATTTTGGAAAAACATTTCACATACAATTTCGGACTGGAACCACAATAGGTAAACAATTTTTTTTTTCTAAATTTTTCATTACAATTCAACATTTTCGGCAAATCATTCAAAATTTCAACAAGTTTCAACAACAATAGCAGCATAATATCAATTCAAATTCAACATTTTGGCAAATCATACAAATAGTCAACATTTTCAAGAATTCTCAATAGATGTGGTGAACTAGAAACGGCTTTAAAATTTTTTTACAATTATCGTGTTACGTGCTTTTGAAGATTTGACTGGTGCTTTTGTCAATTGCGACTTGTGCGTTTTTTTTTTAACATTATCGTGTTATGACAGACTTTATCGAGGTTTTTAAGCAAAACCAAGAGAATTTTAAAAAAGTTACTAAGCGCATATTACAAAATCGTAAATTAACAACAAACGAGTCAAAGCTTAAAGAATATAAAGAAGATTTAATAAATACTTTTAATGCTATTTTGATACACGTTAAGAAAAGTCAAGTTGAAAATCTTTCAGAAGTACTATCGATAATCGCACGTAACAAGGAGAAATTAAAAGAGTGTTTCGAAAAATTAGACATCAAATTAGAAATTTCGTCAGATCCTCTGGCACACATAGAAGATTTCAATATAGAGAATTCCGAATCTGAAGACGATTTTAAAGATTCAATAGCTTTTTCAGACGATCTATTAAAAGCCACTAGCTCACCCAACAATTTATAGAACATTTCATCGAATTTTGCAGAAGCATTTAATAACTTTTCCGATATGGCTACAGTCGAACAAAAGAAGTCTTTTATCAGTTATTGCGCTACGATTATAAGAGAAAATTACGCTGGCGATCCATTAGCGTTAGATTCCTTCCTAGACAATATTGAATTCAGAGAAGGTCTAGCAGAAGCAAACCTTGAGACAACTCTTATATCTTTTGTCAAATCGAAACTTGAAGGAAAAGCACGGGAGGCAATTCCGACTAATGTGACGTCAATGCAAGATATTAAAGACGCTCTGAGAATTCGCATTAAGCCAGACAATTCCAAGGTAGTTGCAGGGAAAATAGCTTCACTAAGAGTTTCCAATAATAACTTAACAGATTTTGCCAAACGTGTAGAAGAACTAGCTGACGCTTTAGAGCGATCACTGACAATTGAAGGCATGTCGAAGGCTAAGGCGCATGAAATGGCAGTCGAGCAATCTGTAAATGTTTGCAGATTAAATACGCGCTCTGACTTGGTGAAAGCAATTCTGGCATCGACTCCCTTCACTGATGCAAAAGACGTAGTAGCAAAGATGATCGTAGAACAGAATAATCAGGCGACAGAAAGACAGGTTTCAGCTTTTCGTTCAAGGTTTCCCAACCAAAATAATTTTCGCCAAAATAATGGAAATAGTTACTACAATAATCCCAACAGATACAACAACAACAACTTCAATAGGTTCAATAACAACAATAACTTTAATAGGTTCAGCAACAACAACAATTTTAATAGGAACAACAATAATAGCAATAGGTATAACAACAACAACCAAAATAGACAAAACAACAATTATCGGCAAAATAACGACAATAGGGGTAATAACAATTCGCGTAATAAAAACAATCAAAATAGCTCGGGAAATAGAACCAACAACAACAGCGGAAGTTCAAATACGCGAAACAACACAAATGTTCGCGCTTTAAACTCCGAAGCCCCTCAGCAGCGAACACTGAGGGACGACGAAGAGATAAGCGATTAAATGCGAAAAATATTTTTTGTTTGAATTTAAATTACTCGGACTTTGTCGAAATTTATATAACCGGATCTAACAAATTATGCACATTTTTACTAGATACACAGGCTGATATTTCTTTGATTAAAGTTTCAAGTCTCAATAAGAATATTCCCATCAATACAGACGATATAGTTAACATCACTGGCGTGACATCAAATACTGTTTCTACTTTAGGTAAAATAAACATAGACTTACATTTCTCAAATATTCCCATCGGACATAATTTACATGTGGTAAATGATGATTTTAATATCCCATCAGATGGTATACTGGGTAAAAATTTCCTCAAATATAACAAATGCGTTATAAATTATTCCAATAAAGCATCTCATTCTGGGCAAACAATGAAAGAGTCAATATGCCAATCCTGCACGGAACAGAAAGCGATATGTGTATTTTACCACCACGGTGTGAAGTTTTTCGAATTTTTGACTTAGGTCACTCAACAATCCCACTTTTCGTTGAATCTCATGTATTTCTTGAAGGGGTATTTACAGCAAGATGCATTACAAATTCTGATAACCCAGTCATCAAATTAATCAATACAACAGATGACATACAATTCATAAATAAAAATTCTATTCGGAGAGAAAAGCTATCGAATTATCACGTCTATGTAATCAATAAAACTAAATCATCAGACGAGAAACGAATTAATGAACTCAGTTCAATTCTAAAAAATCAATTTCCCAAAAATGCTCCATCTGAACTTTTAGACCTTTGCATAAAATATGCTGACATATTCGCACTCGACAATGACAAAATGACATTAAATAATTTTTATGAGCAACAATTACGTGTTACCGACAATGAGCCAGTATATGTCGTCTACCATATTCACAGCGTGAGAAAATAAACCGTCAAGTAAATAAATTATTAGATAACGATCTGATAGAACCCAGCTATTCCAATTATAACAGTCCTTTAATTTTAGTTCCAAAGAAAGATACCAATGGTCGAAAAGCATACCTCATGTGTGTAGATTTTCGCGGAGTCAACAAAAAGCTTATCGCAGACAAATTCCCACTCGCAAGAGTCGACGATATTTTAGATAACTTAGGACGAGCGAAATATTTTTCCACGCTCGATCTTTTCTCTGGTTTTCACCAAATTCCATTACATCCTGACTCGCGTGATATAACATCATTTAGTACAGACCGCGGGGCATTCAGATGGAAAGTTCTTCCATTCGGATTGAATGTCGCTCCGAATTCATTCTCGCTAATGATGACAATAGCTTTTTCAGGTATCCCGTCCAATGTTGCATTTTTATACGTCGACGATATTATTGTTAATGGGTGTAGCGAAGCCCACCATATTAAAAATCTTTCTCAAGTTTTCAACACATGTAGGTCTTTCAATTTAAAATTAAATCCAAACAAATGCAATTTTCTGAGACCAGAGGTTACTTTCTTAGGCCATAAATGTTCTGCCAAGGGTTTACTGCCAGATGACACAAAAATAAACGCGATTAAAAAATATACAAGACCAATAGATAAGGATGCAGTACGACGTTTTGTTGCATTCGCCAATTACTATCGTAGATTTATTCCCAATTTCGCGTCGCTGGCAGCACCACTTAATAAACTAAATAGAAAAAGAGTAGAATTTATTTGGAATAATGATTGTGAACAGGCATTTCAGTCATTAAAAGAAGCATTACGTTCGCCAAAATTATTACAATATCCTGATTTTACAAAACAATTCACTATCACGGTAGATGCCTCAGTTACAGGCTGAGGCGCTATTTTGAGTCAAGAGCACGAAGGATGCGATTTGCCAATTTGTTTTGCTTCTAAATCATTCAGTAAATCCGAACAGAAAAAGCCAATAATTGAACTTGAGCTATTAGCCATTTATTTCGCTATAAAGCAATTTCGACCTTATGTATACGGCACCAATTTTGTAGTAAAATCAGATCACCGACCACTGGTGTACCTCTTTAACATGAAAGATCCATCATCGAAACTAGCACGAATAAGGTTAGAATTAGCGGAGTATAATTTCACTATTGTTTATATAAAGGGTAAAACGGATGTAGGCGCAGATGCGTTATCAAGAATTACGATTGACGAAATTAGGGAATCAAATAAACAAATCCTAGCAGTCCAAACACGCTCTATGACAAAACATACAAATAGTAAAATAACGGAAAATAGTAAGGAAAAAGAACAAACAGAAAATTTCCATAATTTAAAGATTTATGGTAAATTCTCTTTTAACTTTTCAAAGAAAATACCGCGAATTAGATCAGAAATTATATACAACGAAAATAAAAATTAACAAGTTTGAAAATTTGCGCACTTATTAAACATAAGAAACTCGAGTTGATTAGTTTTGAGATTGCTAACGAAATAATGCCATTAGAGGAATTACTTTCGAGGCTAGAGATAGGAGCCAGCAAACACAAAATTTATCAGATAGAATGGCCAAAAGATGATATATTTTTTAATCATTATACTGTTATAAATTTAAAAGATTGCGGAAATAAAATTTTAAAATCATTAGAAATCATTTTAACAGATCCGATAGAGACAATAACAGATGAAGACAAAAAGCAAAAATTAATGAAAATTTACCATGAAGACCCAATTGCAGGAGGACATTCTGGTATGAAAAAACTTTACGCGAAGCTCACAACAAAATTTTTCTGGAAAAACATGACTCGCGATATAGCCAGATTCGTTAAAAATTGTAATAAATGCCTTCTGAACAAACCAAAACCAAAAACAAAAGAAAACCTCGTAATTACCCAAACACCATGTAAACCTTTCGATTTATTAGTAATCGACACAATAGGACCACTTCCAGAGACCAAATACGGTAATAAGTTCGCTATTACTATGATTTGTGATATGTCTAAATATCTCGTTACAGTACCTGTACCTGATAAATCAGCAAAAACAATAGCAGCAGCAATTTTTGAAAGTTTCATTTTAACTTACGGCGTAATCAGATTTAGGTACAGAATTTAAAAACGAAATATTTTCTGAACTAACACAACTACTAAATATAAAGCATGATTTTTCTACTTCATATCACCACGAGACTGTTGGTGCCATTGAACGTAACCATAGGGTATTCAATTAATACTTACGTTCATATCTTGATGAGACATCTCCAGATTGGGATGTATATTTAAAATACTTTACTTTTCTATATAATACAACAACAAATACAGTGTTTAATAATAAGTTTACTCCATATGAATTAATATTTGGTAAAAATGCAATTTTGCGTAATGAATTGAAGCAAGACAAAATTGATCCACTTTATAATGTAGAGAATTACGTTAAGGAAATAAAATTTAGGATGCAGAAATCGCATCAAATAGCAAACAATTTAATTAATAAGCATAAGTGAGAAAATAAAATTTACTATGATAGAACGGCGCGACCTTTAAGTATTCAAATAGGAGATAGGGTATTAGTACAAAAAGAGTTCATAAAAACCGTATAACAAAAGTAAACTGAAATTTCTAAAAACAATATGTTTAAATAAATAATTATAATTTTTACAAAAATAAATAGTATCGCACTATTCAAAAAAAAAAAAAAGCATGAAGTAAAATTATATATGTATGCAAAAGTAAACACAACAATTAATATAAGCGAATATATTATTTAATTAATTTTAATTATATTATTTCATTAAGTTAATATTTACTTTAGCATGAACTACATTGTAATGCAAAAAAGGACAGGACCTGATAAACCTGATCAATTTAACAGGCCCTGCCTTTTTTGCAATAGGTGGATGGTGTAATGGTATAGAAACATACCCAAAATACAACCCTGCACTTATGTACTCAAAAGCTCAAGCTTTCATAAAAGCAACGAGTACTTAAGTGCAGCGGGTGAATACGGCCTGGATGGCAAGCCGTGCGCCGCCATTACGCCATTCTAGTTTTGCTTGTTGAACGGACCGGTTGGTGAAATAAAAAGAAATTAAGTCGAAGTGTAACGTAAAATAAAAGTTGAAATAGACAAATAAAAAACATTAAATAAACTATCTTTTTACTGTGAACATAAACTTTTTAATAAATAAATTGTTGGACAAAATTACAAAAAAGAAATAAACAGATTTTGTTTAATTAAAACGAGGACAAATAAAAAGTTGAACTTGTACATGTGTGTGTGTGTGAGTATGCAAACGTGCCCAATAGGAACGGCACGTTATAGCTTCAAATTTTCTTTCCTATTTTGAAATGTAATTTCGGAGGATTGAAAACGAGCTCGACATGTCTTTTAGCTTCAAATTTATTTAGCGCTTCGTATATTTTGGGGTTCTCTTTGTGGCTTTCTTTATTTTCAATATTACTGCTGGTATGTTTCGCTGCTGATCTTGTTGTTATTTTTATACTCAGCTGTACTAGTACACAGAGTATTATAGTTTTAATCACATAACGGTGGATTGTAACAGAGTGAAATAATCGAGATAGATATAGACTTATATATATCAAAATGATCAGGGTGAAAAGAGAAATGGATTGAGCCATGCCCGTCTGTCCGTCCGTCTGTAAACACTCTAACTCGCGCAAAAATTGAGATATTTTGATGAAATTTGAAATGCAAGTTGGTATCGAGACTGGGACGGTTGGTATTGAATAAATAATAGCTTAAAAAACTAAAAAACACGCTTTAATCTTAAAAATCGTACTAAAAATTGAGAAATAATTTAGTTAGAAACAAAATGATGAACGAAAATATAAGTATTTAAGGAAAAGCGTGGGGTGCTCAGTATGTCAAAAAATATTTAAAATCGGTGTTTTTTTACTAATAATTTTATTTTGACTTTTTTGAGATTTCATATATCGTACTCTTTAATTTCGCAACTAGGTATATTTTTTTACTAGTTGTACGAATCGAATATTTTCATGTTCAAATATTATTGAGCAGCCCCACGCTTTTCCTTAAATACTTATATTTTCGTTCATCATTTTGTTTCTAATTAAATTATTTCTCAATTTTTAGTACGATTTTTAAGATTAAAGCGTGTTTTTTAGTTTTTTAAGCTATTATTTATTTTTGACTTTTTAGTGAAATTTTTCATTAAAGGATGTTTTATGCGGACGCAAGAATAAAAGTAAAAAGAAGTCTGATGGGATGTGGTGTTCTCCGGAATAGATCTACATACATACGTATGTATTTATAACTTCTACCAAAAATCCCAATATGCAGTGAAGTAAACTAGCTTATTATGCAATATTTTCCAAACCCTTTTATTCAAGGTTTTCCAAACTAGTTTGGAAATACAAAATTTCCCAAACGTTTTGTTATATTTCACAATCAGAAAGTGAAGAGAAGTTGAGGAGAAGCATTTGAAAAGAACAAAAAAAAAGAAACCTGATTGAATAAATTCGAATTTAGACAATAAAGCTCCGAATAAGTTTGTAGCGTAATGGTGAGGTATGCTGCCTACGGACCAAGGAGCTCAGGTTCGAGTCCCGAGTGGCGCATTTTTTTTTTATTTTTATTTTTTATTTTTTTATTTTTAGAGAAATTTTTTTCACCTCACGTTTACAAAACATTGTATAAAACTGTAATTAAGGTTCCTTTTCGTTGATTCAGAACTTACTATTAAATGAATTAAAAACAAAACCAGTTCTTGCTTTGCATACATATGTATGTACATGCGATTGTTTTTATTGCAAACACAACAAAGACAAAACAGAAAGCTTGTTACACAAAAAACAAAACCAGTTCTTGCTCTGCATACGTATGTATGTATGTACATTGTACATGCGGTTGATTTCATTGCAAATACAACAACCCAAAACAGAAAGCTTCAAGCTTTATTTTTGAGTGAATTTATGCATTGAGTTTATCGCCATCGCTATGAGCGATCGCTGGCTGTTGTGCGTTAGTTCGCTCGCTATTTGAGTGGTTATACGTTTTTCTTTGAACATTTGTTTGTGATTTGAGAAGAATGTATTTTTGGGCGTTCGTGAGTGAGTTTTTCCGTACCCTGCAAGCTTGTTACTTATTGGCCTGTATACGGGAGTGAATTGAAATTCATAGAGGCTATTTTGAAGAAAGCCGCAATGAAGCATAAAATATAATGTTGAATGTCCTACTATATGATGCCGTTGGGCTGTTGATGTCATGTTTCGAATCCGGAGGAGAATAGAAATAATAGAGAGAACACAAAAAAGTGAATGTTTGAAAGATATAATAATTTAGTTAAATGTTGCAACTTTTAGGATGGGATGAAGTTACATACATACATACATACATACATACATACATACATACATACATACATACATACATACAGGTGAAGCTAATAAAAGCGTGCTAAAATGGGCGAAATCGGACCATGACCACGCCCACTTTTCCTATATAGAAAAAATCGGAAATTTGGTATCTCAGTCACTAATATAGCTGGAGCGATGAAATTTTACTCACGTGTTGAGCTCAGGCCCCTAGGAAGAAATTTGATGAAATTTTGGAAAATGGGCGGTGCCACGCCCACTTATTAAGGGTCAATCATGGAAAGTTTTATATGTCATAACTCAGAAACCATTGAAGGTATATCGATGAAATTTGGTATGCGTGATTTACTTACTTAGCCAAACATTTGCACGGAAAATAGTTAAAATCGGTTGACGGCCACGCCAACTTTTATATATGTATATTATAAAGTGACCTAATAAAAACATTTTAAGCGATATCTCTGTCAAATATAAAGATATATAACTGAAATTTTGTCGCATGAGTCCAACTATGGACATAAAACAGAGAACACAAAAATTTTGAAAAATGGGCGGTGCCACGCCCACTTATTAAGGGGCAAACATTGAAAGTTTTATGAGTCATAACTCAGAAATCGTTGAAGATATATCGATAAAATTTGGTGTGCGTAATGTACTTACTTAGGCAAATGTTTGGACTAAAAATTGTGAAAATCGGTTGACGACCACGCCCACTTTTATATATGGGTCTTATAAAGTGACCTAATAAAAACATTTTAAGCGATATCTCTGTCAAATATAAAGATATATCATTGAAATTTTATGGCAGGAGTCCAACTATGGACATAAAACGAAAAACACAAAAATTTTGGAAAATGGGCGTGGCAACGCCTCTTTTTAGAAGCAGGAATGTACTAGATTTCTGAGCCCATAACTCGACAAATAATTGATATATAATGACGAAACTTGGTGCGTACACTTTTGTTACTTGTGGTAATACATGTTCAAAATTTTAGCGAAATCGGTTGACGACCACGCCCACTTTTATATATGGGTATTATAAAGTGGCCTAATAAAAACATTTTAAGCGATATCTTTGTTAAATATAAAGATAATTCATTGAAATTTTGTGGCATGAGTTCCAAAATAGACCGGAAACAAGAAATAGAAAAATTTTGGAAAATGGGCGTGGCACCGCCTCTTTTTAGACAAAGGAATATACCAGATTTCTTAGCCTATAACTAGAAAAAAAAATTGAGATATTATGACGAAACTTGGTTTATACACTTTTATAACTTGTGTTAATAGACACCCAAAAATTTATTGAAATCGGTTTATGACCACGCCTACTTTTTAACAAAGATATTTCTGGAATACCCTTTGGGAATTTGTAACGTGACATCTTTGTAACTAGAAGTCATAAAGGAATGAAATTTTGAGCAAAGAATAATATTCATATGCTTAGTGGGATGACTGATAAAAATGTTGAAAATAGGCGTGGTTACGCCCACTTTATGCAGCACTCGCTTTATATAAAATACACCGTGATTCTATCAGACGAAAACAAACAATGAAAGCATACAGCTGAGTATCTAATGTTCGATTCCACTCGAACTTAGGCTTCCTTACTTGTTTTTAATATAGTTTTTTTTTATTAAAATTGCAATTGTGACAATTAACAATGTCATTACACATCCAAAAATTGTTAGCCATTTATCTGAGATTTCTTCTTTATTCTCTATAATTGGGTTTGTTTCGAATTTAACTATTCTATTTTCATTGTTTTTTCTTCAGAACTTTCCTTACCTACTTGATATCCTGCTATAGCTACTAAGATACCGTTTAATGCGGTTTTCCACCATGCCATTTTTAAAGCTTTAATAGAAAAATTTTCGAATTTAAATTTTTATTTTTATTTATTTATAAATTTGTCTTTTAATTTATAATTTTTAATTTTCATCAGGGCTCCTTATCAATCTATTTGTTTCTTCTACTAATGTGGAAGGATATAATAAGTCTTCCATTGTGGGTTCTCTGCCCATTCCTATATAGGACCAAAATTGTCTTAAACAGTTTAAATTGTATCTGTTGCTTCCCCTATCTCGTGATGTTGATCTACGAGCAATGTCTGCGTTTTCACGCTCTAAATGGTCTACAATTTTGTTTATTGCTTCGTAGTCGAAATCATCGGGCAATGCACTATCCATGAGAAAAGATTATTTAAAGTAAAATGCCATACATTAAATTATACATATATATTATATATATATATTAAATATCCCTAAGCGGAAATTAAAATTTCTGCTCTTTTTTTAGCGGCTGTGAGGCTGCTAAATTTATTCTAAACATTATTTTCAAATTATACTTATTTGATTTTTGTTGCTGCTCATGTGACCGTACGCTTGTCCTTGCTATTGCTGCCAAAATCTCATCGGGCTGATAACTAAATTGGTGGTGCGAATAAGTTGATTTTGATTGGAATTTTTCATTAGTAGCAACGGGTTTTAGTTGAGTGGCAGTGGTCTGCGATCACCAAGGTACATGTCAAACCATAGCTGCGATATGTAATTTGTATTTTTATTTGCATTATCTGATTCCTGTAAGATTGCCTGCAATTCGCTGCGCTCGTGAATATTGGTATTTTTGCTGTTTTTTGTTGTGAATATTATCTTTGTTGTTCTTGTTGCTATACCACCGCTACCATCGGTTGTGCATGTGCTTCGCTGCGATCGTGACTATTTGTATTGTTGCTGTTTTTGTTGTTAATATTATCTTTGTTGTTGTTGTTGCTATACCACCGCTTTTTATGTTAACGACATCAGTGATAATTGGTTCTGTTGTTATACCACCGCTTTTTATGTTGATGACATCAGTGATAATTGGTTCTTGGGTTATGTTTACTTTTTATGGAGCTTTTAGGTCGCTATTTTTCATATGTATGTAAGTAAAAGCTTTCGCTTTTCTTTTTACTCCGACGCGTTTCGACACCTTTGGCGCCTTCCTCAGGGAGTTCTTTATTAAACACAAGAAAACATAAATAGATGTAGTAACATTTAACAAAATTATTACAACAAAAACGTACCTAAATATTGATATTTTTTTTATAAATAAAACATTGATGTCACATTAAAAAATTAAATACAAATCATACATATTTACATATCTACATATACATATTGCACCAAAAATCGTCAGCTGTTGACAAGTTTCATTTTAGTACTACTTTATATGCGCAGCTGATTTTGTCGACGTCCTCTTTGTGATTCATCGCGCTTTGTATTTGTTGCTGTATTCGTAACCCTTCCAATGTTAATTGTTTTCTTGTTTTGTTCTCTACATCTAGTATGCGTGCATTTTGGAAGTCTGCTGTGTGGTTGTTGTTAGTCAGGTGTTGGGCTAGTGCAGTTGTTATTTTTTTTTTTTTTGCGTCTGTTTTGTGTTCGTTGATTCTGACCCCCAATGCTCTTTTTGTGGTGCCGATGTATATTTTATTACACTGTTCATTTTCCTTTCCATTGCAATTGATCTGGTATACCACATTGTGTTGTTGTTCCTTATTTATTTTGTCTTTTGTTTTTGAAAATACTGTATTAATTGTTTGGTGTGGTTTATATGTATAATTGATTTTGTTGTTGGTAATAATTTTGTTTAGCGATTTTTTATCCGTTAGTCCTGGTAAATATGCTATACTTGCAAATATTTTGTGGTTTTCTTCTTTTTCTTTATATTCGTGCAGCTTTCTATTGTGTTTATTGTTGTATTCATCCATCTTTCAGTTAATGCGTCTGGATATCCATTTTTGTATAATATGTTTTTGATTTTCTTTTTGTTTTCATTTATGAATTCCTGGTCGCTTAATGTAAATATTTTCTTCATTATGTTTATTACTGTGTTTTTCTTCTGTGTAAACGGATGGTTAGAGTGATAATTAATTACTTTTTGGTTGCTTGTTTTTCCGACAGGGTAGGAATATGATGTATTGTGGAACGATTTTCCGTCATCCCTTGTCAAGTTTGGTTTGGAGACAAACCGGTTTCGGCTAATATGCGCCATCTTCAGTGTCTTCTTTCGTCAGAGAACGAAAGAAGACACTGAAGATGGCGCATATTAGCCGAAACCGGTTTGTCTCCAAACCAAACTTGACAAGGGATGACGGAAAATCGTTCCACAATACATGATAATTAATTATTCTCGATGAGGCTATGGATTTCGCGTACCAGTTCGTTTTTATTTTATTATTATTTCGTTGTATTCTTATATCTAGAAAGGGTAGTGATTGTTGTTCTTCTTCTTCAATCGTAAACTTAATTTTTGTATGTTGTTGATTAAATATCTTCCATGTCTGTTTTCCTAATTATCGCAAAAATGTCGTCTACATATTTTTTTATGTATTTAATTTATATGCCTTTTGTTTTTAATTCCTGAATACTGTCGTCTAAAATCTTGTCAAGTATTATATCTGCAACGGTTGGGGATAGTGGATTCCCCATAGGCATTCCATATACCTGTTGGTTATTGTTCCATCATATTTGAAATAGTTGTTGTCACGTAAGCAGAATTCTAAACTGGATTGAAATTGTTTCCTTGTCAATGTCGTGTGTTTTTCCAGAAAGGGCCATTTTTGCATAATTGTCCGAATCGCTAATTGTACCGGTATATTGGTGAAGAGTGAAACTACGTCAAGGGATATTAGGATTTCTTCGTCATTAATGGATATTTTGTTCAAGTTTTCTTTTATTTGTAACGAGTTTTTTACATTGTATTCTTTCGAGACTATATTTTGTAAGATTCCTCCTAGGTATTTGGACAACTTGTAGCATGGAACGTTTGTTGATGAAGAGATGGGTCTTAGCGGTATATTTTCCTTATGGATCTTGGGTAGTCCGTATAATCTAGGTGCAGTGGCGGCATGACATGTCAATTGGTGTTTTAATCTTAGGTCAATATTTTTTTGTTTGTATATTTCGTTGATTAGTGCATTATTTTTCCTTAATAGTTGTTGTGTCGGATCGGCTCTTATAGTTTTATATGTTAATTTGTCCCCCAAAAGTTCATTCATTTTATTTTTATATTCCGTTTTTTCCATTATTACTGTTTTGTTGCCTTTGTCCGCTTTGGTAATTATTAATGTGTCTTTGTGTTTGTTTGCAAATTTCTTTGTTTCTTCAAAAATCGTTTGTATCATTTTTTCTTTAGGGCCTTGTTTAATTTTTTTGTAATTTTTTTTTTTTGTTGGCAATATTGCACCGAACCGTGTCTTTTTCTTTGTCATCCTCTATCATTTGTACTCCTTGCTCTAATTCTGTAATTATGTGTATAGGAGACATGGTCTTCCTAGATACTGGTAATGCAAATTTATTTCCAATTGACAGTAGCCATTTACACTCGTGGGGTATTTTTTCCTTTGTCAAATTAATTAGCCAATCCTCATTTACTCTTAACCCGAATTTTGTGAAATTTTTTTTAATATTTGTTTGGATTTTTTTTATCTATGTTGGCTTTTTCGGATTCTGTGAATTTTCTTATGTATTGATTGTGATTCTCGAAAACCGTTTTCAAGTCTCTTTCATCTAATTGTTTTTTTATTTTGTTGTACAAGTGTTTTATTTTTTCCCGAAATAATTTTATTTGTATGTTGCATTCTCTAATTTCTATGTTCATAATTTTAGTAACAAATGTGTTTTCAACTTTTTGTGCCTCTTTTTCGTTTTATCTAATTTAAAGCCGTGTATGATTTTATTTGTTTTCCCTTTCAAATGTGTTGGCGTAAATCCATACTGCTTGCAGTTTAGAAGAAATCTAAGCCTTTGTTGTTGTTTTGAAAGATCTTTGGTGTTTTTATACTCAGCTGTACTAGTACACAGAGTATTATAATTTTGATTTCATAACGGTGGATTGTAACATAATGAAATAATCGAGATAGATATGGACTTATATATATCAAAATGATCAGGGTGAAAAGAGAAATCGATTGAGCCATGTCCGTCCGTCCGTCCGTCCGTCCGTCCGTCCGTCCGTCCGTCCGTCCGTCCATCCGTCCGTCCGTCCGTCCGTCCGTACGCACGATAACTCGCGTAAAAATTGAGATATTTTGATGAAATTTGAAATGCAAGTTGGTATCGAGACTGGGACGGTTGGTATTGAAAATGGGCGAAATCGGACCATGACCACGCCCACTTTTCCTATATAGAAAAAATCGGAAAGTTGGTATCTCAGCCACTAATATAGCTAGAGTGATAAAATTTTACCCACGTATTGAGCTCATGCCCTTATGAAGAAATTTGATGAAGTTTTGGAAAATGGGCGGTGCCACGCCCACTTATTAAGGGTCAAACATTGAAAGTTTTATATGTCATAACTCAGAAACCGTTGAAGATATATCGATGAAATTTGGTATGCGTAATTTGCTTACTTAGACAAATGTTTCGACGGAAAATTATCAAAATCGGTTGACGGCCACGCCCACTTTTATATATGGGTATTATAAAGTGACCTAATAAAATCATTTTAAGCGATATCTCTGTCAAATATAAAGATCTATCACTGAAATTTTGTGGCAGGAGTCCAACTACGGACATAAAACAAAAAGTACAAAAATTTTGGCAAATGGGCGGTGCCACGCCCACTTATTAAGGGGCAAACATTGAAAGTTTTATATGTCATAACTCAGAAACCGTTGAAGATATATCGATGAAATTTGGTATGCCTACTTTGCTTACTTAGACAAATGTTTTGGCGAAAAATTATCAAAATCGGTTGACGGCCACGCCCACTTTTATATATGGGTATTATAAAGTGACATAATAAAAACATTTTAAGCGATATCTCTGTCAAATATAAAGATCTGTCACTGAAATTTTGTGGCAGGACTCCAACTACGGACATAAAACAAAAAGTATAAAAATTTTGGCAAATGGGCGGTGCCACGCCCACTTATTAAGGGGCAAATATTGAAAGTTTTATAGGCCATAACTCAGAAACCGTTAAAGATATATCGATGAAATTTGGTACGCGTGCTATATTTACTTAGCCAAATGTGTGGACGAAAAATTACCAAAATCGGTTGACGACCACGCCCACTTTTATATATGGGTATTATAAAGTGACCTAATAAAATCATTTTTAGCGATATCTCTGTGAAATATAAAGATAATTCATTGAAATTTTGTGACATGAGTTCTACAATAGACCGGAAACAAAAAATAAAAAAAGTTTATAAAATGGGCGTGGCACCGCCTCTTTTTAGACAAAGGAATATACGAGCCTATTACTCGACAAATAACTGAGATATTATGACGAAACTTGGTTTATACACTTTTATAACATGTGTTAATAGACACGCAAAAATGTATTGAAATCGGTTTATGACCACGCCTACTTTTTAACAAAGATATTTCTGGAAAACCCTTTTGGAATTTGTAACGTGAAGTCTTTGTAACTAAAAGTCATAGAGGGATGCAATTTTGCACTAACAATAATATTTATATGCTTATTTGGATGATTGATACAAATTTTAAAAATGGGCGTGGCTGCGCCCTGTTTATGCAGCACTCGTTTCATATAAAATACACCCTATATCGAACAAACGCAAATAAACAATGAAAGCATACAGCTGAGTATCTAATGTTCGATTCCACTCGAACTTAGGCTTCCTTACTTGTTGTTATATTGTTTGATGTTACGACAGGTGTCTTCGTCGTATTTATATCTAATATGTTTAAAAAAGTGCTTCATTTTTGTGTACGTTATTATGTTTTCTTGTATTTTTGCTTCGGTTTCGCTCTCCGATAATTTTAAATCAATTTTTTAGTTGGACCAAGTATAGTGTTCGTTGGGTTATGTTAACTTTTTATGGAGCTTTTAGGTCGCTATTTTTCAATATATGTAAGTAAAAGCTTTCGCTTTTCTTTTTACTCCGACGCGTTTCGACACCTTTGGTTCTGTTGTTATACCACCGCTTTGGGATCCTTCGCTTTACTGCCTCCAGTGCTGTTTTTTTTTTGTTTCGAGGCGCGCGCGTTTTTTTTAATTAATTTAAAAAGGTTTAGTCCTTATGAACGATTTCGCTTTTTAGCAAATTTTTTCGTTCATAAGTCAACCCAAAACTGGCGGATCGCCATCTAATAAATTAAATGAAAATCATACCAGGGGTTAAATGTGAAGACCCTTTAGATCTGGTGAAATCTTTGCCGGAGTTCGACGACAAATCAGCACTTATGTACGTTTCATGGTGTCAAGCCGCCCACACAGCGTATGAGGTATTTCGGGAATATCTGGGTAATTAGAACAAACTGAAGGGATCCGCTGATGCCGTATTGGCGTCGTTCAATACGGTTATAATATAAGTAAAACGCAAAGAACTTATTTGTTTGACGTGCGAAACACTTATTTACTACGATACATATTTACTCTAAGTACTTAATAATAATGGGACTCTTTCCCACGGTATATTGTACATATACGTATATACCTACATACATGTACATATGTATGCTCCTATGAGCACTTAGGCTTAGAATAACATTGGAAGCGTGAGAATGGCAGCGTCAGCAATTTTTGAGTACTTACAATTTGTGTGGGGCTGACTAAGTAGTCAGCGCCAGCGCGTGACGATACAATGTATGGAAATTTATTACGTATGTATGTTTGCGCTTGTGTAACTACATTTGACGCTCTACATCACCCTTCCAAAAAAAAATGCTCGCTTCATTTGTGTTGTTTTAATAAAAATTTAAATTGAACTTACTTATTTATTTTGATGTAAAAGTGGAAATATCCTATTCTATTGATTTTCTTTTCTAAATGATTATTATTTTTACCTATACTTTCTACCTTATAGGGAGTTGAACTATAATTACTGTTCCTATCAATATTTACTACTCTATAGGGCCCTTTATATCTACTGTCTAACTTATGTCCTGCTTCATCTCTGACTAACACTAAATCTCCTATTTTTATTTCCTTAAGTTGTACGTTTTTATCGTAATTAATTTTTTGTTTTTCCTTAGCCTGCCTTATTAACCTATTAGCTCTTTCTTGGGCTATTTGTAACCTAAATTTAACTTCCTTATCATATGCCTCATAATTATTAAATGGGCTGATTGTGTTTTCTTGTAAAAAGTTGTATGTCGTTGCCGGTTTTCCAAATATTAGTTCAAAAGGGCAGTAACCATGAACTGTTGAAGGTGTTGTGTTATAACAATAAGTAAAGTACTTGAGGTACTCATCCCAATCGTCTTTGTCAATGGATATGTATGAACGTACATATTCATTGAATGTTCTATGGCTGCGTTCAACAGTGCCTAACGTTTGATGATGGTAAGGTGTAGAAGTTTTGTGTTCTATTTTTAATAATTTACACAGTTCTTCAAAAACGTTATTTTTATATTCCGTTCCCATATCGGTTAGTATGGTCTTCATACATCCATAAATGAGAATGAAATGTTCGAAAATAGCTTTGGCTACTGTTTTTGCATGTTTGCTTTCAATTGGAATTGCTACTAGATATTTGGTTAAGTCACATATTATGGTGACTGCATACTCATTTCCATTCAATGATTTTGGAAATGGTCCAATTGTGTCAATTTGAACTATATCAAACGCTTTTGTTGGCGTTTCCGTTATTGTCATTGGTTCTTTTAAATTTTTATTAATTTTGTTTTTGTTACATTCTGCGCATTTTTTAATGTATTTTCTAATGTCATTTTTCATGTTTTTCCAGTAAAATTTTTGTTTTATTTTATTAGTTGTACGATTGATTCCTGGGTGGCCACCATTAACAGGATCATCGTGATATTTTTGTAATATCTTTATACCGTTCATGAGAATGAAATGGTATTATAACTTAGTGCCAAAAAATTTTTGTCGAAAGTATCAGAAGGAAGCGTGGGGGACCCACCAAAATATATACCGATATGATCAGAATCACGAGCTGAGTCGATTAAGCTATGTCCGTCTGTCCGTCCGTCCGTCTGTGTGAACGCAAACTAGTCCCTCAGTTTTTGAGATATCTGAATGATATTCGGAATACAGGTATGTTGTTATATGCAGCTGATCATTTTTCGGAACCGGCCGAATCGGACCACTATAACATATAGAAAACAACCGATTATTCAGATATACATGAAATTTTTGTATGTAATTTGTGCATAACTTCCCCATTTAAACAGCTAAGGACATGAAACTTTGAAGTACACGTGCCCGTTTTGGCCCAAACAAGGTTACCGAAAATTATCAAGATCGGACCACTATAACATATAGTTCCACAACATCCGATTATTCAGATATACACATTTTGGTGTATAACTCCTCCATTTTAACAGCTAACGGCGTGAAATTTTTAAGTATTTGTACCCATATGGGCCCAAACAGGGTTACCGAAAATTGTCAAGATCGGACCACTATAACATATAGCTCCCCTACAACCGATTGTTCAGATAAACACATTTTGGTGTATAACTCCTCCATTTTAACAGCTAACGGCGTGAAATTTTTAAGTATTTGTACCCATATGGGCCCAAACTGGGTTACCGAAAATTGTCAAGATCGGACCACTATAACATATAGCTCCCCTACAACCGATTGTTCAGATATGGGCATTTTGGTGTATAACTTCTCCATTTTAACAGCTAACGGCGTGAAATTTTGAAGTATTTGTACCCAAATGGGCCCAAAGGGGATTACCGAAAATTGTTAAGATCGGACCACTATAACCTATAGCTCCCCTACAACCGATTGTTCAGATATGGACATTTTGGTGTATAACTTCTCCATTTTAACAGCTAACGGCGTGAAATTTTTAAGTATTTGTACCCATATGGGCCCAAAAGGGGTTACCGAAAATTGTCAAGATCGGACCATTATAACATATAGCTCCCATACAACCGATTGTTCAGATATGAATATTTTGGTGTATAACTCCTCCATATAAATAGCCAAGACACCATTTTTTCTAATAAATGAACCCACAGAATTAAAATTATAAATTAAACTTAATCCGGCTATGTACATACATAGGTAACTTTTCATTTCCCCACTCGGTACGGCCGAAGACAGCCGCGCTTTTACTTGTTTTAATTACTTCTTTATCTGTGACGTGCATAACCTCCGGAGTTAATGCAATAGTTAAATTTTTGAGAACTTTGGTACCTATATCTTTAAATGTGTCTACTCGAGTATAATTAAACAATTTGTCTCCTAAAGACAACTGTATTTTATTAATTCCTAGATTGCCGGCTTCTTTCATAAGCCTGGCAAAGAATTGTCCTAAGTCAATCTTCGCCTCAACAATTAAGTTATCTATATTATTATTTATATTAATTTCGCTACAAATTTTCTTTCCCTTTTTGAACTGCAGTTTCGGGGGATCGAAAACGAGCTGAGCTAGCTTTTGAAGTTAACTTCTTAGGCGGCGATACAGAGTTTTTATGGAGAGTGAAATTTGAAATTTGATGCAACGGAAGTTGACACCGGAAATAGCAGCCATTTTAGCTGATTTTTAATTTTTAAAAAAATCAACCTTGATATCGAGTGGTTCGAGAACCTGACACTCTACCGCTGCGCCATCACACCACCTGTGTTGAGTATGTCAAATGCTGCACTTAAACTGAACTAACAATTACAACTCACTCACGTATGTACATATAGATATAAGAACATAACAGCGCTGTGGTGAAATAAACGTGGTGAGAATTTTAATAACACAAGCAGAAATTAAAGTACACCGTTTGACACAACTTGCGTAACTAGCGCAGTAGCTCAGTTTTAAGATGCTAGGCTTCCAGTTTAAGTGAAGGTGGTTCAAGTCTAGGTCGAGCCAATTTTTTGTTCCTTTTTTTTATTAAATAATTTTCTTTATAAATTTTTTTTTAAATAAAAGTGCCACCCGAATATCGGGGGTTACATAGATACTAGTTACTTATTAAAATAAAAACGACCAAACAACCATTATAAAAACCAATGGGATGAGCTTGCCGATAAACAAAATCTAATAACAAGAACAAGCATTGCCTTTTCTATAAATAGAATTTGTACAAACAAAAACACACAACCACATGTATGTACATGCGATAGTTTTCATTGCAATATCCCTGCAAAAATATGTGCGATTAATCCCGATATACATAGATTTGCCCCGGATTGATTTCTTTCGGGAACAATCGGTCCAAAATTAGTGCCCGATTGTTCCCGAACGGTTATAAATGTGGATTGATTATATGTAGAAATTTTACAAAAATATTCAATGTATGTATTAAAAAAACAATAGGTAAAACTAATTGAACACGCTTTCTTTTAATAACAATGATGAATAATAATTTTGACAAAATTTTACCAAAAATATCCATTGAAAAATCAATTACGATTATACACTGAAAACTGACTATTTAAAAAATTTAAATTTATTGAATAGATTTTTTTACAAAAGTGAAACTTGTTGTATAATCTTTATTTAAATAGGCATGAACTTTTATAATTTTTAAAGATTGTTATAAAAAATAGCCTTGGCTAGCAACTTTGAAAAATTCCTCACATATCTTTTACACTCGCATAATGCATTCTCAAAACTTTAAATATTTGGAGAAAATACTTTACTTTTTTAAAAGATTTCACTACAAGATGAAATCTAATCGAATAAACTCTTCTAATATATATAACAATTTATAATTTTTAGACATTTTCATAAAAAATAGCCTTGGCTTACAACTTTGGATGAAAGCGATTAATCCACATTTGTAACCGTTCGAGATAAAAGAGATTGGTCTACATTTGTACCCGTTTGGTATGTTAGTGATTAATCTACATTTGTATCCGTTCGGGTATACAAGTTGAACAATTAGTCTCTTCATAGGACATGCTCGAACAAATGCGATCAATTCGCTCCTTATAAAGGGATGTAAAATTGTACTAGTCGCATTCTCCCTTCCGATTGATCCCGGACACGTCCCGGATTAATCGCATTTTTTCAGGGACGTATTTTCAAATTCGCTTCTCATATGATATGTATATGAAACTTGTTACATGTTGCTTTCGAGCCAATATAAATTGAAAACACAATTATTTGAAATATTGAACAAGATGTAAGAAGTTAACTTCTATCACGTGTACTATGCTACACGCGGGGTTTTTTTACTTCACATTTATTAAGCGCTTCATATATTTTTATGTTCTCTTCGTGACAGTTTTCTTTTGTATTATTATTGGAATTTTTATTATTGGTATTTTTATTGGTTTCTGATCGTGTTCTGACTCTCATTATTTGGCATGCTTTAACTGACATGTCTTTTAAATCATTTATATTAATGCGTGATAGTGCATCCGCAACATAATTTTCTTTTCCAGCTATGTACTCCACTTCAAAGTCATATTCTTCCAGATCTAGTCTTATTCTAGTTAATTTTGATGATGGGTTTCTCATCGAAAAAAGGTAAGTTAAGGGTCGGTGGTCTGTTTTAATTGTGAATTTTCTACCGTAGACGTACGGTCTGAAATAAGTTATAGCCCAATGAATGGCTGCTAATTCTTTTTCAATTGTTGCTTTATTTATTTCGCCTTTTGTGAAAGATCTTGAGGCATAAGCGACTGGTAATTGTTTTCCTTCATATTCTTGACTTAGTACTGCTCCGCAGGCGTATCCACTTGCATCTGTTGTTATACAAAAATCTTTATTGAAATCTCGGTATTGCAAAATATTTGGGCTAATTAGTGCATTTTTCAAATAGTTAAATAAATTTTCACATTTTTCTGTCCAATTAAAAACTATGTTCTTTTTGCAAAGTCTCGTTAATATTCTAGAATATTCTGCGAAATTTGGTATAAATCTTCTATAGTAATTGCAGAATGCGACGAATCTTTTTACTTCGTCGGCATTCTTGGGAGTTGAGTAATATTGAATTATTTTGTATTTACTGGGATCTGGTAAAATTCCTTTACTTGTACATTTGTGTCCAAGATAAGTGACTTCTTGGTTGAAAAATAGACATTTATCTGGGTGTAATTTTAAATTATATTTTCTGCAAGTTACGAATACGTCTTTTAAATTTTTAATCATATGATTTTCAGAACATCCTAATACTACCAAGTCATCCATATACAAGAATGCTTGTGATGGCTTCAGACCTGCGAATGTCAAAGTCATCATTCTCTGAAATGAGTTTGGTGCTACTTTGAGACCATAAGGCAATCTTTTGAACCGGTATGTACCATTGTCTGCGGTAAATGATGTTATATCTCTTGATTCTGGGCTTAGTTCTATTTGGTGGAAACCTGACATTAAATCCAAGCAAGAAAAATATTTTGCTCTTCCTAACTGATCTAGAATATCATCAATTCTTGGTTATGGGAATTTATCTGCTGTTAACTTTTTATTTACTTGTCTATAATCGATTACCAATCTCCATCTTTTATCATTGCTACCTGGAAGTGATTTTTTCGGTACTAGTAAAATAGGACTATTATATTCGGAAATAGATGGTTCTATTAGGTCATCTTGAATTAGTTTATTTACTTGTTTATTAATTTCCTGTTTATGTGCTTCTGGTATTCTATAATTTTTTACATAGACTGGACTGTCATCCTTCATGTAAAGTTTTTGTTTGTAGAAATTGTTAGTGGTTATAGGTTCTGATTCTAATGCAAATATATCTATATATTCTGAACACAAAGTATTAAGTTGAGATTTAGCAAATGATGGAAAATTTTTATTTAATTTTTCCAGTTTTTCTTTATTATTTGCTTCATTTTTATGTTTATTATTTATAATTATGTAGTCGTCTAAGTTTTCTGTATTAATATTGTAATTTTGAATAGTTGCATTTTTATCTGTTGTATTAATAATTCTAACAAGTGCTTGATTTGGGTTCACTATTGAGTTGGCAATAAAAATACCTTCGGCTAATTGTTGATGTGGTATAAATAAATCGTTATTATTATTAATTTTAATTTGTCTAATTACTTCAGATCTGGCTGGTACTGATATACTATTGATTGTTGGTTCGTTTGTCATTTGAATTGCTATATTTTCTGGGAAATCATATGGACGTAATATCAAAGTATCTTTATTATTTTGATAGTCCAAAATGCAATTATATTTTTTAATGAAATCTAGTCCCAAAATTCCGTCACATGGGATTGGGAAGTCATCTTCTACTATGTGAAATTTATGTCGAATCAAAAGATCGTCACCCTTCAAATCTGCTTTAACTGTTCCAAGGGTGCTTGTTATACCCTGACCAATGCCTTTTAAATCTGTTTTTTGTGAATTATCAATTGAAACATCATTCTGAATTTGACCCTTCTTAATAATGGATATATCTGCTCCTGTGTCTACTAGGAGAGTAGAAAATGAGTTATTTAATGTTGACTTGGAAGATATGTAGCTGTTCAAATGTAAATTGAATAAAAAAATTTTTCTCTCTACTGTTGAAGTGGAGTCTGCTGGTTTTCCTGTTGATTGTAGCTACGTATGTTTCGTGTGCCGTATGTATTGTGGCCGCTGTGGTGCAGTGGGTAGAGTGCTCGCCTGCTATGCCAGAGGTCTCGGGTTCAAACCACGGTCCGAGCCAAACACCAAAAAATTTTTCTAATTAGTAAAAATCCGATTATTGGAATTTTTAAGGATAGCGGTCACCTCTCGGCAGTGGGCGGCATACCCTCCGAGAGTATTTCTGCCATGAAAAAGCTTCTCACAAAAAATGCATCCGCCGTTCGGAGCCGGCATAAAACTGTAGGTCCACCCAATTAGTAGGAAAAACAAAAAGGAGCACACCTCGAATTGGGAGAGAAGCTCGGCCATAAAACTCGTCAGAGTTATAATAGCGCCATTGTATTATATTATTATATTATATTATGTTTCGTGTGCTGTTTGTATTGTTATTGTTATTGTTATTGTGAGCATTTGAGCGTGTTTGGTTTCTAAAGTCTCGCCTGGAATTGTTATTGTTATAATTGTGGCGCGTGGGAAACGCGCGTCTTTGGTTACTTCTGTTATTATTACTTTGATAACTTCGACGGAAGCTACCGCGGTAATAGTTTTGTTGGCGGATGTGAAGTAATGAGTTTGGGTTTTCAGTTACTTCAGTACAGCTATTTGTGAATTTGGAGATAGCTTCGTTCATGGAAGTGAACGTTCCTGCTTGCATTATCATTTTTACTTTTTCGTTCGAGCAATTCTTACAATTGGCTTTTACAGCTGCTTGTGTAGAATATTTGCTTGCCAAGTCTGAGGTAAGCCCATCAGATATGTATGCTCCTTCCAATGACTTTGTTAGCTTCTCTATTTCAGTAGTGTATTGATTAGCCGTTTTACTGCGTTGTTGAATATTCAAAAGCTTTGCAGTCAATACTTCTACTGACTCGCCTTTAATTGAAGTTTGCAACTTTATTTTAACTTGTTGTATTGAGTTTTCAGTACTGATGTAATTTCGTGCAGTGCCTTTAAGTTTAGTTTTTATAATGGATATCGCTAACGCTTCATGCGTATCCTTGATCTGATCGAGGATGTCTAGTGCGTCCAAAAAACTATGTAGATTTTCCGGCTTGCCATCAAATTCGGGTAAAATTCATGAAGCCGTTTTAATGAATTCTACTACTGTTTGTGGCATTTTGTCTTTTTCTTCTGATTCTGGTAATAAAATACTAAAGTCGAGTGATATAGTACTTTCGTATGTGTTTGGTACTAATGCATCAATATTGTATCTTGCTAATGAAGATACTAGTTTGTCTCTAACAATGGAAAATATTTGGTATGCCTCTAATTGGTGAGCTGCAGTGAGTTGATTGTTAACTTTGCGTATTATTTCACCTAAATTATTTAATGAATCTAGTATTGTTTTGAGGTGTTTTCTTACCGTTTCCGTTTTTATTGTTATGTTTTTGTTTATGCATTTATATGCTTTTTCTGCCGTGGTTTTTTCTTCTATAAGTGTATTAAGAATTACTAGTATCGCCCGTGCTCGAAATTCGAGCATGCAATTTATTTTTTCAACTTTGTATTGGATTACCAAACTTAGTACTCAAAGTATTATAAAAGTAATTAAAAAGCACCTCAAATAAAATAAATACGAATTAAGTAAAACTGAAATAAAAAGAACAAAATATTAAAATAAAAAGAACAAAATATTTAAATAAAAGGAAATAATATAATAAATAAATGAAATAATTTAAATATTGTACACAGTCTGGCAGTTGTTTGTGTGGAAAGAAATGTTAGCCTATTAATATAGACTAGTATCGCCCGTGCTCGAAATTCGAGCATGCAATTTATTTTTTCAACTTTGTATCGGATTACCAAACTTAGTACTCAAAGTATTATAAAAGTAATTAAAAAGCACCTCAAATAAAATAAATACGAATTAAGTAAAACTGAAATAAAAAGAACAAAATATTAAAATAAAAAGAACAAAATATTTAAATAAAAGGAAATAATATAATAAATAAATGAAATAATTTAAATATTGTACACAGTCTGGCAGTTGTTTGTGTGGAAAGAAATGTTAGCCTATTAATATAGATAATGGGCACATTTGCTAACGAAGCAAAAACGAAGTAAATCAAAAATGGTACAAATAAAAATAAAGTAATAAAGTATAACAAAGACGAATTAAGTAAAATTGAAATAAAAAGAACAAAATATTTAAATAAAAAGAAATAATAGTTATAATAAATAAATGGAAATAAAAAATAAAAAGAAATAAAATAATAAATAAATGAAAATAAAAAAATTAAAGCGTGAATAACGGGTATTCATGAACATTGTGTAAACAGTTTCGGAATGGGATATTTATTCCCTTTTCCTTATTCCTTTTTTTCCTGGTTTTCTATGGATTAAAAGGCGACTATCGTTTTTGTAATTTTTTGTTGTCATTTGTGACTGCTACTATTTTGTTGTTTTTGTTTGTTTTGGTTTTTGGTTTTTGACTTTTGATTTTTTATTTTGTTTTGTTTGGATTTCTCAGAAACATGCAAGATCATCCGAGTCCACGTTTGACCCATATCTGGAGACCCGGCCTAGGACTCATAAAGAGTAGAGCTCCGTGCAGAAGTCCTGCTCAACACCTTTCATTTGATACCAATATTGCTCAGAAACATTCCGGGTTAATCCGGAGTCACATTTTGACCCATATTTGGGGACCCGACCTAGGACTCATCATGAATAGATCTCTATGTGAAAACCCTGCTCAACACCTTTCATTTGATACCAATATTGCTCAGAAACATTCAAGGATCATCCAGGTCCTCGTGTTGCCCCATATCTCGGGACCCGACATAGGAATCATAAAGAGTAGAGATCCGTGTGGAATCCCTGCTCAGAACCTTTCATTTGATACCAATATTGCTCAGAAACATGAAGATCATCCGGGTCCTCGTTTTGACCCATATCTGCAGACCCGGCCTAGGGGTCACAATTAAAACAGCTTCATATCAAAGTCCTGCTCAACACCTTTCATTTGATACCAATATTGCTCAGAAACATTCAAGGATCATCCTGGTCCTCTTTTTTCCCATATCTCGGGACCCGACCTAGGAATCATAAAGAGTAGAGCTCCCTGTAGAAGGCCTGCTCAAAACCTTTCATTTGATACCAATATTGCTCAGAAACATTCAAGGATCATCCTGGTCCTCTTTTTTCCCATATCTCGGGACCCGACCTAGGAATCATAAAGAGTAGAGCTCCCTGTAGAAGGCCTGCTCAAAACCTTTCATTTGATACCAATTTTGCTCAGAAATATTCAAGGATCATCCTGGTCCTCTTTTTTTTCCATATCTCGGGACCCGACCTAGGAATCATAAAGAGTAGAGCTCCCTATAGAAGGCCTGCTCAAAACCTTTCATTTGATACCAATTTTGCTCAGAAACATTCAAGGATTATCCGGTCCTCGTTTTGACCTATATCTGGAAACCCGGCCTAGAGGTCACAATTAAAAGAGCTTCATATCGAAGTCCTGCTCAAAACCTTGAGCCTCATTTGATACCAATATTGCTCAGAAAATTAAATAGGTAGATGTAGGTATGCATATCCATACATTTGCATACATGTTCAAACAGGTTGGTCCTTTTTATTTTGCCTATTTGTCGTATTGTTGCAGAAAACAACAACAACAACAACAGCAACGAAGCGAAGTGAAGATATTTGCATTTGCACGGCTATGCATGCAAGCATTTGTAAGTACATGCCTATCTACCTACCTACCACTGACAAAGCCAAGCGATTCACACGGACACAGCAGCGCTAATTTATATTGGTTACCTGTTTCTGGTTTTGGTTACTTTAATTTTGTATTTTGGTAAATTTTAAATTTTTTAAGTGGCAACGCTGCCAATGTCATTCATATCAAAAAGAAAGAGAGAGAGTGCTTTGAAATTAAAGCAACTCTTCAACTGTGTTTACGATATTTGTAAACATTTTTACGATATCTCTTTCTCTTAACTAAAAACTTTATTTATTAATTATAAACAAATTAAATAATTTACGAAAAAAATTATATGCCTATGCACTGCTCCTGACTCATACGAACACATCCATATCAATTTTATGTGGATATGAGTATGTTAAATGTGCTAAACAGCCTGGCAATTGTTTGTATGGAAAAAATGTTAGCCTATTAATATATAGATAATGGGCACATTGCCAACGAAGCAAAAAAGAAGTAAATCAAAAATGGTACAAAACTAAAAACTTTATTTATTAATTATAAAGAAATTAAATAATTTATAGAAAAAATTATATGCCTATGCACTGCTCCTCACTCATACGAACACATCCATATCAATTTTATGTGGATATGAGTATGTAGAGCGTCAAATGTAGTTACACAAGCGTAAACATATCTACATAATAAATTTCCATACATTGTATTGTCACGCGCTGGCGCTGGCTACTTAGTCAGCCCCACACAAATTGTAATGTACACAAATTTGCTGACGCTGCCATTCTCACGCTTCCAATGTTATTCTAAGCCTAAGCGCTCATAGGAGCATACATATGTACATGTACGTATGGACATGTACATATGTACAATATACCGTGGGAAAGATTCCCATTATTTTTAAGTACGTAGTGTAAATATGTATCATAGTAAATAAGTAGTACATAAGAGCAAATATTGTATAAAAAGAAGAATTTTGGATAATAAAATTCAATTCACTTTTGACAACCAAACTATAAGCGTTTAATTACCTACTACATGGCGATCCTTGCCAGATAAGTCGTGGCAATTTATTTTTGCCTTCATTTATCTACTTGGCAAGGAAGTCATCGCGACGCGGGTTTTTTTTTTTATAATCATTGGACTAAGAAGGATACTCAATCATTGCACGAAGAAGGATACTCAATCATTGCACGAAGAAGGATACTCAATTTATGAAAAATTTGATTGATCATTGGACGGATAGGAACATAATTGAAGTGGAATAATAAAATCGGTCAAGCAATGCACGAAGAAGGATACTCAATTTATGGGAAAATTTGATTGATCATTGGACGGATAGGAACATAATTGGAGTGGAATAATAAAAACAGCCCAGCAATGCACGCAAACTAGGCACGTTACAACAGCAACATTGGTACGCTTGAACAACAACAACAGTAGGGCAGTTACAGCAGCAGCAACTGTAAAACACGTAGCGATAAAAGGGCCGAGCGAAAAGACAACATAATCTTAATTTTCCGACCAGCAGCAGCAGCCATAGAATTAATGTATTTTATTTAATATACACACGTATATATCTTTAACATTGCTTCTGGCAACCTAACGGCTGCCTACTCAGTGGCAAAAATTGAAAAATTCTTGCCTCATTTTTTTTATTTTTTTTCCAATACTAACCCCATCAGGGTATTCCTTTTTCATGGTCAGTCAGTTTAAATAAAGAAAAAAAAAATATAAATGTAATTAAAATAAAAAGTGGAAATATCTTTTGTTCATTTCAAGCATGTCTAGGCCTAGAAACCCAATTGTTGATTTATCTAGCGGAGTAGAAATAAGAGAGTTAATAGATTACGACAGGGAATTGGAATGGTTGAGAAGATTTTGGCGTCGCATAGGAATGACTAGGGAACCAACAATAGAGGACGTTATTAACCCAACAACACAAGTAGAAGAAATACAACGAATGGGTGAAGTTTTCGGCATTCCAAGATTCCATTAAGATTTTTTTTTATATACAAATAAACCAATATGGGTGGCAAAACATCCAAGATTGACAAACCAAATGCCAATGTGGTTAATTCCATTGAAGTGGTTGATCATACTGAATCCTTGGATTCAATTAAATTCATTTTACTCGTTATTGCAATCATTAGTTGCATCAATTTATTTTTGAAAATATACTCAACCCACAATAAAATTCTGAAAAAGAGATACATTTCTCGCGCTAACGATCTGGATAAAATCTAAACAGATTTTATTTCTTTTTCTATTTCATTATTTTTCAATGGCCAAATGGGAAATAATTCTTAAAACACTCATTGAAGAAAAAACCACGGCAGAAAAAGCATATAAATGCATAAACAAAAATATAACAATAAAAACGGAAACGGTAAGAAAACACCTCAAAACAATACTAGATTCATTAAATAATTTAGGTGAAGTGATACGCAAAGTTAACAATCAACTCACTGCAGCTCACCAATTAGAGGCATACCAAATATTTTCCTTTGTTAGAGACAAACTAGTATCTTCACTAGCAAGATACAATATTGATGCATTAGTACCAAACACATACGAAAGTACTATAACACTCGACTTTAGCATTTTATTAACAGAACCAGAAGAAATAGAAAAAGCCAAAATGCCACAAACAGTGGTAGAGTTCATTAAAACGGCTTCATCAATTCTGCCTGAATTTGATGGTAAGCCGGAAAATCTGCATAGTTTTTTAGATGCAATTGAAATTCTCGATCAGATCAAGGATACGCATGAAGCGTTAGCGATATCCATTATAAAAACTAAACTTAAAGGTACTGCACGAAATTACATCAGTACTGAAAATACAATACAACAAGTTAAACTAAAATTGCAAACTTCAATTAAAGGCGAGTCAGTGGAAGTATTGACTGCAAAGCTTTTGAATATTCAACAGCGCAGTAAAACAGCTAATCAATACACTACTGAAATAGAGAAGCTAACAAAGTCATTGGAAGGAGCATATATATCTGATGGGCTTACCTCAGACTTGGCAAGCAAATATTCTACACAAGCAGCTGTAAAAGCCATGTGTAAGAATTGCTCAAACGAAAAAGTAAAAATGATAATGCAAGCAGGAACGTTCACTTCCATGAACGAAGCTATCTCAAAATTCACAAATAGCTGCACTGAAGTAACTGGAAACCCAAACTCATTACTTCACATCCGCCAACAAAACTATTACCGCGGTAGCTTCCGTCGAAGTTATCAAAGTAATAATAACAGAAGTAACCAAAGACGCGCGTTTCCCACGCGCTACAATTATAACAATAACAATAACATGCAAAGGCGAGACTATAGAAACCAAACACGCTCAAATGCTCGCAATAACAACAACAATAACAATAACAATACAAACAGCACACGAAACATACGTAGCTACGATCAACAGGAAAACCAGCAGACTCCACTTCAACAGTAGAGAGAAAAATTTTTGTATTCAATTTACATTTGAACAGCTACATATCTTCCAAGTCAACATTAAATAACTCATTTTCTACTCTCCTAGTAGACACAGGAGCAGATATATCAATTATTAAAAAGGGTCAAATTCAGAACGATATTTCAATTAATAATTCACAAAAAACAGATTTAAAAGGCATAGGTCAGGGTATAACAAGCACCCTCGGAACAGTTAAAGCAGATTTGAAGGGTGACGATCTTTTGATTCGACATAAATTTCACATAGTAGAAGATGATTTCCCAATTCCATGTGACGGAATTTTGGGACTGGATTTCATTAAAAAATATAATTGCATTTTAGACTATCAAAATAATAAAGATACTTTGATATTACGTCCACATGATTTCCCAGAGGATATAGCAATTCGAATGACAAATGAGCCAACAATTAATAGTATAACAGTACCAGCAAGATCAGAAGTAATTAGACAAATTAAAATTAATAATAATAACAAATTATTTGTACCACATCAACAATTAGCCGAAGGTATTTTCGTTGCCAATTCAATAGTAAATCCAAATCAAGCATTTGTTAGAATTATTAATACAACAGATAAAAATGCAACTATTCAAAATTACAATATTAATACAGAAAATTTAGACGACTACATTATTGTAAATAATAAACAGAAAAATGAAGAAAACAATAAAGAAAAACTAGAAAGATTAAATAAAAATTTTCCATCATTTGCTAAATCTCAACTTAATACTTTATGTTCAGAATACATAGATATATTTGCATTAGAATCAGAACCTATAACCACTAACAATTTTTATAAACAAAAACTTTATATGAAAGATGATACCCCAGTCTATATTAAAAATTACAGAGTACCAGAAGCACATAAACAGGAAATTAACAAACAAGTAAATAAACTAATTCAAGATGACCTAATAGAACCATCTATTTCCGAATATAATAGTCCAATTTTACTAATACCGAAAAAATCACTACCAGGTAATAACGACAAGAGATGGAGACTAGTTATTGACTATAGACAAGTAAATAAAAAACTAACCGCAGATAAATTCCCATTACCAAGAATTGATGATATTCTGGATCAATTGGGAAGAGCAAAATATTTTTCTTGCTTGGATTTAATGTCAGGCTTTCACCAAATAGAACTAAGCCCAGAATCAAGAGATATAACATCATTTACCGCAGACAATGGTACATACCGGTTCAAAAGATTACCTTATGGTCTCAAAGTAGCACCAAACTCATTTCAGAGAATGATGACTTTGGCATTCGCAGGTCTAAAGCCATCACAAGCATTCCTATACATGGATGACTTAGTAGTATTAGGATGTTCCGAAAATCATATGATTAAAAATTTAAAAGACGTATTCGCAACTTGCAGAAAATATAATTTAAAATTACACCCAGATAAATGTATATTTTTCAACCAAGAAGTTACTTATCTTGGACACAAATGCACAAGTAAAGGAATTTTACCTGATCCCAGTAAATACAAAATAATTCAAAATTACCCAACTCCCAAGAATGCCGACGAAGCTAAAAGATTTGTCGCATTCTGCAATTACTATAGAAGATTTATACCAAATTTCGCGGAATATTCTAGAATATTAACAAGACTTTGCAAAAAGAACATAGTTTTCAATTGGACAGAAGAATGTGAAAATTCATTTAACTATTTGAAAAATGCACTAATTAGCCCAAATATTTTACAATACCCAGATTTCAATAAAGAATTTTATATAACAACAGATGCAAGTGGATACGCCTGCGGAGCAGTGCTAAGTCAGGAATACGAAGGAAAACAATTACCAGTTGCTTATGCCTCTAGATCTTTCACAAAAGGCGAAATAAATAAAGCAACAATTGAAAAGGAATTAGCAGCCATACATTGGGCTATCACTTATTTCAGACCGTACGTCTACGGTAGAAAATTCACAATCAAAACAGACCATCGACCCTTAACTTACCTTTTTTCGATGAAAAACCCATCATCAAAACTAACTAGAATAAGACTAGATCTGGAAGAATATGACTTTGAAGTGGAGTACATAGCTGGAAAAGAAAATTATGTTGCGGATGCACTATCACGCATTGATATAAATGATTTAAAAGACATGTCAGTTAAAGCATGCCATATAATGAGAGTCACAACACGATCAGAATCCAATAAAAATACCAATAATAAAAATTCCAATAATAAAAATACAAAAGAAAACTGTCACGAAGAGAACATAAAAATATATGAAGCACTAAATAAATGTGAAGTAAAAAAGCTAGCTCAGCTCGTTTTCGATCCCCCGAAACTGCAGTTCAAAAAGGGAAAGAAAATTTGTAGTGAAATAAATATTGATAATTTAATTGTTGAGGCGAAGATTGATTCAGGTCAATCCTTTGCCAGGTTTTCGAAAGAAACCGGCAATTTAAAAGTCGATAATAATGAAATTGTTGAGGCGAAGATTGATTTAGATCAATTCTTTGCCAGGCTTATGAAAGAAGCCGGCAATTTGAAAATAAATAAAATACAGTTGTCCTTAGGAGACAAATTGTTTAAAAATAATTATACTCGAGTAGACACATTTAAAGATATAGGTACCAAAGTTCTCAAAAATTTAACTATTGCATTAACTCCGGAGGTTATGCATGTGACAGATAATGAAAAAATAAATAATATTCTTCATAAATATCACGATGACCCTGTTAATGGTGGCCACCCAGGAATCAATCGTACAACAAATAAAATAAAACAAAAATTTTACTGGAAAAACATGAAAAATGACATTAGAAAATACATTAAAAAATGCGCTCAATGTAACAAAAACAAAATTAATAAAAATTTAAAAGAACCTATGATAATAACAGAAACGCCAACAAAAGCGTTTGATATAGTTCAAATTGACACAATTGGACCATTTCCAAAATCATTGAATGGAAATGAGTATGCAGTCACTATAATATGTGACTTAACCAAATATCTAGTAGCAATTCCAATTGAAAGCAAACATGCAAAAACAGTGGCCAAAGCTATTTTCGAACATTTCATTCTCATTTATGGATGTATGAAAACCATACTAACCGATATGGGAACGGAATATAAAAATAACGTTTTTGAAGAACTGTGTAAATTATTAAAAATAGAACACAAAACTTCTACACCTTACCATCATCAAACGTTAGGCACTGTTGAACGCAGCCATAGAACATTCAATGAATATGTACGTTCATACATATCCATTGACAAAGACGATTGGGATGAGTACCTCAAGTACTTTACCTATTGTTATAACACAACACCTTCAACAGTTCATGGTTACTGTCCTTTTGAACTAATATTTGGAAAACCAGCAACGACATACAATTTTTTACAAGAAAATACAATTAGCCCATTATACAATTATGAGGCATATGATAAGGAAGTTAAATTTATTTATTTATTTATTTATTTATTAGTCAATGGAGTATTACATCCTTACAGACTAAGATTAAACAGGATATTAAATTATAATTAATTTATTGCTTAAAAATAATTCCTTAAATTTAGTTTGTGACAAATTCAAAAATCTCTCGTTTAAGAAAATTTCTATCCATGGAGATATCTAGATAATCGTATATAATTAACACATTATTTAATTCCATCAGAGACCTTGTAATAGGCTCATTTAAGGCATAATTGGTTCTATAAGAATTTATATAAAACAAATTGTTGTGTCGCAAGACCTTACGTGGCACATTAAATGCAATACTCTCGAGTAAATCTGAGCAATTTATTCTGCCACTAATGATATCCATTATAACGAATAAAGAATTAACTTTCCGCCTGCATTCCAGCGATTTTAAACTTATAAAAGTACAACATGCCTCATACGAAGGCAAGGGATGAGTAAATTTAAGCGAATGTAAAGCGAAGCGTACAAATTTTTTTTGAATGCGTTCTAGACGTTTGATGTGAACAGCATAATAGGGTCTCCAAATAAAGGATGCGTACTCAAGTCTCGAGCGAACAAACGAAGTATATAAAAGTTTCAAGGTATAGGGATCAGTAAATTCTTTACTATTACGTTGCACAAAAGTTAAAAGTGAATATGCTTTAGGAATGATGTAGTTCAAGTGACTAGCAAAGGTAAAATGTGAGTCGAAAACGACACCCAGATCTTTCATTTCACTAATGTTAGATAAAGTGCAATTTCCAATACTATATGATGATATAAGATTTGAGTGAAGTTTCGTGTAAGTGATCTTAAAACACTTGTTAAGATTAAGAAACAAGCGATTTTTGTTGCACCAAGTATACAAATTGTCGAGGTCCTCTTGTAGCCGAAGCATATCATCTGGATTTATTATTCTTAAAAAAATTTTCAAATCATCGGCATATAGGACGAACTTTGAACTAGCAAAGCAATAAGATATATCGTTAATAAATAGATTAAACAATAATGGCCCAAGAACACTTCCTTGCGGAACACCTGACGTTGAGACGAACGAGTAAGATCTAGCGTTATCAACAACCACTACAGACTGGCGGTTACTAAGATAAGATTTAAGCCAATTAAGAAAAGTGGAGTGGAAGCCAATCTTCGAAAGCTTCGAAATCAAAATTGAGTGTGATACCCTGTCAAATGCCTTTGAAAAGTCCGTATATATGGTGTCAACCTGGCAACCAAGCTCGAACGATTTGATGCAATACTGCGAGAGGACGGCTAGATTTGTAACCGTCGACCGGCCAGTGATGAAACCATGTTGATATGGGTTTATCAGATTTTTTACGGCAAAATATATTTTGTCCTTGATAGAACATTCGAATAGCTTTGATACTGTAGTTAATTTGGAAATTGGCCTGTAGTTTAGAATATTGTTTTTGTTCCCACTCTTATGTATTGGCGTAATAAACGAAATTTTTAACTCATCAATAAATACCCCCGTAGACAAAGATTTATTGAAGATAATGGTAATAGGTACAGCTAAAGAGCTCTCACACGTTTTTATTAAATAGCTTGACAAGCCATCATTATCCAATTTATTTGATACTTTTAGCGATCTAATAGCGGAAATAACATCATCAGTTGTTAATTTCAATGCACCAAAATCAATAGTTGATTCGATATTATCACAGACTGTATTATCCATTTCATGAAGATCAGTGTCAAAGTTAGATACAAAAAAGTCAGCAAATAAATTGGCAGACTCTGAGGGTGAGTTTGATATTCTATCAGTCAAAAACATTGACGCAGGGATATCAGACACCGCTTTCTTCGATTTTATGAAACTCCAAAAAGATTTTGGGTTCCGCTTTACGTTGCTTTCACATTGCAAAATGTACTTATTGTACAAAAATTTATTATGACAATTAAACTGGTTCGAATAGAGTAAATATTTGTGGTAGGCATCGACATTATTAGTGGCTAGAAAAACTTTATGGCATTTATTTCTTAGATTTTTTAATCTTTTCAACCGCTTAGTGTACCAAGGTATCTTATAAGCTTGCTTTGGCCGAAGCGGTATATTTTCAGAAACAATATTCTTAACCTTATTAATAAATAAACGATAGCAATCAGAAACTCTGACTTGACTTAAGAGTTCCTCCCAATTAATATCATTTAATGAAGCATTAAGCAGATCTTGATCACACAGACTGTAATTAAAATTCAAACAGTCATTACTACAATAACACGTTTGAAAATTATAAAACTTTATTTTTAAGACTAATGGTATATGATGCATACCAGGCTCAGAAAACGGGAGGTCACACTCAGTCAAGTGAAAGTCGAAGTTTTTACTAACAAAAATAAGATCTAATATTCTATTCAATTTATTTACATAAGCGTTAATTTGTATCAGATCCGCACCAATTAGGCTATCTATTAGACAAATTTCATGTGATTTATTTACATTAAGTGGCATTAAAAAATTTTTATCTTGTAAGCTAGACCAATTAACCTTATTCAGATTAAAATCGCCAAGTACGCATAGGTGATTTTCACCAATAGAAATTGAGAGACTAGTTACATTATCTGCATGCGCAGCATATAACTCATCAGAACTAAGTGGTGGGATATATGATACACAAAAATATAATGAATTAGTATCTCCAGAAATCTTCACACATAGTTGATCAAGCAACGAATCAGTGTTCCCAAGAATAATAAGTTCGGATTGCAATTTTCGTTTGGCAGCAATGAGAACGCCTCCACCTCTTATGCAACCAGTTTTAATTGAATCTCTATCCTTGCGATAAATATTGTATAGGTTTAAATCGCAAATTTCAGCATCAAAAATATCATTGTTCAGCCATGTTTCAGTTAGGACTATTATATCGTATTGGCAAAGAGAAAGAAACAATGTAGTAGCAACCAACTTTGTTCTCATCCCAGATACATTTTGGTAATATACCAAGAGCGATGAATTAGGTGCAAAATTGGCGTTCAAAGAAGGGATTTGTGCATTATGTTGAACATTCACTATGCGGCGACTGTTCCGACTTTTTTCGAAAAAACTCAAACGGTCGCACCCTGACGTTTTTAGGCCAAAGTGCTGGGTTCATTAATTCTTCATATAGAGCGCTAACAACACCAAGCTTGAAGTTTATTTTCTTTAGCGTACATGCTTTGACATCATTTTTAACCAACATAAAGCATTTAAGATCTTCAGATTTTATGTTAGCAAAGCTCTTTGACACATATGCTACAATATCAGTCTCAGTAACCGTATTTTTAAAAGACGACAGGTGAACCCATTTTCTTTTTTCCTTTTCTTCCAATTCCATCACTTCAAGTCCAGAATTATCATTACTACCAATAATAACATTCCGAGCAATTTTTGAATTTTTAGTGATGTTTTTACCAACAGTACCCCACTGTTCCTGAGGTACAGTGGAAGCACTAGCAGCGACTTTAGAATACGTTAGTTGGGAGCAGAGCCCATGAGCGCCGACAGAAGAAGTTGAATTAGCCGGACTCTCACTCCCTTTATTAGTATCTTGCATAAATTCTAGTGGCGTAATGTTGGTAACAGCTGCAGATGTAGGTGAAAGAGCAGCAGCATTACATACGCCCTTTGCTGGAACATCAAGAGATAACAGATTATGCGGAGAGGTATTAACAGAGGCAGCAGCTGTGATTGTGTTGGTAGATGGGGAAGATGTACGGGGGGTGGGTGAGGATGACGTATTTGCTGTCTTGTTTATATTTTTTGCCACAGATGCGTTTTTATTATTTTCCAATTTATTGATATTGACTTGCTTTACTTTAGAGTTTATGTTTTTAGATAATGAGACGTTTTCATTAATAACCAAGTTATTAATTTTAGATTGCATATCTTTAATCGAATTAATTATGGAATCATTTGCAGATGAAGAGTCAGCATTACATAGAATGGTTTGTAGGGAATGCATTACACTTTCTACTTTATCAACCTTTTTCACTAACAGCATTTTATCTTCTTGCATAGAACTTAGCAGAGCAAACAATTTAGCATTTTGAACACGTAGGGCAACGATTTCATCGAGTAGGCTTTTTAAAGATATTTGTTTTTCGCTTTCACTCATACTTATAGCTTGTTGTTGTAACTGCGCCGAATTTGACGATTTACTTAACTGGTCGGTCACACTAGTTAAACTTTGTTGTTGCTTTTCACGAGAGGAATTATTTATAGCTTGTTGTTGCAACTGCGCCGAATTTGACGATTCACTTAGCTGGTCGGCCACACTAGTTAAACTTTGTTGTTGCTTTTCACGAGAAGACTTATTTTGGCGCTCAGAACATACTGAACCAGCAGAAGGTGGTGGAGGAGTGCGAATTGAGTCACGGCGCACAACCATACACACTTTACAAATATATGGTTTATCTATGCTCAGCAAATAATCCAAATCGGCTTGCTTAATGTCAATGCACTCAAGATGAAAAAATTTAGGTTACAAATAGCCCAGGAAAGAGCTAATAGGTTAATAAGGCAGGCTAAGGAAAAACAAAAAATTAATTACGATAAAAACGTACAACTTAAGGAAATAAATATAGGAGATTTAGTGTTAGTCAGAGACGAAGCAGGACATAAGTTAGATAGTAGATATAAGGGGCCCTATAGAGTAACAAATATTGATAAGCAGAATAATTATAGTTTAACTCCCTATAAAGTAACAAATATTGATAAGAACAATAATTATAATTTGACTCCCTATAAGGTAGAAAGTATAGGTAAAAATAATATTAATACAGAAAAGAAAATCATAGTACATAAAAATAGACTTAAAGCAATAGCATAAGACATTCCCACTTTTTACATCACAATAAATATGTAAGTATAAAAATAGGAACATAAATGTTCAATTTTAATTTTTATTGAAACGAAATACTCGCTTCATTGAATCCACAAATGAAGCGAGCATTTTTTTTGGAAGGGTGATGTAGAGCGTCAAATGTAGTTACACAAGCGTAAACATATCTACATAATAAATTTCCATACATTGTATTGTCACGCGCTGGCGCTGGCTACTTAGTCAGCCCCACACAAATTGTAATGTACACAAATTTGCTGACGCTGCCATTCTCACGCTTCCAATGTTATTCTAAGCCTAAGCGCTCATAGGAGCATACATATGTACATGTACGTATGGACATGTACATATGTACAATATACCGTGGGAAAGATTCCCATTATTTTTAAGTACGTAGTGTAAATATGTATCATAGTAAATAAGTAGTACATAAGAGCAAATATTGTATAAAAAGAAGAATTTTGGATAATAAAATTCAATTCACTTTTGACAACCAAACTATAAGCGTTTAATTACCTACTACAAGTATGTTAAATGTGCAAAACAGCCTGGCAATTGTTTGTATGGAAAAAATGTTAGCCTATTAATATATAGATAATGGGCACATTGCCAACGAAGCAAAAACGAAGTAAATCAAAAATGGTACAAAACTAAAAACTTTATTTATTAATTATAAAGAAATTAAATAATTTATAGAAAAAATTATATGCCTATGCACTGCTCCTCACTCATACGAACACATCCATATCAATTTTATGTGGATATGAGTATGTTAAATGTGCAAAACAGCCTGGCAATTGTTTGTATGGAAAAAATGTTAGCCTATTAATATATAGATAATGGGCACATTGCCAACGAAGCAAAAACGAAGTAAATCAAAAATGGTACAAAACTAAAAACTTTATTTATTAATTATAAAGAAATTAAATAATTTATAGAAAAAATTATATGCCTATGCACTGCTCCTCACTCATACGAACACATCCATATCAATTTTATGTGGATATGAGTATGTTAAATGTGCAAAACAGCCTGGCAATTGTTTGTATGGAAAAAATGTTAGCCTATTAATATATAGATAATGGGCACATTTGCTAACGAAGCAAAAACGAAGTAAATCAAAAATGGTACAAATAAAAATAAAGTAATAAAGTATAACAAAGACGAATTAAGTAAAATTGAAATAAAAAGAACAAAATATTTAAATAAAAAGAAATAATAGTTATAATAAATAAATGGAAATAAAAAATAAAAAGAAATAAAATAATAAATAAATGAAAATAAAAAAATTAAAGCGTGAATAACGGGTATTCATGAACATTGTGTAAACAGTTTCGGAATGGGATATTTATTCCCTTTTCCTTATTCCTTTTTTTCCTGGTTTTCTATGGATTAAAAGGCGACTATCGTTTTTGTAATTTTTTGTTGTCATTTGTGACTGCTACTATTTTGTTGTTTTTGTTTGTTTTGGTTTTTGGTTTTTGACTTTTGATTTTTTATTTTGTTTTGTTTGGATTTCTCAGAAACATGCAAGATCATCCGAGTCCACGTTTGACCCATATCTGGAGACCCGGCCTAGGACTCATAAAGAGTAGAGCTCCGTGCAGAAGTCCTGCTCAACACCTTTCATTTGATACCAATATTGCTCAGAAACATTCCGGGTTAATCCGGAGTCACATTTTGACCCATATTTGGGGACCCGACCTAGGACTCATCATGAATAGATCTCTATGTGAAAACCCTGCTCAACACCTTTCATTTGATACCAATATTGCTCAGAAACATTCAAGGATCATCCAGGTCCTCGTGTTGCCCCATATCTCGGGACCCGACATAGGAATCATAAAGAGTAGAGATCCGTGTGGAATCCCTGCTCAGAACCTTTCATTTGATACCAATATTGCTCAGAAACATGAAGATCATCCGGGTCCTCGTTTTGACCCATATCTGCAGACCCGGCCTAGGGGTCACAATTAAAACAGCTTCATATCAAAGTCCTGCTCAACACCTTCCATTTGATACCAATATTGCTCAGAAACATTCAAGGATCATCCTGGTCCTCTTTTTTCCCATATCTCGGGACCCGACCTAGGAATCATAAAGAGTAGAGCTCCCTGTAGAAGGCCTGCTCAAAACCTTTCATTTGATACCAATATTGCTCAGAAACATTCAAGGATCATCCTGGTCCTCTTTTTTCCCATATCTCGGGACCCGACCTAGGAATCATAAAGAGTAGAGCTCCCTGTAGAAGGCCTGCTCAAAACCTTTCATTTGATACCAATTTTGCTCAGAAATATTCAAGGATCATCCTGGTCCTCTTTTTTTTCCATATCTCGGGACCCGACCTAGGAATCATAAAGAGTAGAGCTCCCTATAGAAGGCCTGCTCAAAACCTTTCATTTGATACCAATTTTGCTCAGAAACATTCAAGGATTATCCGGTCCTCGTTTTGACCTATATCTGGAAACCCGGCCTAGAGGTCACAATTAAAAGAGCTTCATATCGAAGTCCTGCTCAAAACCTTGAGCCTCATTTGATACCAATATTGCTCAGAAAATTAAATAGGTAGATGTAGGTATGCATATCCATACATTTGCATACATGTTCAAACAGGTTGGTCCTTTTTATTTTGCCTATTTGTCGTATTGTTGCAGAAAACTACAACAACAACAACAGCAACGAAGCGAAGTGAAGATATTTGCATTTGCACGGCTATGCATGCAAGCATTTGTAAGTACATGCCTATCTACCTACCTACCACTGACAAAGCCAAGCGATTCACACGGACACAGCAGCGCTAATTTATATTGGTTACCTGTTTCTGGTTTTGGTTACTTTAATTTTGTATTTTGGTAAATTTTAAATTTTTTAAGTGGCAACGCTGCCAATGTCATTCATATCAAAAAGAAAGAGAGAGAGTGCTTTGAAATTAAAGCAACTCTTCAACTGTGTTTACGATATTTGTAAACATTTTTACGATATCTCTTTCTCTTAACTAAAAACTTTATTTATTAATTATAAACAAATTAAATAATTTACGAAAAAAATTATATGCCTATGCACTGCTCCTGACTCATACGAACACATCCATATCAATTTTATGTGGATATGAGTATGTTAAATGTGCTAAACAGCCTGGCAATTGTTTGTATGGAAAAAATGTTAGCCTATTAATATATAGATAATGGGCACATTGCCAACGAAGCAAAAAAGAAGTAAATCAAAAATGGTACAAAACTAAAAACTTTATTTATTAATTATAAAGAAATTAAATAATTTATAGAAAAAATTATATGCCTATGCACTGCTCCTCACTCATACGAACACATCCATATCAATTTTACGTGGATATGAGTATGTTAAATGTGCAAAACAGCCTGGCAATTGTTTGTATGGAAAAAATGTTAGCCTATTAATATATAGATAATGGGCACATTGCCAACGAAGCAAAAACGAAGTAAATCAAAAATGGTACAAAACTAAAAACTTTATTTATTAATTATAAAGAAATTAAATAATTTATAGAAAAAATTATATGCCTATGCACTGCTCCTCACTCATACGAACACATCCATATCAATTTTATGTGGATATGAGTATGTTAAATGTGCAAAACAGCCTGGCAATTGTTTGTATGGAAAAAATGTTAGCCTATTAATATATAGATAATGGGCACATTGCCAACGAAGCAAAAACGAAGTAAATCAAAAATGGTACAAAACTAAAAACTTTATTTATTAATTATAAAGAAATTAAATAATTTATAGAAAAAATTATATGCCTATGCACTGCTCCTCACTCATACGAACACATCCATATCAATTTTATGTGGATATGAGTATGTTAAATGTGCAAAACAGCCTGGCAATTGTTTGTATGGAAAAAATGTTAGCCTATTAATATATAGATAATGGGCACATTTGCTAACGAAGCAAAAACGAAGTAAATCAAAAATGGTACAAATAAAAATAAAGTAATAAAGTATAACAAAGACGAATTAAGTAAAATTGAAATAAAAAGAACAAAATATTTAAATAAAAAGAAATAATAGTTATAATAAATAAATGGAAATAAAAAATAAAAAGAAATAAAATAATAAATAAATGAAAATAAAAAAATTAAAGCGTGAATAACGGGTATTCATGAACATTGTGTAAACAGTTTCGGAATGGGATATTTATTCCCTTTTCCTTATTCCTTTTTTTCCTGGTTTTCTATGGATTAAAAGGCGACTATCGTTTTTGTAATTTTTTGTTGTCATTTGTGACTGCTACTATTTTGTTGTTTTTGTTTGTTTTGGTTTTTGGTTTTTGACTTTTGATTTTTTATTTTGTTTTGTTTGGATTTCTCAGAAACATGCAAGATCATCCGAGTCCACGTTTGACCCATATCTGGAGACCCGGCCTAGGACTCATAAAGAGTAGAGCTCCGTGCAGAAGTCCTGCTCAACACCTTTCATTTGATACCAATATTGCTCAGAAACATTCCGGGTTAATCCGGAGTCACATTTTGACCCATATTTGGGGACCCGACCTAGGACTCATCATGAATAGATCTCTATGTGAAAACCCTGCTCAACACCTTTCATTTGATACCAATATTGCTCAGAAACATTCAAGGATCATCCAGGTCCTCGTGTTGCCCCATATCTCGGGACCCGACATAGGAATCATAAAGAGTAGAGATCCGTGTGGAATCCCTGCTCAGAACCTTTCATTTGATACCAATATTGCTCAGAAACATGAAGATCATCCGGGTCCTCGTTTTGACCCATATCTGCAGACCCGGCCTAGGGGTCACAATTAAAACAGCTTCATATCAAAGTCCTGCTCAACACCTTCCATTTGATACCAATATTGCTCAGAAACATTCAAGGATCATCCTGGTCCTCTTTTTTCCCATATCTCGGGACCCGACCTAGGAATCATAAAGAGTAGAGCTCCCTGTAGAAGGCCTGCTCAAAACCTTTCATTTGATACCAATATTGCTCAGAAACATTCAAGGATCATCCTGGTCCTCTTTTTTCCCATATCTCGGGACCCGACCTAGGAATCATAAAGAGTAGAGCTCCCTGTAGAAGGCCTGCTCAAAACCTTTCATTTGATACCAATTTTGCTCAGAAATATTCAAGGATCATCCTGGTCCTCTTTTTTTTCCATATCTCGGGACCCGACCTAGGAATCATAAAGAGTAGAGCTCCCTATAGAAGGCCTGCTCAAAACCTTTCATTTGATACCAATTTTGCTCAGAAACATTCAAGGATTATCCGGTCCTCGTTTTGACCTATATCTGGAAACCCGGCCTAGAGGTCACAATTAAAAGAGCTTCATATCGAAGTCCTGCTCAAAACCTTGAGCCTCATTTGATACCAATATTGCTCAGAAAATTAAATAGGTAGATGTAGGTATGCATATCCATACATTTGCATACATGTTCAAACAGGTTGGTCCTTTTTATTTTGCCTATTTGTCGTATTGTTGCAGAAAACTACAACAACAACAACAGCAACGAAGCGAAGTGAAGATATTTGCATTTGCACGGCTATGCATGCAAGCATTTGTAAGTACATGCCTATCTACCTACCTACCACTGACAAAGCCAAGCGATTCACACGGACACAGCAGCGCTAATTTATATTGGTTACCTGTTTCTGGTTTTGGTTACTTTAATTTTGTATTTTGGTAAATTTTAAATTTTTTAAGTGGCAACGCTGCCAATGTCATTCATATCAAAAAGAAAGAGAGAGAGTGCTTTGAAATTAAAGCAACTCTTCAACTGTGTTTACGATATTTGTAAACATTTTTACGATATCTCTTTCTCTTAACTAAAAACTTTATTTATTAATTATAAACAAATTAAATAATTTACGAAAAAAATTATATGCCTATGCACTGCTCCTGACTCATACGAACACATCCATATCAATTTTATGTGGATATGAGTATGTTAAATGTGCTAAACAGCCTGGCAATTGTTTGTATGGAAAAAATGTTAGCCTATTAATATATAGATAATGGGCACATTGCCAACGAAGCAAAAAAGAAGTAAATCAAAAATGGTACAAAACTAAAAACTTTATTTATTAATTATAAAGAAATTAAATAATTTATAGAAAAAATTATATGCCTATGCACTGCTCCTGACTCATACGAACACATCCATATCAATTTTATGTGGATATGAGTATGTTAAATGTGCTAAACAGCCTGGCAATTGTTTGTATGGAAAAAATTTTAGCCTATTAATATATAGATAATGGGCACATTTGCTAACGAAGCAAAAACGAAGTAAATCAAAAATGGTACAAATAAAAATAAAGTAATAAAGTATAACAAAGACGAATTAAGTAAAATTGAAATAAAAAGAACAAAATATTTAAATAAAAAGAAATAATAGTTATAATAAATAAATGGAAATAAAAAATAAAAAGAAATAAAATAATAAATAAATGAAAATAAAAAAATTAAAGCGTGAATAACGGGTATTCATGAACATTGTGTAAACAGTTTCGGAATGGGATATTTATTCCCTTTTCCTTATTCCTTTTTTTCCTGGTTTTCTATGGATTAAAAGGCGACTATCGTTTTTGTAATTTTTTGTTGTCATTTGTGACTGCTACTATTTTGTTGTTTTTGTTTGTTTTGGTTTTTGGTTTTTGACTTTTGATTTTTTTATTTTGTTTTGTTTGGATTTCTCAGAAACATGCAAGATCATCCGAGTCCACGTTTGACCCATATCTGGAAACCCGGCCTAGGACTCATAAAGAGTAGAGCTCCGTGCAGAAGTCCTGCTCAACACCTTTCATTTGATACCAATATTGCTCAGAAACATTCCGGGTTAATCCGGAGTCACATTTTGACCCATATTTGGGGACCCGACCTAGGACTCATAATGAATAGATCTCTATGTGAAAACCCTGCTCAACACCTTTCATTTGATACCAATATTGCTCAGAAACATTCAAGGATCATCCAGGTCCTCGTGTTGCCCCATATCTCGGGACCCGACATAGGAATCATAAAGAGTAGAGATCCGTGTGGAATCCCTGCTCAGAACCTTTCATTTGATACCAATATTGCTCAGAAACATGAAGATCATCCGGGTCCTCGTTTTGACCCATATCTGCAGACCCGGCCTAGGGGTCACAATTAAAACAGCTTCATATCAAAGTCCTGCTCAACACCTTTCATTTGATACCAATATTGCTCAGAAACATTCAAGGATCATCCTGGTCCTCTTTTTTCCCATATCTCGGGACCCGACCTAGGAATCATAAAGAGTAGAGCTCCCTGTAGAAGGCCTGCTCAAAACCTTTCATTTGATACCAATATTGCTCAGAAACATTCAAGGATCATCCTGGTCCTCTTTTTTCCCATATCTCGGGACCCGACCTAGGAATCATAAAGAGTAGAGCTCCCTGTAGAAGGCCTGCTCAAAACCTTTTATTTGGTACCAATTTTGCTCAGAAATATTCAAGGATCATCCTGGTCCTCTTTTTTTTCCATATCTCGGGACCCGACCTAGGAATCATAAAGAGTAGAGCTCCCTATAGAAGGCCTGCTCAAAACCTTTCATTTGATAACAATTTTGCTCAGAAACATTCAAGGATTATCCGGTCCTCGTTTTGACCTATATCTGGAAACCCGGCCTAGAGGTCACAATTAAAAGAGCTTCATATCGAAGTCCTGCACAAAACCTTGAGCCTCATTTGATACCAATATTGCTCAGAAAATTAAATAGGTAGATGTAGGTATGCATATCCATACATTTGCATACATGTTCAAACAGGTTGGTCCTTTTTATTTTGCCTATTTGTCGTATTGTTGCAGAAAACAACAACAACAACAACAGCAACGAAGCGAAGTGAAGATATTTGCATTTGCACGGCTATGCATGCAAGCATTTGTAAGTACATGCCTATCTACCTACCTACCACTGACAAAGCCAAGCGATTCACACGGACACAGCAGCGCTAATTTATATTGGTTACCTGTTTCTGGTTTTGGTTACTTTAATTTTGTATTTTGGTAAATTTTAAATTTTTTAAGTGGCAACGCTGCCAATGTCATTCATATCAAAAAGAAAGAGAGAGAGTGCTTTGAAATTAAAGCAACTCTTCAACTGTGTTTACGATATTTGTAAACATTTTTACGATATCTCTTTCTCTTAACTAAAAACTTTATTTATTAATTATAAACAAATTAAATAATTTACGAAAAAAATTATATGCCTATGCACTGCTCCTGACTCATACGAACACATCCATATCAATTTTATGTGGATATGAGTATGTTAAATGTGCTAAACAGCCTGGCAATTGTTTGTATGGAAAAAATGTTAGCCTATTAATATATAGATAATGGGCACATTGCCAACGAAGCAAAAAAGAAGTAAATCAAAAATGGTACAAAACTAAAAACTTTATTTATTAATTATAAAGAAATTAAATAATTTATAGAAAAAATTATATGCCTATGCACTGCTCCTCACTCATACGAACACATCCATATCAATTTTATGTGGATATGAGTATGTTAAATGTGCAAAACAGCCTGGCAATTGTTTGTATGGAAAAAATGTTAGCCTATTAATATATAGATTTCCCATTTGGCCATTGAAAAATAATGATATCCCAAAAAAAATCTGTTTAGACTTTATCTAGGCCGTTAGCGCGAGAAATGTATCTCTTTTTCAGAATTTTGTTGTGGACGGAGTATATTTTCAAAAATAAATTGATGCAACTAATAATTGCAATAACAAGTAAAATGAATTTAATGGAATCCAAGGATTCCGTATGATCAACTACTTCAATGGAATTAACCACATTGGCATTTGGTTTGTCAATCTTTGATGTTTTGCCACCCATATTGGCTTATTTGTATTTAAAAAAAAAATCTTATTAGAATCTTGGAATGCCGGAAACTTCAAACATTCGTTGTATTTCTTCTACTCTTGTCGTAGGATTTATAACGTCTTCTATAGTTGGTTCCCTAGTCATTCCTATGCGACGCCAAAATCTTCTAAAAAATTCTAGTTCCCTTTCATAATTCCTTTCTTCCACCTCATTAGGTAAATTAGCTATCGGATTTTTTGACCTAGACATTCTTGAAAAGAACAAAATATATTTCCACTTTTTTTTTTTTTTTTTATTTAAAAATTTTTCTTATCTCTTTTAATTTGTTTTTTTTTTTAATTTTCGCTTTTCTTCTACACTTGTTGTCATGTTTATGAGTTCATGGGTCTTGGCAAGCTCTTTTCTTTTTTTAAAAGCTTTGCCACCCCTTTTTCGCTTAAATGTAACTGGCTTCGGAACTTTGGGTTCCTCCACCTTACGGTTGTTTACGGCGAAGGACCTGGTCTCGAATTTTCTGGCGGTGGTTGTTCCCTTTCGATGAAAAATCGATTCCACCGCTCGAAAATTTCGTCAACTTCTTGCTGACTGACCATGAAGAGAAGAGAGAGAGAAAAAAAAGAATACTCTAATAAAGTTAGTATTAAATAGAGAGGCAAGAATTTTTCAATTGTTGCCACTTAGCAGGCAGCCGTTAGGGTGCCAGAAGAAATGTTAAATGTATATACGTGTATTTATTAAATTAAATTATATTAATAATAAGGTATATTGCTGCTGCTGCTAGTCGTTATATAAAAATGAAAATTCTGCTGCTTTCTTCGGCTCTTTTGACGCCGCGTGTTCTGCTGTTGCCGCTGCTGCTGCTGCTGCTGTAACTGCCCGGCTGTTGTTGCTGTTTCGCCTTCAAGCATACCAATGTTGCTGTTGTTGTTGCTTAACTTGCTTCCGCGTGCTCAACAAGGTGACGATGTTGATGACCAATTCAAAACACAAAGCATATGCAGTTTGTTGTCCGCTGCTGTTGAGAAAACGTGCCTAGTTTGCGTGCATTGAAAGTGCAAATCATTACCGCCTTCGGTGAAGCCCTTTAATCCGTTTGCGTAAGTTATACCATGTCTCCACATAACGTGTTTCGCTCTTTTTTTCTGCATTTTCTCTCAATCTTGTTTCGACATGGAAACCAGTGCCGAAACTCGCCAATTTCCATACAAATTTCTGAGAGCGAGTGAAGATTGAAACACTGTTTCATTCTGAATCATCTTGCCAACCTCGATGATATCGATGTCTTCTCTAATTTTGTATCGAAAATCTATCGAAATCTTACACAGACCAAAACAAAAACGCAAAAATAAGCAAACATACAAACATTTAAGAAGAACAAGAAGGAGAAACGTCAAACTGAATCACGATTAGCCACGTGGAGACGGCTTATTGAGCGAGATGTTTTGCTACATGTTTCTCTGGTGAATCAAGTTATGTGGAGACGGGCTTTAATACACCGCCAATCAAGCTATTTGTTTTTTTTTTTTTGTTGTTGCGATTTATGTCAGTATTTCCATGTAAACCGAAAACTTCTGGATGTGGCGTTCCATTCGTGAAATGTCCTGGAAGATTTCCTTTTCAAATAATACTAGTTAACCGCGCCCGATGGTTTTCTTGCCACGTAGATAAATGGAAGGCAAACTGAATTGCCACGACTTATCTGGCAAAGATCGCCATATAATATAAGTAAAACGCAAAGAACTTATTTGTTTGACGTGCGAAACACGAATTCAATTTATTATACAAAATTTGCTTCTTTTATACAATATTTGTTCTTATGTACTACTTATTTACTACGATACATATTTACTCTAAGTACTTAATAATAATGGGACTCTTTCCCACGGTATATTGTACATATACGTATATACTTACATACATGTACATATGTATGCTCCTATGAGCACTTAGGCTTAGAATAACATTGGAAGCGTGAGAATGGCAGCGTCAGCAATTTTTGAGTACTTACAATTTGTGTGGGGCTGACTAAGTAGTCAGCGCCAGCGCGTGACAATACAATGTATGGAAATTTATTACGTATGTATGTTTGCGCTTGTGTAACTACATTTGACGCTCTACACGGTTCTTGATTTCGACGCAATTATCATGAGACTGGATTTCACGTACCCTTACAAGTGCCCGAACAGGAGCTTTCGACCCTTCGTTAGGGCAACCTTTCGGTTTAAAAATACGTCGATGAGGTGGAGAAGAAATTAACTCTCCTCACAAATAAAACTATTATGACCCACGACGGTTCCATTGCTGAATCAATTTGCGCAAAGGGTCCGGCAGACGCATTGAGGGTATTTATTTCCGGTCTGAAAAGACCTTTGTGCGACATTATTTTCGTGTCTCGACCAGACGATTTGCCAAGTGCTCTAGCCTTAGAACAAGAGGTTTAGCCGAACAGGGAACGATACGCGATCGCTACGAGCTTCGCGGCGTCTATCGAAGACCCTAACAAATTCAATGTACTAGTACACAGAGTATTATAGTTTTAATCACATAACGGTGGATTGTAACAGAAAGAAATAATCGAGATAGATATAGACTTATATATATCAAAATGATCAGGGTGAAAAGAGAAATCGATTGAGCCATGTCCGTCCGTCCGTCTGTCCGTCTGTCTGTAAACACTCTAACTCGCGCAAAAATTTAGATATTTTGATGAAATTTGAAATGCAAGTTGGTATCGAGACTGGGACGGTTGGTATTGAAAATAGGCGAAATCGGACCATGACCACGCCCACTTTTCCTATATAGAAAAAATCGGAAATTTGGTATCTCAGCCACTAATATAGCTGGAGCGATGAAATTTTACCCACGTGTTGAGCTTAGGCCCCTATGAAGATATTTGATGAAATTTTGGAAAATGGGCGGTGCCACGCCCATTTATTAAGGGTCAATCATGGAAAGTTTTATATGTCATAACTCAGAAACCATTGAAGGTATATCGATGAAATTTGGTATGCGTGATTTACTTACTTAGCCAAACATTTGGACGGAAAATAGTTAAAATCGGTTGACGGCCACGCCCACTTTTATATATGTATATTATAAAGTGACCTAATAAAAACATTTTAAGCGATATCTCTGTCAAATATAAAGATATATAGCTGAAACTTTGTCGCATGAGTCCAACTATGGACATAAAACAGAGAACACAAAAATTTTGAAAAATGGGCGGTGCCACGCCCACTTATTAAGGGGCAAACATTGAAAGTTTTATGAGTCATAACTCAGAAACCGTTGAAGGTATATCGATGAAATGTGGTGTGCGTAATATACTTACTTAGGCAAATGTTTGGACTAAAAATTGCGAAAATCGGTTGACGACCACGCCCACTTTTATATATGGGTCTTATAAAGTGACCTAATAAAAACATTTTAAGCGATATCTCTGTCAAATATAAAGATATATCATTGAAATTTTATGGCAGGAGTCCAACTATGGACATAAAACGAAAAACACAAAAATTTTGGAAAATGGGCGTGGCACCGCCTCTTTTTAGAAGCAGGAATGTACTAGATTTCTGAGCCCATAACTCGACAAATAATTGATATTTAATGACGAAACTTGGTGCGTACACTTTTGTTACTTGTGGTAATACATGTTCAAAATTTTAGCGAAATCGGTTGACGACCACGCCCACTTTTATATATGGGTATTATAAAGTGGCCTAATAAAAACATTTTAAGCGATATCTTTGTTAAATATAAAGATAATTCATTGAAATTTTGTGGCATGAGTTCCAAAATAGACCGGAAACAAGAAATAGAAAAATTTTGGAAAATGGGCGTGGCACCGCCTCTTTTTAGACAAAGGAATATACCAGATTTCTTAGCCTATAACTAGACAAATAATTGAGATATTATGACGAAACTTGGTTTATACACTTTTATAACTTGTGTTAATAGACACGCAAAAATTTATTGAAATCGGTTTATGACCACGCCTACTTTTTAACAAAGATATTTCTGGAATACCCTTTGGGAATTTGTAACGTGACATCTTTGTAACTAGAAGTCATAAAGAAATGAAATTTTGAGCAAAGAATAATATTCATATGCTTAGTGGGATGACTGATAAAAATGTTGAAAATAGGCGTGGTTACGCCCACTTTATGCAGCACTCGCTTTATATAAAATACACCGTGATTCTATCAGACGAAAACAAACAATGAAAGCATACAGCTGAGTATCTAATGTTCGATTCCACTCGAACATAGGCTACCTTACTTGTTTTTATTATTTATTTATTTTTTTATTTTTTTTTCTTATATTATATTAATTAATTTTTTTTAGTTATTTGATTTTATATTATTTGAATTCTTTTATTTTACTTATATCTATTTTTATATTATTAAAACGTAACTTTGGAGCAGTGCAGCGCTCTGAATATTGGCAATGCAGTTCACCGGAAATGTAACACCAGCTGATCCGACCTTCGAACGAGGTTGACAGCGCCACCTGGCGGTACAGCACTTCAGATGCAACTCTGCACGGGATGAAAAGTTGCTCAGTATGTATTTATTTATGTATTTAAGTTATATATGTATATAATATAATATAATATAATATAATATAATATAATATAATATAACATAATATAATATAATATAATATAATATAATATAATATAATATAATATAATATAATATAATATAATATAATATAATATAATATAATATAATATAATATAATATAATATAATATAATATAATATAATATAATATAATATAATATAATATAATATAATATAATATAATATAATATAATATAATATAATATAATATAATATAATATAATATAATATAATATAATATAATATAATATAATATAATATAATATAATACAATGGCGCTATTATAACTCTGACGAGTTTTATGGCCGAGCTTCTCTCCCAATTTGAGGTGTGCTCCTTTTTGTTTTTCCTACTAATTGGGTGGACCTACAGTTTTATGCTGGCTCTGAACGGCGAATGCATTTTTTGTTATAAAAAATTTTTCATGGCAGAAATACTCTCGGAGGGTTTGCCGTCCACTGCCGAGAGGTGACCGCTGCTCTTAAAAACCCCAATAATTGGATTTTTACTAATTAGAAATATTTTTTTTGGTGTTTTGCTTGGGCCGTGATTTGAACCCGAGACCTCTGGCATAGCAGGCCAGCACTCTACCCACTGCACCACCATATATGTATAAATGTACGTATATATCGAAAAGTATTAAAACTAAATAGTTTTTAAATACTTATCTTTTGGTTTTTTTCACAATCCCGTCGGAGGGAAATCGCTTCCCAAGTCTCGGCACAGATTTTATCAAAAACCCGAGTAGAAACGTTAATATACAATAAACAAACACGGAGCGATATAATTTGGCTTATGAAGCTGCCAGTGTTGCCCGCCCCTAATGATGCTGGAATTTAATTGTTGAGTATTAAAAATGCAGTGTTGACCGGTTGAGTATTTAATTAGAACTGAGTAAAGAGAATAGATTTTTACACATATACAGTGGATGCATTTTGATTTTGTAGTTTGATATTTCAATGTTGCCAGATGGTATAAATTATCATAAATATTAATCTTACATTTTCAACACTTCTTCTTAACTACATATTTACTTTAAAAACAATGTTAATTAATTTAATCCGAGTATTATTTTCTACCTTTTCACGAATTTAATTTAATGCTTTGTACATTTATGATGGACAGGATTATGTACGATATGATGTGCGCTAATCTTATCACCATAAAGCGTCATTGGTGTCGTGTTTGACCACCCAATTTCGTTCAATAATCGTTTGAGGTATACTGCTTCCTTCGCTGCTGCCGTTAAAACCACGTATTCAGCTTCAGTGCTGCTTAATGCCGTTACGTTCTGTTTTGATGAGGCCCACGAAAAGACGCTGCCACCGAGATAAAATGCGTAGCCAGTATAAGACTTTCTGTCGTATGGATCATTTCGTCGGCGTACCCTTTTACATCTTTGCCGGTTTTACGATATAAAATTTGAAGATTGATAGTGCGAGCAAGATAACGTAATATATGTTTTCTGCTGCCTCATGGTCAATGTGCGGATTAGTATTACGCCTAGATAGTTTGCTTACTGCGTGCATAATATCAGGTCGACTCAAAGCCGCTAAATACATAAGCAAGCCGATAAGGGATTGATATTCAGTTACATTTACCTTGGAACATTTTTCGTCCGTACACCCGACTTGAAAACCAGGATCAAGTGGCGTTGCTACTGATTTACAATTTTGCATCCCATATGCCTCGAGGAGTGATTTGATGTACTTCTTCTAGTGAAATCGGCCCTGTTTTACCATTTCGTTGTATTTTCAACCCAACGGAAATACTTACTTCGCCGCCATCATACACTTGAAATTTCGATGCAATATTCTTCTTAATTGCTTCTATTTCATTTTGAGTTGAACACATGATGATTAAGTCATCTACGTAGACTGCGATGTAGCTGAACTGATTTTAATTTTTCTTGACATATAAACATGGTTCATATTTCGTTTTGTTGAAACCAATGCCATTCAAAGAGGATGGCTCCGTGTGTAGAAGTCCACGTAAGTGGTGAAAACTTCTGACCGCCATCCACCTGGGGATGGCCAGAGCGATTCTTTTTCATGCGGAGCAAGCAGATCACGACTTCTCCGCAGTGTCCTCTGGATAGCCACCGAACACACGTTTGGTGGTGAACTAAAGTGAGAAGGCGACAACTCGACAAGGCCACTCCGACATATTCGGTTTAAGGGCTTATTTTACTACATTTACCTTGGAACATTTTTCGTCCGTACACCCGACTTGAAAACCAGGATCAAGTGGCGTTGCTACTGATTTACAATTTTGCATCCCATATGCCTCGAGGAGTGATTTGATGTACTTCTTCTAGTGAAATCGGCCCTGTTTTACCATTTCGTTGTATTTTCAACCCAACGGAAATACTTACTTCGCCGCCATCATACACTTGAAATTTCGATGCAATCTTCTTCTTAATTGCTTCTATTTCATTTTGAGTTGAACACATGATGATTAAGTCATCTACGTAGACTGCGATGTAGCTGAGCTGATTTTCATTTTTCTTGACATATAAACATGGTTCATATTTCGTTTTGTTGTAACCAATGCCATTCAAAGAGGATGGCTCCGTGTGTAGAAGTCCACGTAAGTGGTGAAAACTTCTGACCGCCATCCACCTGGGGATGGCCAGAGCGATTCTTTTTCATGCGGAGCAAGCAGATCACGACTTCTCCGCAGTGTCCTCTGGATAGCCACCGAACACACGTTTGGTGGTGAACTAAAGTGAGAAGGCGACAACTCGACAAGGCCACTCCGACATATTCGGTTTAAGGGCTTATTGAGGTGAATAATTGCAGCGTCTGTTCACCAGAAGGTGCGGCTGCGAGCGGGTGTCTGTCTTGGAGCAAACGTGTAATAATATACAACTCCCGCAGGGCGGGTTGTGCGTCGGGCTTGGAACCCACCACGTAAAAATTCTATCCAATGAAAACAACAACAAAGCCTCGGATGAGACCACCCCTTTCTGATGACGACCATGGCAAACGTTTAATAGCATGTTCATGGTGAGCCTGCGTTTTGCGTTTCGGAGGCATTTTTGCGTTTAGTCCAAACACACAACATTAAATGTTACATTTTTCCATACAAATGCAACCACCAAAATGCAATTTAACGCAACTATTTTTTTGCGTTTTGAATGCTAACGCAGAAAGCAACCCTGAAATATTCGAAAAACTTTGCCATTCGAATGGAAAATAGTGGCAACACTCTGGCAATACAAGAACGAAATACCTACAAGATTACGAATATAGAGCAGCATGAGCATGGGTATAAAAGCTCCATGATGACGTCACTCTACATGTAATGAACGAAAGTAAACAAAACATAGATCAAAATTGATACCAAAGCGGTTGGTACATTTGGTTTGTAAAATTAGTGTATCATTATTATTACATATTTTGCAAATTCTTTTTCTATTTTTTTTAATTAGACAAAACAAAAAAATTAACCTCAACACCTGTGTTTACGCAACTTATGCTGTTTATTGCGTGATCTGGGATATTAGATCCGTGTGTTTCGAACTTCTCAAATGCGCATTTACAAAACGCGGCAGCATGAACACTTTTCGAAAAGCCATCTTCGAAAATGCAAAATGTTGCATTTCAAATCCAGCATGAACATAGTATAAAGGACTATGGTTTGAGGGTAAGCACCTGGAACGTCCGGACCCTTAATTGGGAAGGTGCATCTGCCCAGTTGGTTGATGTCCTCGGAATAGTGAAAGCTGACATCACCGCCATACAAGAGATGCGGTGGAAGGGGCACGGCAAGAAGAAATGCGGGCCTTGCGCTATATATTACAGTGGCCATGCAGAGGAGCGTATATTTGGTGTTGGTTTTGTGGTGGGAAAGAGACTCAGCCGCCGAGTACTGTCGTTTTTAAGCACTTCACCTGTCACCTCTATTCACTATCCGCAATGTCGCCTTTGTTTTCCTTTTTAAATAAAAATTCTATTTGTTCTCTTTTTATTTCTTTGTTTAGTTTTTTTCAATAAAGTTCTTTTATTATTCAAAGTATTTTTCTATTTAATATTTTAGTCTCTATCTCTACAATTTAGTTTGTCACTTCACTTTTCTACTGATCTTAGTTTCACTGCCGGTCGGTTCAACTTTTGTGTATCGAATAATTTTTGCAATGGCCGGCCGGCTTCTTCGTAGCCATCCCAGCCTGTTTCCATTTTGTTTCAACACCTGTTGTCAGTTCACAATGGACAAAAGGGTTGCCACAAATTGGAAACAGGTAGGGTGACGATTTTATTTTGACTATTTTGATTATTTTGATTTTGATTATTTATTTTGATTATATATTTATTTTACCATTACATCATCCCCCTTTGCGAAAAAAGATTGAAGTCGACAAGTTCATGACGCTTGTTGACTTCATCTTTTTGGGTGATGAATGGATGACAAAAAATTACTTTCAAATTAATCGTTGAACGTCGCGGCAGATATACCTACCTTAACCTAATTGATTAATTTACTAATTCTGCTTAACTAATGCTTATATCTATTATACTTAGTACTAATTTTTGTTGTTGTACATGTACATGTACATACTTATTTACTTATATATATAATTATTTACTTTTACATATATATTTATTTTTTTTTTCAATTCAGTTTGTTTTCGTATTTTCTATAGTACTTATTCGTAAGTATTTCTACCTTATTTCGTTAAATAGATTATTTATGTTTTTTGGTATTTTGTATCTTATTCTTAAGTGCAAATAGGTTTATTTATAATAATATTTTTGATTTTGTACAATTCACAGATGTATTTTTTTTTTTTTTATACTTTTACTTTCCTTATGCGGTTTTTATGTACCGTTTTGTGTTTTTTGTTTGTTTTATCAAAAAATGTTACGTTTGCACCATCTATATTTGTTACTTCATAGGGACCCTGATATATATTTTTGTTGTTTTCACGCGGTTCTTTTTGAACTAAAACCATATCGTTTATGCTTACCATTATTGGTTGTGCATTTTTATCATATATATCTTTATTCCTTATTTTGTGTTTTTCTACTAACTCTTTTGCCAATGCATGGGATTTCTGCATTCGAAACTTCACTTCCCTTGAATAGTCTTCAACATTATAAATTGGATCAATTTTTCCGCTTTTTAATTCCTTTGGCAATATTGCCTTTTTGCCGAAAACTAATTCAAAAGGAGTGAGTTTATTATCGAAAACAGTATTTGGCGTTGTGTTATGCCAGAATGTAAAGTATTTTAAATATGTATCCCAATCGTCAAAAGAATCATTTAAGTATGCACGTAAGTATTCATTAAAAACTCTATGGTTTCGTTCAACAGTGCCTACGGTTTCGTGATGATGCGGTGTTGAAAAATTATGATTAATATTTAGCAAATTCGTTAAATTTGAGAAAATTTCATTTTTAAACTCTGTGCCTAAATCCGATTTAATAGATTTCATTACCCCGTATATTAAAATAAAACTTTCGAATATTGCTGAAGCGATGGTTTTTGCGCTTTTATCTGGTATTGCTATTGTTATTAGGTATTTAGTGAGATCGCAAATCATGGTAAGTGCGAACTTGTTACCATATTTCGACTCTGGCAATGGACCGATGGTGTCGATTACGACAATATCAAAAGGTTTATTAGGGGTAGGAGTTAAAACGAGTTCTTCTTTGTTTCCTATTTTTACTTTGTTAAGAAGACATTTTTCGCATTTTTTAACATAGCTAGCTATATCTTTCGTCATGTTTTTCCAGTAAAATTTGTTTCGTAATTTGGCATATAATTTTTTCGTTCCGCAATGACCTCCAGAGATGGGATCATTGTGATATATTTCAAGTAATTTTAGTTTTTGTTCCTGATCAGTAATTGTTTGTATTGGATCCAATAAAATAATTGTTAAATCTTTTAAAATTGTATTTCCTCTATCTTTAAAATTTGTAATTGTAATATATTTGAAAATTAAATCATCTTTTGGCCATTCTATGTGCTTAATTTTAAATTTACCGGCTTCTAATTCTAGCCTCGAAAGTAAAGCATCGAAATTCTTTATTTCGTTAGAAAATTCAAAATCAAGTAAAATTGTTCTTTTATGTTTTATATGTGCGCATATTCTTAAAAATTTTTTATTATTTTTGTCATTAAATATTGTGGATCTGATACGAGGAATTTTTTTTGAAAAATTACGCGTAAATTTATCGTACACGTTTAATGTTTGTATGTTTTCATATGAATTAATATTTTCGCTTGAGCTCTTTTTCTTTTTTTTCTTAGTCATAGCCCTAGTCTGAACTGCAAGTATATTTTTTGTTGAGTCTTTTATTTCGCCAATGGTAATACGCGAAAGTGCATCGGCACCTACATTGGATTTTCCTTTTATGTACTCTATAGTAAAATTGTATTCTGCCAATTCAAGTCTAATTCTCGAAAGTTTTGAATATGGGTCTTTCATATTGAATAAATAGACTAAAGGCCTGTGGTCAGATTTTACTATAAAATGATTTCCATATACGCACGGTCTAAATTGTTTGATGGCAAAATAAATAGCTAATAACTCTAACTCAATCATCGCTTTCTTTTGTTCTGCATTATTGAAAGATTTTGAAGCATAGCAAATAGGTAAATCGTTGCCTTGATGATTTTGGCTTAGTATTGCTCCACACCCAGTTTTTGAACCATCTACTGTGATGATAAACTGTTTGGAAAAATCTGGGTATTGTAATAGTTTAGGTGACATTAGGGATGCTCTTAATGCATCAAAGGCTTCATCACATGTTTTGTCCCAATTAAATTCGACTCTTTTTCTACTCAATTTATTTAAAGGTGCTGCCAGAGATGCAAAATTCGGAATAAAGCGTCTGTAGTAGTTCGCAAAAGCGACGAAACGTCTTACAGCGTCTTTGTCTGTTGGTTTTGTATATTTCCTAATTGCATCTATTTTTGAATCGTCTGGTAACAAACCTTTAGCTGAACATTTGTGACCTAAAAATGTCACTTCGGGTCTGAGAAAATTACATTTGGACTGAGCTTGAGATTGAAAGATCTGCAAGTGTCGAATACTTTGGTCAAATTTTTTATGTGATGTGATTCGTTACATCCAATGACTATAATGTCATCTACATAAAGAAAAGCTACGTTAGATGGTACGCCTGAAAATGCAATGGTCATCATTCTTGAAAACGAGTTTGGTGCAATATTCAAACCAAATGGCAATACTTTCCATCTATAAGCTCCGCGATCAGTAGAGAATGAAGTCATATCACGTGAATCAACATGTAAAGGTATTTGGTGAAATCCAGAAAAAAGGTCTAAAGTTGAGAAATATTTGGCTCTGCCAAGATTGTCTAAAATATCGTCGATTCGTGCTAATGGAAATTTGTCAGCTATTAGCTTCTTGTTAACTGCACGAAAATCAACACCCAATCTGTAAGCTTTTTCACCTTTGTTTTTCTTTTTGGGAACTATAATAAGAGGGCTGTTATAGTTTGAATAACTTTCTTCGATCAAATCATTTTCTAATAATTTTGTTACTTGTTTGTTTATTTCTTCTCGTTGAGAATATGGTAAACGATAGTTTTTCACATACACCGGCTCGGTGTCAATTACACGTAGTTTTTGCTCATAAAAATTATTTAATGTCATTTTGTCGTTGTTAAGTGCGAATATGTCAGCATATTGTATGCAAAAGTCTAAAAGTTCAGATGGATAATTTTTTGGAAATTGATTTTTTAAAATTGTAGTGAGCTCGTTAATACGTTTCTCATCTGCGTTTGTTTTATTAATAACATAGACGTGATAATTTGATAGTTTTTCCGTCCGAATGGAATTTTTATTTACGAATTGTATGTCATTTGTGGTATTGATTAATTTTATGACTGGGTTATCTGAATTTGTAATACATCTTGCTGTAAATACTCCTTTTTGTATTTCTTGAGATTCAACGAAAAGTGGAGTCGTTGAGTGACCTAAGTCAAAAATTCGAAAAACTTCACACCGTGGTGGTATAATACACATATCGCTTTCTGTTCCGTGAAGGATTGGCATATTGACTCTTTCATTTTTTGCCCAGAATGAGATGCTATTGTTGGAATAATTTATAACGCATTTGTTATATTTGAGAAAGTCTTTACCCAGTATACCATCTGATGGGATATTAAAATCATCATTTACCACATGTAAGTTATGTCCAATGGGAATATTTGAGAAATGTGAGTCTATGTTTATTTTACCTATAGTAGAAACAGTATTTGATGTCACGCCAGTGACGTTAACTATATCGTCTGTATTGATGGGAATATTCTTATTGAGACTTGAAACTTTAATCAAAGAAATATCAGCCTGTGTATCTAGTAAAAATGTGCATAATTTGTTAGATCCGGTTATATAAATTTCGACAAAGTCCGAGTAATTTAAGTTCAAACAAAAAATATTTTTCGCATTTAATCGCTTATCTCTGCGTCGCACAATGGGAACGTTTCATACAAAAAACGGCCATAAATAGTAAAAATGGACCTAGATTACTCAAATTTTGAAAATAAGATTTTTTTATGAATATGAGTACATGGTGTAAAAATGAACTTAATCTGATGACAACTTCTCCCACCCCCCATATAACGGGTGTCGCGAAAAATCATTAAAATGCATTTAGTTTCGAAACTAATTAAGTTACAATGCTAAAATTCAGTATGCAAGCTTCTTTGATGAATATTAGTACATGGTGTAAAAATGAACTTAATCTGATGACAAATTCTCCCACCCCCCATATAACGGGTGCCGCGAAAACCCATTAAAATGCATTTATTTTCGAAACTAATTAAGTTACAATGCTGAAATTCAGTATGCAAGCTTCTTTGATGAATATTAGTACATGGTGTAAAAATGAACTTAATCTGATGACAAATTCTCCCACCCTCCATATAACGGGTGTCGCGAAAAACCATTAAAATACATTTATTTTCGAAACTAATTAAGTTACAATGCTGAAATTCAGTATGCAAGCTTCTTTGATGAATATTAGTACATGGTGTAAAAATGAACTTAATCTGATGACAAATTCTCCCACCCCCCATATAACGGGTGTCGCGAAAACCCATTAAAATGCATTTATTTTCGAAACTCATTAAGTTACAATGCTGAAATTCAGTACGCAAGCTTCTTTGATGAATATTAGTACATGGTGTAAAAATGAACTTAATCTGATGACAAATTCTCCCACCCTCCATATAACGGGTGTCGCGAAGAAAACCCATTAAAATGCATTTATTTTCGAAACTAATTAAGTTACAATGCTGAAATTCAGTATGCAAGCTTCTTTGATGAATATTAGTACATGGTGTAAAAATGAACTTAATCTGATGACAAATTCTCCCACCCTCATATAACGGGTGTCGCGAAAAACCATTAAAATGCATTTATTTTCGAAACTAATTAAGTTACAATGCTGAAATTCAGTATGCAAGCTTCTTTGATGAATATTAGTACATGGTGTAAAAATTAACTTAATCTGATGACAAATTATCCCACCCCCCATATAACGGGTGTCGCGAAAACCCATTAAAATGCATTTATTTTCGAAACTAATTATGTTACAAATCTGAAATTCAGTATGCAAGTTTCTTTGATGAATATTAGTACATGGTGTAAAAATGAACTTAATCTGATGACAAATTCTCCCACACCCCATATAACGGGTGCCGCGAAAACCCATTAAAATGCATTTATTTTCGAAACTAATTAAGTTACAATGCTGAAATTCAGTATGCAAGCTTCTTTGATGAATATTAGTACATGGTGTAAAAATGAACTTAATCTGATGACAAATTCTCCCACCCCCCATATAACGGGTGTCGCGAAAACCCATTAAAATGCATTTATTTTCGAAACTAATTAAGCTACAATGCTGAAATTCAGTATGCAAGCTTCTTTGATGAATATTAGTACATGGTGTAAAAATGAACTTAATCTGATGACAAATTCTTCCACCCTCCATATAACGCGTGTCGCGAAAAACCATTAAATTGCAATTATTTTGGAAATTAATTAAGTTACAATGCTGAAATTCAGTATGCAAGCTTCTTTGATGAATATTAGTACATGGTGTAAAAATGAACTTAATCTGATGACAAATTCTCCCACCCCCCATATAACGGGTGCCGCGAAAAACCATTAAAATGCATTTATTTTCGAAACTCATTAAGTTACAATGCTGAAATTCAGTACGCAAGCTTCTTTGATGAATATTAGTACATGGTGTCAAAATGGACTTAATCTGATGACAAATTCTCCCACCCCCCATATTTGGGCCATTCCGACAAATGATAAACTTTACATAAAAATACATAGTATTTCGGCACAAAGTTATAACACTATTTCATGTTCATGGCTGGTATAAAAAGCAGCAAATGATAGTATATCGCTCATTTACTTCTATACTATCATACCTTAAAAGCTGATTTTACGAAAAAGCCCTTTAAGTTTTCGATCGCTATATATGTATGTACATCAATAGTACATATAGCACAGATAATTTTTTGATCTCAAACTCTAAATTTTCAATATATCAGACCGAAATTTCGTCATATAATGCACATATATATATGTACATACACACACATGCATGCATACCCATCCCAGGGTTGCGTGATTTTGATTTGACTGAATCACTAATCAAAAATATTTTCTGATTCTTGATTTAAAATATTTTCAAATCAAAGATAATTTTTATTTGTGATTCGTTTCAAAAAAGAATCAGAAATACCCTTTGATTCGTGATTCAAACTATTTTCAAATCAAAGATAAATTTTATTTGTGATTCGTTTCACAAAAGAATCAGAAATACCCTTTGATTCGTGATTCAAACTATTTTCAAATCAAAGATAAAATTGATTTGTGATTCATTTCTCAAAAGAATCAAAAATCTTTTTTGATTCTTGATTCAAACTTGATTTCGAATCAAGATTCTTAATAAAGTTCGAATAAAATTTTTGATTCGAATCAAACTTTTGATTCGAATCAAAAAATTATTTTGAATCAAAACTTTATTTCAAATAATGTGCCTATGCACATACATACATACGTATGTATGTATGTACGTACGGCGTAGCACAAACGTAAATACGACAATCAGAAATATGTATATATATACATACATACATACACATGTACACATTTGGCGTCAGCATACTATTTGGCTGTTATTGGTGCATTTTATACATTTTTGTGTTTTAAGTTACCGAGAATGTACTTGCATATTTCTGATATGCTACAGTATTTTTGATTCTAAATAAATTTTTGATTCGAATAAAATTTTTGATTCGAATCAAAAATATATTTTGAAAAATAGTCTCTTTTATAAAGGGTTAAAATGCTTCAATGAATTACCTGAAAATATCAAAAATTGTGATAATCATTTATTTAAATCAAGGTTAATTAATTACACGAAAGGTATGAATATTAGATAGATGTTTGAAACTGAGTGGACTGTTGTTACACGTTTCAATTTCAATTACATACTCAATTCTAAATGTAAATTCCATCCCAAACAATATTAAATGCGAATCATTGTATGTATGTATATATTGGTAATTGATGTAATAATATATTTAAGTAACTTTAAGTGTTGAATTAGACTCGAAGAGTCGTAATAAATAAATAAATAAATAAATAAATAAATAAATAAATAAATAAATAAATAAAATAAATAAAATGGTTTGAATCACGAATCAAAGGGTATTTTTGATTCTTTTGAGAAATGAATCACAAATAAAAATGATCTTTGATTTGAAAATAGTTTGAATCACGAATCGAGTTGATTCTTTATTTGAAAGTTGATTTGAAATCAAAATTGATTCGAATCACGCAACGCTGACCCATCCTTACCTGAAAACTCGCGTTTTTGAGTTATGATACTTTTGAAGTAAATAGGGTAAAAGTAAGTATATATGTAAATATTCTATATAAAATTGCATTAGTTAATATATTAGCGATTTTAAAGCATAAACATATGTCAAAACTGCTCATCAATGCTTTTCTCTCTAGCTACACATGTGTACATATGTATGTACATCCATAGTGATAGCGCGCATATACACCTCGTCGAAAAATATGAATTAGTGAGAAGAGCGCGCGTGAATGATGAAAATGACTATGGTTGGTTATAAAGCACACTTGGGGTGAACATATATTAAAAAATTGAGGAGACCTTTTTTTTTATTTTTTTTTTATTTGATTTCAAACTTTTGGAATTTTTTTGAATTTTTTTTTTTACCCTGCAAAAAAAAACAATATATAATAGAATCTATATAGCTAATTCAAAAATGAGCTGCTGTATTTCTTATTGTGAACCATTTTCTATATAACAGATGTAAATTGGATGATAGATCTTCTATACACTTTATTTTTTTTTAATTTTGAATATGTCATTATAAATGTAATTTGAAAAATGCACTTTTAGCCATTTAGGAGAATAATTAAAACACGCGAAGGCGCGCATGAAATTAATATCTGTTAATGTGGTCTGATAAAGAATATATTAGTTCATAACACAAAAAAAAAACCAAGATACCTTTTTTTTGTTTTTTTTTTTTATTTTATTCCTTAAAGTGGACGAAGAAAAATTTTTTTCTATATTTTTTATCAGTATTTGAAAAATCATATAAAATCAGATTTCAAAGTTAGAAGAAACGAGATTACTTCCTAGAAAAGTAGAGGTCATTTTCTATATTTAGATGTCAAAACCACATATATACGTCGATAAATGGCTTAAATGGAGCTTTTCGTATCAGGTCATAAAATTCATAATTCATATGACATATTTTTTGTTCAATTTTGAGCACCCTGTATGGCTAAACGAAACGGAACTCAAAAAATTTTACATGGGCTTTTTTTGTCCCATAAGATATCTGTCGATTGCAGTTAAAAGATATTTTTTTATCACTACTTTAATTTCGAATTTATTTTTGGCCAAAAAATCCCATTGTGCGTCGTCCCTCAGTGTTCGCTGCTGAGGGGCTACGGCGTTTAAAGCGCGAAAATTTGTGTTGTTTCGGGTATTTGAATTTCCGCTGTTGTTGTTGGTTCTGTTTCCTGACCTATTTTGATTGTTGTTGTTATTACGCGAGTTGTTATTACCCCTATTGTCGTTATTTTGCCGATAATTGTTGTTTTGTCTATTTTGGTTGTTGTTGTTATACCTACTGGTATTATTGTTGTACCTATTAAAGTTGTTATTGTTGTTGTTATTGAACCTATTATAGTTATTGTTGTTTTATCTATTGAAATTACTATTGTTGTTGTATCTATTCAAGTTATTGTTATTACGGAAATTGCTGTGATTGGGAAATCTTGAGCGAAAAGCTAAAACTTTTCTTTCTGTCGCCTGATTATTATACCTTTCATGAGAATGAAATGGTATTATAACTTAGTGCCAAAAAATTTTTGTCGAAAGTACCAGAAGGAAGCGTGGGGGACCCACCAAAATATATACCGATATGATCAGAATCACGAGCTGAGTCGATTAAGCCACGTCCGTCTGTCCGTCTGTCCGTCTGTCCTTCTGTCCGTCTGTCCGTCCGTCCGTCTGTGTGAACGCAAACTAGTCCCTCAGTTTTTGAGATATCTGAATGAAATTCGGAATACAGGTATGTTGTTATATGCAGCTGATCATTTGTCGGAACCGGCCGAATCGGACCACTATAACATATAGAAAACAACCGATTATTCAGATATACATGAAATTTTTGGATGTATTTTGTGCATAACTTCCCCATTTAAACAGCTAAGGACATGAAACTTTGAAGTAGACGTGCCCATTTTGGCCCAAACAAGGTCACCGAAAATTGTCAAGATCGGACCACTATAACATATAGTTCCACAACATCCGATTATTCAGATATACTAATTTTGGTGTATAACTCCTCCATTTTAACAGCTAACGGCCTGAAATTTTGAAGTATTTGTACCCATATGGACCCAAACGGGATTGCCGAAAATTGCTAAGATCGGACCACTATAACCTATAGCTCCCCTACAACCGATTGTTCAGATATACACATTTTGGTGTATAACTCCTCCATTTTAACAGCTAACGGCGTGAAATTTTGAAGTATTTGTACCCATATCGGCCCAACCAGGGTTACCAAAAATTGTCAAGATCGGACCACTATAACATATAGCTCCCCTACAACCGATTGTTCAGATATGGACATTTTGGTGTATAACTCCTCCATTTTAACAGCTAACGGCGTGAAATTTTGAAGTATTTGTACCCATATGGGCCCAAACAGGGTTACCAAAAATTGTCAAGATCGGACCACTATAACATATAGCTCCCCTACAACCGATTGTTCAGATATGGACATTTTGGTGTATAGCTCCTCCATTTTAACAGCTAGCGGCGTGAAATTTTGAAGTATTTGTACCCATATGGGCCCAAACAGGGTTACCAAAAATTGTCAATATCGGACCGGCGGGGTGCAATAGCGCCTTGCGAAACAAGCCCTTTAAGGCCTTATTACACTATTGAAAGTGAAATAAGGCCTTTATTTCAAAAAAGGCTTTATTACACTTCGAAAGTGAAATAAAGCCTTTATGAAAATTTACTCAATTGTGCAACAAAACCTTATTATTTTTTTATTAAACATAAGTGACAACTAACTACCGATATGATTGGGGTTATCACGAAGATTTGATTTCCGGCTGTGCGTCCGCCCCCGCTCCCATCCGCGTCCGCCGGTTCGTGCGTCCGCGCCGCGGCCCGCGCCCGCGGCCATCCCCGGACCATTTTCACGATTTTAAGTAAATAATTGAAGAACACACGTGCATAATTTTTTATATTTATGATTTATTGTGATCAAAATTGTACTATTTTACATTAAATAGAACACATTTTTCTTAAAAACTAAACAACATATAATTATTTCTTCCTTGTTATTGTAATACAATAACATCGTCATCTTTATTCCCTGAATAGTTTTAATTTTTTTGTTTTTTTTCGTTTTTGATACTCTTGTTACACTGTTAAATTTTTTGTTTTTGTTGTTGTTGATAACAGCATTTCATTTACTAAACTGTGTTATAATAGCTGCGTTCCAAATAGCAGACCTGTTTCGTGTCACGGTCATAATCTAACCGGAACGATGCGGGTCAGCTGCAGTAGAGTTGTTTGTGTATATACGTGTGTCTACATATGTATGCATGTGCGCCCAAGCAAATAATGCCGCCCATTAACCATACAATTTATCGTACTACACCGTCGTACGATAAATCGCATGCTTCGCCACCAACGCTCCAACTTCAACGTCGATTTATCGTCAAACATAATTTTTACCAACGCTTTGAACAGTAAACAACAAGCCAATGTACAACACGTAATAATTAAAAAAAGCTAATTTTTGTGTTATAAAAATATATAAGTTAACTGTTTACGTTTTTCGCACTTAATATTGCACATGTTGGCAATATTTTTGTGGTAATTTATTAAATTTTGCCACTTTTATTTCTTATTTTCAAAGTGATGCGCGCGATGCTTTCACTTCAGCGAGGAAAAATAATGAGTTTGCCAAACATATCCACTAACCTTCCAATTTGTTGTACAACGCGACAAAATATCAAAATCGTTTGATCTTCATCCAACCGTCTGTCCAACTTGTTTCATTAAAAAAAATGAAAGGGCAATAAGGCCTTTAAGGCTTTATTTCTCTTTCGAAGTGTAATAAAGCCTTTTTTGAAATAAAGGCCTTATTTCACTTTCAATAGTGTAATAAGGCCTTAAAGGCTTTATTTCACAAGGCGCTATTGCACCCTGCCGATCGGACCACTATAACATATAGCTCCCCTACAACCGATTGTTCAGATATGGACATTTTGTTGTATAACTCCTCCATTTTAACAGCTAACGGCGTGAAATTTTTAAGTATTTGTACCCATATGGGCCCAAACAGGGTTGTCGAAAATTGTCAAGATCGGACCACTATAACATATAGCTCCCCTACAACCGATTGTTCAGATATGGACATTTTGGTGTATAACTCCTCCATTTTAACAGCTAACGGCGTGAAATTTTGAAGTAGTTGTACCCATATGGGCCCAAACGAGATTACCGAAAATTGTCAAGATCGGACCGCTATAACCTATAGCTCCCCTACAACCGATTGTTCAGATATGGACATTTTGGTGTATAACTCCTCCATTTAAATAGCCAAGACACCATTTTTACTCATAAATCTTTAGAGATGGGAAACGGGTAAATACCCAAAAGGTAAATACCAGGTAAATTGGGAAAATTAGGGTAAAAAAGGTAAATACCCAAATATTCACCCAAAAGTTGGGTATAAATAATTTTATAAAAACGAGTACTTTTTGAAACTAAAAGAATAAGTTTCTTAACAATTTTAATTAATAACAAGTAATGAATTAAATACAAATTTAAGTAAATTAATTATTTCATATTTGATATAAACGATATCAGCACTTAGTCACTGTCGCTGAAGCTCTCATTATCAGTTTCATTTCCATTATAGCCATTAAACGAATAAGGTATATCATGGGATATACCAGTGGAAGTGGAAGGTGCATCTTTCAACAAACTATTAGGATTCTTGTTTTCCTTCTCAGCGGTGCAGTCGTTTTTTTCTATGTCTTTATTGGATAGGTTCCAATTATGCGCTACAAAACATATTTTTCCGGCATTATCTGTAGTTAATCTGTTCCGCTTCTTTGAATGGATGAAACTTTGACTACTGAAGGACCGTTCAGTGGCAGCTGAAGTGAATGGAGCAGTCAATATACGCACCGCTATCTTGCTTAATTCTGTGGATGCGCAAATACTTTTCCACCATGCACCAAACGAAATGTGCAGCCCACAAATTCTCTCGAGCTTTATAGTTAGACAAGTCCATCATAACACTTATGTTCAAATTGGTACCCATTTCGTATATAAACTCCATTGCTGTGAGATATTCCGATGAACTTAATTATTCCCTTGATTATTAGGGTCAAGGAAATTCGCAGCTAAATGGATTGGTTTAACACACATTTTCACCCTTTTATCAAAAGAAGACAATACCTGTTCTTTCACATGATTATCAATTTCAGTATTTGTTTGAAGAACGTTATGTATTTTGTTTCGTATATCTTTAAAAGCAAAATATACTCGATGAATGCTGTATTGATTTGATTCGAAAATAGTTATCCATTGCGACATCGGTTGAAAAATTTTTAAATTGAAGTCCAACATATTCCAAAAGTCTTCACTTAATATTGTCGATTTTGTGTCAGCCTTTAAATTCGCGTTTTCATGGACAGTCAATGTTTGAAGCGGAGCTTTACTTTTAATCAAGCTATTTAATGACGTTACGTAACTCCCCCATCTGGTCTTAACTGGCAGCTTTAGTTGCTCTCCGCATCCTTTTTCTTTGCAAATTTTTAAAAATATCGAAGATAAAACCTGATTGTACTTGCTCGTTTTTACTGTTTCAATAACTAACGAAAAGCACTTCTTGAAGGTAGAGTATTTTAAAAAATCTTCGCTTACTAAATTGAGACAATGTGCAACACAATTTAGAGGTATAACATGGGGATAAACTTTCTTAACTTCGTTAAATGCTCCTTGCATATTTCTTGCGTTGTCACCAATTAAGACAACAAACTTTTGCTCTCCATATTCCTTCATTACTTTCATTATTTCCTCAGCGAGATAAACAGAAGTATGGCTATTACTTTCTGTTGTCAAACTACGAACGAAAACAATCTCTGGCTTAGATATTAGAAAATTTATCACACCTTCATTACGGATGTTGCTCCACCCATCCAATTGCAGATGTAGATACCTTGATGACTTTAGTTGAGTTGTTATATCATCCGTCATTGCATTGTATATTTTATTTAAATACTTTCCAGTAATCGTCTTTCTGTTTGGCAACTTATATGAAGGTTGCAATTCTTTAAAAAAACGTACCCAGAGAGGATGCTCTACAATTGAAAAGGGAGTACCAGATACAATAATCGCCTTAGAAAGTTTCTCATGAAGCTTCTCTTTATGCTCATCCGTAACTGTGGTTGACATGAGTTTGGTACTTCCATAGAACTCGATGAGTTCAAAACTTCGATGCACTGGTTTAGTTTTTCCGGTGAAATCGCATTCTTTTCACCAATGTCACTTTTCACTGCGGTGGGGCACTTAAAACAATTTATTAGGTGTTTCGCCATTTTATTGACATTTGGCCATTTATATATCGTATCGCAGTATTTGCAAGTAACTGATTTTGTGTTACTTCCATTTGATGTGAAATGCTTCCAGATATTTTGGTGCTTGGATCTTCCCATAGCCCAGCCTTAAACAATTCACGATTATTAATCAATATTAAGCTACATATCTAATTCAAATTTACCTTTATATAAATTCGGTTCAAATTAATATATATGTATTTATCTTACAGCACAAGCTCATAAATACATAAATAATTTTAATGATTTTTTAAGCAAATGAGTATGATGAAATTATTATTTCAGTACAGATAAAGTAAAATTTGCTAAAGTTTAAATTATTTGCGTTTTCCCAAATATACCCTCGAATTGGGTATTTATTTGGGAAAATACCCTTTTTTACCCTAAAAAGGGTTTTTACCGGGTATTTACCGGGTAGAAACCCATCTCTAAACATACCCAATAATATATGCTTTTAATTTTTCTGAAAGATGAGTCGTATAATGGGACACCAATGGGCCAAATTTGGTTTCGGTAGGTCCATCCGTTTCCAAGAAATTGAGTTTTGTCCCACTCTCCATACAAATGAGACCAGTGTGCACTGGCTGGCTTAAGTAAAATTGACATACTGACGGCTATACGTAATGCAACTGGCCCAAGAACGGCATTGTTTGTGACCGAAGTAACATTCGAATTGCTAGTAAAACGGCAAATACGACGCCTAGAAGAGCCGTCATGGTGTTGTGTTGAATTGATACACGAGGAAATGCAACGCATAGTGCAACATTGTGGCAATGAGGTGCAACAGGAACAGAACAATTATTCAAAAACGCCCTATTTTAGAGAAATATATATGGAATTTTCTCTGAAATAGGGCGTTTTTTAAGCAAAATCTGAAATAGGACGTTATTGAAACAATTTTTCAATAGGGCGTCGTCCGATGAGCGATCGCTTCCGAACTGAGAGACTGTTTCAGCGGATATACATAGACTTTTGCGTACCGTACCCTCGATCACGGGGAACGTATTCGTCTTTGTTGCGCTGGATCACCTCTCCAAGTTCGTTTTCTTTCAGCCAATGAGAAACGCAACCGCACAAGAAGTGGTGAAATAGTTAGAAAATGGCATCTTTCACGTTTTTGGCGTCCCAGAGATGATCCATTCTGATAACGGAAGGCAATTCACGCCGGAATGTTTTAAAGGAATATGGGGTGCGACATGTTAAGACAGCTCCATACGCGCCGTAGACAAACGCCTTAGAGCGTCGGTTAACGCTTGCCGTAATACGCGCCTACATAGTAGCAGAAAATCAGCGGTGCTGGGACCAACACTTGTCACATGCGAAGAGAGCGGGCGCCCAGTTGGTATCTACCATGCGAGAGACCTTCGAACGTGAATGTAGACTTCGCTCACTTCAGACCAGCTTTCGAATGCTTCATCGCTCCGTGTTCGCCCTGTTACGGTCAGAAGTGAAGGGTGTATAGGGGACTTAATTTTATAGTTAGACACAAATTTGGATCATCACTTACGTCAACACACTCTGATTCAATCTGCTGATTTTGATGTGTCATTTCGTATGAGAGCACGCCAAAGAATTTTCCAGAACGAATAGTTCTTTACAATCTTGGATTTCCGGCTGCAAAGATCGGGTAAGAAAATTAAATGGATTGGACAGTAGTGCAAATAAATGAATTAGGAGACGGAGAACATGGCTTCCATCCAATTCGTTTAAAGTCCAGTGGCAATATCTGCATATTTAACATTTTCATTGTCATAACATTAGTACTCCGTAGCTAACAGAAGGCAGCTGATTAAGATGTAGATGTTGGGCGAAAAATTATCCAAAACAAAGCTTCCAAGTTCCAAAGAGCACAAGCTGCGCCACTTATATCGCCTGGAACGAGCTGTTCTGCCAGAAACGTCAAGTGTCTAGCACGTGTTCATTGGGCGTCAACTAAAGAAGTGCCGGCGGCGTCAGTCATCGTAGCAGCGGCGGCGCCACACAGCCAAGAGCTCTAGCGATGAGGTGAATTTCGTCTCCACTTTAATGTACTGCCTCTGAGCATCCTCATGTACACTCAGAATATTAGCAATTTGTAAACGAACACAAAGTGTTGTGACGAAGGTACTGGCAGTGAGTTGAATGCCATCAGGATAAGCAGCGTGAGACGACCTACAGTACCATAACAGCAACACAGCTTGGAAATGTTATCGCCGTCAGTTTGGAAGGCGCAATAAGGCCAACGTCATTCGCAAAATAACAGCGGGGTCGGATCTACAGTGTCGGAAAAGCGATAACATAATTTGGGTAATGTTAAAGACAGCGGGTTGGATAATTCGGTAGAGCGAGCAACGTAGCCAATATAACAGCGGCGACAGGTAAACAAAACAGACACACATCGCAAACTCAAGGCGTGCCAGTGGCACTGAGGCCATTCGGCATTTCATCGTACGCAGTAAAGTTGATGTGAGTTTGGCAGTAGCACCGCAGCGTCGTTAGCATTAGTGGTGGAATTATTATTAACGGTGGTATAAGAACAGTGGCGGCCACCACTTTGTTGGCAGCAGTAGAACTCCCGAGGTGAGCTGTATCAGGTTCCACAAGTATGCATTGTAGTGTGTAGACTTTAGACGTAGAATGTAAGCTATGAACCGAATTATGGTCGCTGTTGAAAAGATATAATAGTTATTGGTTTGAATCCTGGGTGACAACGTATTTGAATGTAAAGACGAATCGGCATAGGAGAGTTTAGAAGTAGGTCGTTTCATCTTCACTTAGTTTAGTCAACATTTTCTATATGGGTATTTGGAAGTAAGTAAAATAACCTTATTGTAAGGCGTAGTCAGGGAAACCAAGAGCGTAAATTACATGAAGGAATAGATCATCTGCGAGACGTCTTGTAGGTAGACAGATTCCACCAGTCTCCGAGTTTTCGTAATGCATGCGCCAAGATGTATGCTAAGAATTTTTGTGAATTACTATCTTTGAATTGGTAAACCGTGGTGGAAAACATGAATTGAGAAGAAATCTAATCAAGTAGGAATTAGCTGCTAGAGTTCGAGTATTGATAAGTTTAATACTTTGACGTAAGCGAAGATCAGTTATGCGGCCCACACACACACTGTATCGTGGGTGAATTTTTATATGGAATTGATACACATCTATATATGGGAGAAAACTCTCCTCTCAATACACACATTGAATTGAGTGTTTTTTTGAACACTTAGGACGAACGAATATCAAGCAAGATATGTAATCGGGTGTAAGATCGCTTATGTTTTCATCGCTGTATGCAATTGTGCAGTATGATAGAATGAGATATTATTAATAAAGTTTTAAAATGAAGTTGTAAAGAAGAAGAAGTAGCTATGGTTGATGATGTGATGTTGACGGACGGACATAAATACAGTGGGTTGATTGATTCCAGGGGGGTTGGGGTCAAAATTCTGCTTTTTTGCATTCATAATTCCGGAAGTCGAAACACCGGAAATCAAAATTATGGAAGTGAATATTCTGGAATCCAAAATTCTGGATAACGAAATTCTAAATTGCGAAACTCTGGAAACCAAAATTCTGTAATTAATGATTAAAAATGCGTGTTGATAACAAAAAAAAGTTCGCACTGGCATTAATTTTTGCATATTGAATTTCAGATCCATTGCAGAGGGGAGTTTTTCAAAAAACGTGAAGCTGCACCCCCCACTTTGAAATTGAAAAAAAAAAGTATTAAAAATTCAAAAAACAAAAATATCTTTTTGGTTCGTTATCATAGCGTTCATTTAGGCTTATTAAATTTTATATAAATTTACCACAAATTTGAAATAAAAAAAACAAAAAAAAAATTTGGTGATTGGACGAAATTAGCACATAAATCTGGCATTAATTTTTGCATATTGAACGTGAAACTGCACCCCCACTTTGAAATTTGAAAGAAAAGTATTAAAAATTCAAAAAACAAAAAAATCTTTTTGGAAAATGACAGTTCGTTATCATAGCATTCATTTAGGCATATTAAATTTTATATAAATTTACCCCAAATTTGAAATTTAGAAAAATTAAAAAAAAAATTAAAAAAATAAAAATTTGGTGGTTGGCCGAAATTAGCACATAAATTTCGCCAACCACATGGCAGAAAACAAATGTACACCAATGAAAATAGGAAAAACAGCTAAAATTCTCCACATACAACATAAGGGAAAACGACTTAACGTATTAGAAAATATGGAGATATACAAACAGAAGACATTCGTAGGTAAAATAATAAATGAACAAATAAACACCGCATCAGATACATTATTTGAACCGCTTAAGCTATTATACCGAAAAGAGGACAGAAAACCTAAAACCGACATAAACAAAACAACACACAAGAGGACAATAACGGACTTTTACCTGCCTGTTTAATGAGGATACAAAAAATAGATTTACATACCTAAACGCACAGACTCGCACGCACGCACGTATGCACGTCGCCCGAACGCACGAATGCACGAACACATCACACGAACACGAAGTACGTGACCAAACGATGGAAGTCAGTTACTATAAGTACTATCGAACTTACACAAAATAACTCAGAACGAAAAAAGACACTGAAGATGGCGCATATTAGCCGAAACCGGTTTGTCTCCAAACCAAACTTGACAAGGGATGACGGAGGATCGTTCCACAATATATCACATAAATATGGCATTAATTTTTGCATATTGAATTTCAGATCCATTGAAGGGGGAAGTTTTTCAACAAACGTGAAGCTGCACCCCACTTTGAAATTGAAAAAAAGTATTAAAAATTCAAAAACAAAAAAAAAATATTTTTGGTAAATGACAGTTTGTTATAATAGCGTTCATTTAGGTTTATTAAATCTATATATATAAAAGGAAGTGGCGTTAGTAAAAACGCGTATAACTCAAGAACGCCTGAACCGATTTGGATGATTGAGACAAATTCAGATTGTTCTCTGGCCAGAATAGGAGAATATCCAATAAAATTCCCGAAAAATCAAAAAAAAAAATATTTTCCCATATATTTTGTATATCTATATATATAAAAGGAAGTGGCGTTAGTACAAACGCGTATAACTCAAGAACGCCTGCACCGATTTGGATGATTGAGACAAATTCAGATTGTTCTCTGGCCAGAATAGGAGAATATCCAATAAAATTCCCGAAAAATGCAAAAAAAAAAAAAATATTTTCCCATATATTTTGTATATCTATATATATAAAAGGAAGTGGCGTTAGTACAAACGCGTATAACTCAAAAACGCCTGCACCGATTTCTTGTTTTTTTTTTTTTTTGCTGTAAACTAGCGTTAGTGGTGGGCGTAGATTACAACATATATGCTGCGTACCATTATTCAACACTTGCATAGCAGATGTACGAAAATCGTACACTAAGTGAGGTTAGATTGAATAGAGCAATGGCATATATAAGTGAAAAATCCAACAGCTCAGCAGGACCATCGGTAGCCGCAGTGCTTAGCGTTTCGCTAATATTCGACTGGTGGTTGGAGCGTAGGTTCAATGCCTGGTGTGCACCCGAGAAGATGTCTGATGATGAAGAAAGTGGTTTTTCTTCGAAATAGCTATCACATCTACCATCGCTGTATGAGCTAATTGGATTTTTCCGCTTATTCCAAAGTATAAAAATTAAAATTAAAAATAATAATTTCGTGCTAGACACTAACATACCCAATAATGTTAAATTATAAATTGTGCTGTTGTACATACAACTACTGTACACAGCGCCCGCTGTCCGTCAGCTGCCTACCATTATTCAACACTTGCATAGCAGATGTACGAAAATCGTACACTAAGTGAGGTTAGATTGAATAGAGCAATGGCATATATAAGTGAAAAATCCAACAGCTCAGCAGGACCATCGGTAGCCGCAGTGCTTAGCGTTTCGCTAATATTCGACTACTGGTGGTTGGAGCGTAGGTTCAATGCCTGGTGTGATCCCGAGAAGATGTCTGATGATGAAGAAAGTGGTTTTTCTTCGAAATAGCTATCACATCTACCATCGCTGTATGAGCTAATTGGATTTTTCCGCTTATTCCAAAGTATAAAAATTAAAATTAAAAATAATAATTTCGTGCTAGACACTAACATACCCAATAATGTTAAATTATAAATTGTGCTGTTGTACATACAACTACTGTACACAGCGCCCGCTGTCCGTCAGCTGCCTACCATTATTCAACACTTGCATAGCAGATGTACGAAAATCGTACACTAAGTGAAGTTAGATTGAATAGAGCAATGGCATATATAAGTGAAAAATCCAACAGCTCAGCAGGACCATCGGTAGCCGCAGTGCTTAGCGTTTCGCTAATATTCGACTACTGGTGGTTGGAGCGTAGGTTCAATGCCTGGTGTGCTCCCGAGAAGATGTCTGATGATGAAGAAAGTGGTTTTTCTTCGAAATAGCTATCACATCTACCATCGCTGTATGAACTAATTGGATTTTTCCGTTTATTCCAAAGTATAAAAATTAAAATTAAAAATAATAATTCCGTGCTAGACACTAACATACCCAATAATATATGCTTTTAATTTTTCTGAAAGATGAGTCGTATAATGGGACAGCAATGTGCCAAATTTGGTTTCGGTAGGTCCATCCGTTTCCAAGAAATTGAGTTTTGTCCCACTCTCCATACAAATGAGACCAGTGTGCACTGGCTGGCTTAAGTAAAATTGACATACTGACGGTTATACGTAATGCAACTGGCCCAAGAACGGCATTGTTTGTGCCCGAAGTAACATTCGAATTGCTAGTAAAACGGCAAATACGACGCCTAGAAGAGCCGTCATTGTGTTGTGTTGAATTGATACACGAGGAAATGCAACGCATAGTGCAACATTGTGGCAATGAGGTGCAACAGGAACAGAACAATTATTCAAAAACGCCCTATTTTAGAGAAATATATATGGAATTTTATCTGAAATAGGGCGTTTTTTAAGCAAAATCTGAAATAGGACGTTATTGAAACAATTTTTCAATAGGGCGTCGTCCGATGAGCGATCGCTTCCGAACTGATAGACTGTTTCAGCGGATATACATAGACTTTTGCGTACCGTACCCTCGATCGATCAAATGATGCGTTAGGGTCCTGGCCTACTAAAAAATTTTATTTTTTGGAAATCGGGCCAGTTTTAGGAAATGAGGTTTTGGACGCCCAGATTGATAAAATATCCCTATGTGCGTCGTTAGCATTAGTGGTGGAATTATTATTAACGGTGGTATAAGAACAGTGGCGGCCACCACAAGTATGCATTGTCGTGTGTAGACTTTAGACGTAGAATGTAAGCTATGAACCGAATTATGGTCGCTGTTGAAAAGATATAATAGTTATTGGTTTGAATCCTGGGTGACAACGTATTTGAATGTAAAGACGAATCGGCATAGGAGAGTTTAGAAGTAGGTCGTTTCATCTTCACTTAGTTTAGTCAACATTTTCTATATGGGTATTTGGAAGTAAGTAAAATAACCTTATTGTAAGGCGTAGTCAGGGAAACCAAGAGCGGAAATTACATGAAGGAATAGATCATCTGCGAGACGTCTTGTAGGTAGACAGATTCCACCAGTCTCCGAGTTTTCGTGATGCATGCGCCAAGATGAATGCTAAGAATTTTTGTGAATTACTATCTTTGAATTGGTAAACCGTGGTGGAAAACATGAATTGAGAAGAAATCTAATCAAGTAGGAATTAGCTGCTAGAGTTCGAGTATTGATAAGTTTAATACTTTGACGTAAGCGCCGATCAGTTATGCGGCCCACACACACACTATATCGTGGGTGAATTTTTATATGGAATTGATACACATCTATATATGGGAGAAAACTCTCCTCTCAATACACACATTGAATTGAGTGTTTTTTTGAACACTTGAGACGAACGAATATCAAGCAAGATATGTAATCGGGTGTAAGATCGCTTATGTTTTCATCGCTGTATGCAATTGTGCAGTATGATAGAATGAGATATTATTAATAAAGTTTTAAAATGAAGTTGTAAAGAAGAAGAAGTAGCTATGGTTGATGATGTGATGTTGACGGACGGACATAAATACAGTGGGTTGATTGATTCCAGGGGGGTTGGGGTCAAAATTCTGCTTTTTTGCATTCATAATTCCGGAAGTCGAAACACCGGAAATCAAAATTATGGAAGTGAATATTCTGGAATCCAAAATTCTGGATAACGAAATTCTAAATTGCGAAACTCTGGAAACCAAAATTCTGAAATTCAAAATTCTGTAATTAATGATTAAAAATGCGTGTTGATAACAAAAAAAAGTTCGCACTGGCATTAATTTTTGCATATTGAATTTCAGATCCATTGCAGAGGGGAGTTTTTCAAAAAACGTGAAGCTGCACCCCCCACTTTGAAATTGAAAAAAAACGTATTAAAAATTCAAAAAACAAAAAAATCTTTTTGGTTCGTTATCATAGCGTTCATTTAGGCTTATTAAATTTTATATAAATTTACCACAAATTTGAAATAAAAAAAACAAAAAAAAAATTTGGTGGTTGGACGAAATTAGCACATAAATCTGGCATTAATTTTTGCATATTGAACGTGAAACTGCACCCCCCACTTTGAAATTTGAAAGAAAAGTATTAAAAATTCAAAAAAAAAAAATCTTTTTGGAAAATGACAGTTCGTTATCAAAGCATTCATTTAGGCTTATTAAATTTTATATAAATTTACCCCAAATTTGAAATTTAGAAAAATAAAAAAAAAAATTAAAACAATTAAAATTTGGTGGTTGTACGAAATTAGCACATAAATATGGCATTAATTTTTGCATATTGAATTTCAGATCCATTGAAGGGGGAAGTTTTTCAACAAACGTGAAGCTGCACCCCACTTTGAAATTGAAAAAAAGTATTAAAAATTCAAAAACAAAAAAAAAATATTTTTGATAAATGACAGTTTGTTATAATAGCGTTCATTTAGGCTTATTAAATCTATATATATAAAAGGAAGTGGCGTTAGTACAAACGCGTATAACTCAAGAACGCCTGAACCGATTTGGATGATTGAGACAAATTCAGATTGTTCTCTGGCCAGAATAGGAGAATATCCAAAGAAATTCCCGAAAAATGGAAAAAAAAAAAATATTTTCCCATATATTTTGTATATCTATATCAGGGGTCTTCGTTTCATAGCACTGAAGTGCAACGCTCAACTCACACAGATTGTTATACTCTCTCGTTTTTTCGTAGTAAGAGCGCAAAAGTTAGGTGACCATCTACGACCGTGCGACGATTCAGTTGCTTGCGGTCAAGCAAAAAGATAACAACGTACACGCATACTTCGTTTTCATACGAACGTACACGCATACTTCGTTTTCATTGTGCGACGTGGTATAGCAGCGCATAAAAGCGAAAAATATATGCATGCACGTTGTTGTCTTTTTGCTTGCCCGCAAGCTACTGAACGATGCGACGGTAGTAGCTGGGCACTCAACTAGTCGTTTTTCACTAATACTGCTGCAGTTACTAACACTGCTGCAGTTAGAGTTTTGGGGATCTCTGATCTATATATATAAAAGGAAGTGGCGTTAGTACAAACGCGTATAACTCAAGAACGCCTGCACCGATTTGGATGATTGAGACAAATTCAGATTGTTCTCTGGCCAGAATAGGAGAATATCCAATAAAATTCCCGAAAAATGCAAAAAAAAAAGTATTTTCCCATATATTTTGTATATCTATATATATAAAAGGAAGTGGCGTTAGTACAAACGCGTATAACTCAAAAACGCCTGCACCGATTTCGATGATTGAGACAAATTCAGATTGTTCTCTGGCCAGAATAGGAGAATATCCAATAAAATTCCCGAAAAATGCAAGAAAAAAAATATTTTCCCATATATTTTGTATATCTATATATATAAAAGGAAGTGGCGTTATTACAAACGCGTATAACTCAAGAACGCCTGCACCGATTTGTATGATTGAGACAAATTCAGATTGTTCTCTGGCCACAATAGGAGAATATCCAATAAAATTCCCGAAAAATGCAAAAAAAAAAATATTTTCCCATATATTTTGTATATCTATATATATAAAAGGAAGTGGCGTTAGTACAAACGCGTATAACTCAAGAACGCCTGCACCGATTTGGATGATTGAGTCAAATTCAGATTATTCTCTGGCCAGAATAGGAGAATATCCAATAAAATTCCCGAAAAATGCAAAAAAAAAAAAATATTTTCCAATATATTTTGTATATCTATATATATGAAAGGAAGTGGCGTTAGTACAAACGCGTATAACTCAAGAACGCCTGCACCGATTTGGATGATTGAGACAAATTCAGATTGTTCTCTGGCCAGAATAGGAGAATATCCAATAAAATTCCCGAAAAATGCAAAAAGAAAAAAATAATTTCCCACATATTTTGTATATCTATATATATAAAAGGAAGTGGCATTAGTACAAACGCGTATAACTCAAGAACGCCTGCACCGATTTGGATGATTGAGACAAATTCAGATTGTTCTCTGGCCAGAATAGGAGAATATCCAATAAAATTCCCGAAAAATGCAAAAAAAAAATATTTTCCCATATATTTTGTATATCTATATATATAAAAGAAGTGGCGTTAGTACAAACGCGTATAACTCAAGAACGCCTGCACCGATTTGGATGATTGAGAAAAATTCAGATTGTTCTCTGGCCAGAATAGGAGAATATCCAATAAAATTCCCGAAAAATAAAAAAAAAAAAATATTTTCCCATATATTTTGTATATCTTCTACATATATAAAAGGAATTGGCGTTAGTACAAACGCGTATAACTCAAGAACGCCTGAACCGATTTGGATGATTGAGACAAATTCAGATTGTTCTCTGGCCAGAATAGGAGAATATCCAATAAAATTCCCGAAAAATGCAAAAAAAAATTTTTTCCCATATATTTTGTATCTATATATATAAAAGGAAGTGGCGTTAGTACAAACGCGTATAACTCAAGAACGCCTGCACCGATTTGGATGATTGAGACAAATTCAGATTGTTCTCTGGCCAGAATAGGAGAATATCCAATAAAATTCCCGAAAAATTAAAAAAAATATATTTTCCCATATATTTTGTATATCTTCTATATATATAAAAGGAATTGGCGTTAGTACAAACGCGTATAACTCAAGAACGCCTGAACCGATTTGGATGATTGAGACAAATTCAGATTGTTCTCTGGCCAGAATAGGAGAATATCCAATAAAATTCCCGAAAACTGCAAAAAAAAAAATATTTTCCCATATATTTTTTATATTCTATATATATATAAGAAAGTGGCGTTAGTACAAACGCGTATAACTCAAGAACGCCTGCACCGATTTGGATGATTGAGACAAATTCAGATTGTCCTCTGGCCAGAATAGGAGAATATCCAATAAAATTCCCGAAAAATGCAAAAAAAAATATTTTCCCATATATTTTGTATATCTATATATATAAAAGGAAGTGGCGTTAGTACAAACGCGTATAACTCAAGAACGCCTGCACAGATTTGGATGATTGACACCAATTTAGATTGTTCTCTGGCCAGAATGGGAGAATATCCAATAAAATTCCCGAAAAATTCAAAAAAAAAATTTATTTTCCCATACATTTTGTATATCTATATATATAAAAGGAAGTGACGTTAGTACAAACGCGTATAACTCAAGAACGCCTGCATCGATTTGGATGATTGACACCAATTTAGATTGTTCTCTGGCCAGAATAGGAGAATATCCCATAAAATTCCCGAAAAATTCAAAAAAAAATTTATTTTCCCATACATTTTGTATATCTATATATATAAAAGGAAGTGACGTTAGTACAAACGCGTATAACTCAAGAACGCCTGCATCGATTTGGATGATTGACACGAATTTAGATTGTTCTCTGGCCAGAATAGGAGAATATCCCATAAAATTCCCGAAAAATTAAAAAAAAAAATTTTTTTTCCCATACATTTTGTATATCTATATATATAAAAGGAAGTGGCGTTAGTACAAACGCGTATAACTCAAGAACGCCTGCACAGATTTGGATGATTGACACCAATTTAGATTGTTCTCTGGCCAGAATAGGAGAATATCCAATAAAATTCCCGAAAAATTCAAAAAAAAATTTATTTTCCCATACATTTTGTATATCTATATATATAAAAGGAAGTGGCGTTAGTACAAACGCGTATAACTCAAGAACGCCTGCACAGATTTGGATGATTGACACCAATTTAGATTGTTCTCTGGCCAGAATGGGAGAATATCCAATAAAATTCCCGAAAAATTCAAAAAAAAAATTTATTTTCCCATACATTTTGTATATCTATATATATAAAAGGAAGTGACGTTAGTACAAACGCGTATAACTCAAGAACGCCTGCATCGATTTGGATGATTGACACCAATTTAGATTGTTCTCTGGCCAGAATAGGAGAATATCCCATAAAATTCCCGAAAAATTCAAAAAAAAATTTATTTTCCCATACATTTTGTATATCTATATATATAAAAGGAAGTGACGTTAGTACAAACGCGTATAACTCAAGAACGCCTGCATCGATTTGGATGATTGACACGAATTTAGATTGTTCTCTGGCCAGAATAGGAGAATATCCCATAAAATTCCCGAAAAATTAAAAAAAAAAATTTATTTTCCCATACATTTTGTATATCTATATATATAAAAGGAAGTGGCGTTAGTACAAACGCGTATAACTCAAGAACGCCTGCACAGATTTGGATGATTGACACCAATTTAGATTGTTCTCTGGCCAGAATAGGAGAATATCCAATAAAATTCCCGAAAAATTCAAAAAAAAATTTATTTTCCCATACATTTTGTATATCTATATATATAAAAGGAAGTGGCGTTAGTACAAACGCGTATAACTCAAGAACGCCTGCACAGATTTGGATGATTGACACCAATTTAGATTGTTCTCTGGCCAGAATGGGAGAATATCCAATAAAATTCCCGAAAAATTCAAAAAAAAAATTTATTTTCCCATACATTTTGTATATCTATATATATAAAAGGAAGTGACGTTAGTACAAACGCGTATAACTCAAGAACGCCTGCATCGATTTGGATGATTGACACCAATTTAGATTGTTCTCTGGCCAGAATAGGAGAATATCCCATAAAATTCCCGAAAAATTCAAAAAAAAATTTATTTTCCCATACATTTTGTATATCTATATATATAAAAGGAAGTGACGTTAGTACAAACGCGTATAACTCAAGAACGCCTGCATCGATTTGGATGATTGACACGAATTTAGATTGTTCTCTGGCCAGAATAGGAGAATATCCCATAAAATTCCCGAAAAATTAAAAAAAAAAATTTATTTTCCCATACATTTTGTATATCTATATATATAAAAGGAAGTGGCGTTAGTACAAACGCGTATAACTCAAGAACGCCTGCACAGATTTGGATGATTGACACCAATTTAGATTGTTCTCTGGCCAGAATAGGAGAATATCCAATAAAATTCCCGAAAAATTCAAAAAAAAATTTATTTTCCCATACATTTTGTATATCTATATATATAAAAGGAAGTGACGTTAGTACAAACGCGTATAACTCAAGAACGCCTGCATCGATTTGGATGATTGACACGAATTTAGATTGTTCTCTGGCCAGAATAGGAGAATATCCCATAAAATTCCCGAAAAATTAAAAAAAAAAATTTATTTTCCCATACATTTTGTATATCTATATATATAAAAGGAAGTGGCGTTAGTACAAACGCGTATAACTCAAGAACGCCTGCACAGATTTGGATGATTGACACCAATTTAGATTGTTCTCTGGCCAGAATAGGAGAATATCCAATAAAATTCCCGAAAAATTCAAAAAAAAAATTTATTTTCCCATACATTTTGTATATCTATATATATAAAAGGAAGTGACGTTAGTACAAACGCGTATAACTCAAGAACGCCTGCATCGATTTGGATGATTGACACCAATTTAGATTGTTCTCTGGCCAGAATAGGAGAATATCCCATAAAATTCCCGAAAAATTCAAAAAAAAATTTATTTTCCCATACATTTTGTATATCTATATATATAAAAGGAAGTGACGTTAGTACAAACGCGTATAACTCAAGAACGCCTGCATCGATTTGGATGATTGACACGAATTTAGATTGTTCTCTGGCCAGAATAGGAGAATATCCCATAAAATTCCCGAAAAATTAAAAAAAAAAATTTATTTTCCCATACATTTTGTATATCTATATATATAAAAGGAAGTGGCGTTAGTACAAACGCGTATAACTCAAGAACGCCTGCACAGATTTGGATGATTGACACCAATTTAGATTGTTCTCTGGCCAGAATAGGAGAATATCCAATAAAATTCCCGAAAAATTAAAAAAAAAAAATTTATTTTCCCATAAGTTTTATATATCTATATATATAAAAGGAAGTGGCGTTAGTACAAACGCGTATAACTCAAGAACGCCTGCACAGATTTGGATGATTGACACCAATTTGTATAGTGGCCGCTGTGGTGCAGTGGGTAGAGTGCTCGCCTGCTATGCCAGAGGTCTCGGGTTCAAACCACGGTCCGAGCCAAACAAATTTTTCTAATTAGTAAAAATCCAATTATTGGGTTTTTTAAGAGCAGCGGTCATCTCTCGGCAGTGGGCGGCATACCCTCCGAGAGTATTTCTGCCATGAAAAAGCTTCTCACAAAAAATGCATTCGCCGTTCGGAGCCGGCATAAAACTGTAGGTCCACCCAATTAGTAGGAAAAACAAAAAGGAGCACACCTCGAATTGGGAGAGAAGCTCGGCCATAAAACTCGTCAGAGTTATAATAGCGCCATTGTATTATATATTATTATATATAAAAGGAAGTGGCGTTAGTACAAACGCGTATAACTCAAGAACGCCTGTACCGATTTGGATGATTGAGACAAATTCAGATTGTCCTCTGGCAGGAATAGGAGAATATCCAATAAAATTCCCGAAAAATGCAAACAAAAAAATATTTTCCCATATATTTTGTATATCTATATATATAAAAGGAAGTGGCGTTAGTACAAACGCGTATAACTCAAGAACGCCTGCACAGATTTGGATGATTGACACCAATTTAGATTGTTCTCTGGCCAGAATAGGAGAATATCCAATAAAATTCCCGAAAAATTAAAAAAAAAAATATTTTCCCATATATTTTGTATATCTTCTATATATATAAAAGGAATTGGCGTTAGTACAAACGCGTATAACTCAAGAAGGCCTGAACCGATTTGGATGATTGAGACAAATTCAGACTGTTCTCTGGCCAGAATAGGAGAATATCCAATAAAATTCCGAAAAATGCAAAAAAAAAATATTTTCCCATATATTTTGTATATTCTATATATATAAAAGAAAGTGGCGTTAGTACAAACGCGTATAACTCAAGAACGCCTGCACCGATTTGGATGATTGAGACAAATTCAGATTGTCCTCTGGCCAGAATAGGAGAATATCCAATAAAATTCCCGAAAAATGCAAAAAAAAAATATTTTCCCATATATTTTGTATATCTATATATATAAAAGGAAGTGGCGTTAGTACAAACGCGTATAACTCAAGAACGCCTGCACAGATTTGGATGATTGACACCAATTTAGATTGTTCTCTGGCCAGAATAGGAGAATATCCCATAAAATTCCCGAAAAATTCAAAAAAAAAATTTATTTTCCCATACATTTTGTATATCTATATATATAAAAGGAAGTGACGTTAGTACAAACGCGTATAACTCAAGAACGCCTGCATCGATTTGGATGATTGACACCAATTTAGATTGTTCTCTGGCCAGAATAGGAGAATATCCAATAAAATTCTCGAAAAATGCAAACAAAAAAATATTTTCCCATATATTTTGTATATTCTATATATATAAAAGAAAGTGGCGTTAGTACAAACGCGTATAACTCAAGAACGCCTGCACCGATTTGGATGATTGAGACAAATTCAGATTGTCCTCTGGCCAGAATAGGAGAATATCCAATAAAATTCCCGAAAAATGCAAAAAAAAAATATTTTCCCATATATTTTGTATATCTATATATATAAAAAGGAAGTGGCGTTAGTACAAACGCGTATAACTCAAGAACGCCTGCACCGATTTGGATGATTGAGACAAATTCAGATTGTTTTCTGGCCAGAATAGGAGAATATCCAATAAAATTCCCGAAAAATGCAAAAAAAAAAAAATATTTTCCCATATATTTTGTATATCTATATATATAAAAGGAAGTGGCGTTAGTACAAACGCGTATAACTCAAAAACGCCTGCACCGATTTCTTGTTTTTTTTTTTTTTTGCTGTAAACTAGCGTTAGTGGTGGGCGTAGATTACAACATATATGCTGCGTACCATTATTCAACACTTGCATAGCAGATGTACGAAAATCGTACACTAAGTGAGGTTAGATTGAATAGAGCAATGGCATATATAAGTGAAAAATCCAACAGCTCAGCAGGACCATCGGTAGCCGCAGTGCTTAGCGTTTCGCTAATATTCGACTGGTGGTTGGAGCGTAGGTTCAATGCCTGGTGCGCACCCGAGAAGATGTCTGATGATGAAGAAAGTGGTTTTTCTTCGAAATAGCTATCACATCTACCATCGCTGTATGAGCTAATTGGATTTTTCCGCTTATTCCAAAGTATAAAAATTAAAATTAAAAATAATAATTTCGTGCTAGACACTAACATACCCAATAATGTTAAATTATAAATTGTGCTGTTGTACATACAACTACTGTACACAGCGCCCGCTGTCCGTCAGCTGCCTACCATTATTCAACACTTGCATAGCAGATGTACGAAAATCGTACACTAAGTGAGGTTAGATTGAATAGAGCAATGGCATATATAAGTGAAAAATCCAACAGCTCAGCAGGACCATCGGTAGCCGCAGTGCTTAGCGTTTCGCTAATATTCGACTACTGGTGGTTGGAGCGTAGGTTCAATGCCTGGTGTGCTCCCGAGAAGATGTCTGATGATGAAGAAAGTGGTTTTTCTTCGAAATAGCTATCACATCTACCATCGCTGTATGAACTAATTGGATTTTTCCGTTTATTCCAAAGTATAAAAATTAAAATTAAAAATAATAATTCCGTGCTAGACACTAACATACCCAATAATATATGCTTTTAATTTTTCTGAAAGATGAGTCGTATAATGGGACAGCAATGTGCCAAATTTGGTTTCGGTAGGTCCATCCGTTTCCAAGAAATTGAGTTTTGTCCCACTCTCCATACAAATGAGACCAGTGTGCACTGGCTGGCTTAAGTAAAATTGACATACTGACGGTTATACGTAATGCAACTGGCCCAAGAACGGCATTGTTTGTGCCCGAAGTAACATTCGAATTGCTAGTAAAACGGCAAATACGACGCCTAGAAGAGCCGTCATTGTGTTGTGTTGAATTGATACACGAGGAAATGCAACGCATAGTGCAACATTGTGGCAATGAGGTGCAACAGGAACAGAACAATTATTCAAAAACGCCCTATTTTAGAGAAATATATATGGAATTTTATCTGAAATAGGGCGTTTTTTAAGCAAAATCTGAAATAGGACGTTATTGAAACAATTTTTCAATAGGGCGTCGTCCGATGAGCGATCGCTTCCGAACTGATAGACTGTTTCAGCGGATATACATAGACTTTTGCGTACCGTACCCTCGATCGATCAAATGATGCGTTAGGGTCCTGGCCTACTAAAAAATTTTATTTTTTGGAAATCGGGCCAGTTTTAGGAAATGAGGTTTTGGACGCCCAGATTGATAAAATATCCCTATGTGCGTCGTTAGCATTAGTGGTGGAATTATTATTAACGGTGGTATAAGAACAGTGGCGGCCACCACAAGTATGCATTGTCGTGTGTAGACTTTAGACGTAGAATGTAAGCTATGAACCGAATTATGGTCGCTGTTGAAAAGATATAATAGTTATTGGTTTGAATCCTGGGTGACAACGTATTTGAATGTAAAGACGAATCGGCATAGGAGAGTTTAGAAGTAGGTCGTTTCATCTTCACTTAGTTTAGTCAACATTTTCTATATGGGTATTTGGAAGTAAGTAAAATAACCTTATTGTAAGGCGTAGTCAGGGAAACCAAGAGCGGAAATTACATGAAGGAATAGATCATCTGCGAGACGTCTTGTAGGTAGACAGATTCCACCAGTCTCCGAGTTTTCGTGATGCATGCGCCAAGATGAATGCTAAGAATTTTTGTGAATTACTATCTTTGAATTGGTAAACCGTGGTGGAAAACATGAATTGAGAAGAAATCTAATCAAGTAGGAATTAGCTGCTAGAGTTCGAGTATTGATAAGTTTAATACTTTGACGTAAGCGCCGATCAGTTATGCGGCCCACACACACACTATATCGTGGGTGAATTTTTATATGGAATTGATACACATCTATATATGGGAGAAAACTCTCCTCTCAATACACACATTGAATTGAGTGTTTTTTTGAACACTTGAGACGAACGAATATCAAGCAAGATATGTAATCGGGTGTAAGATCGCTTATGTTTTCATCGCTGTATGCAATTGTGCAGTATGATAGAATGAGATATTATTAATAAAGTTTTAAAATGAAGTTGTAAAGAAGAAGAAGTAGCTATGGTTGATGATGTGATGTTGACGGACGGACATAAATACAGTGGGTTGATTGATTCCAGGGGGGTTGGGGTCAAAATTCTGCTTTTTTGCATTCATAATTCCGGAAGTCGAAACACCGGAAATCAAAATTATGGAAGTGAATATTCTGGAATCCAAAATTCTGGATAACGAAATTCTAAATTGCGAAACTCTGGAAACCAAAATTCTGAAATTCAAAATTCTGTAATTAATGATTAAAAATGCGTGTTGATAACAAAAAAAAGTTCGCACTGGCATTAATTTTTGCATATTGAATTTCAGATCCATTGCAGAGGGGAGTTTTTCAAAAAACGTGAAGCTGCACCCCCCACTTTGAAATTGAAAAAAAACGTATTAAAAATTCAAAAAACAAAAAAATCTTTTTGGTTCGTTATCATAGCGTTCATTTAGGCTTATTAAATTTTATATAAATTTACCACAAATTTGAAATAAAAAAAACAAAAAAAAAATTTGGTGGTTGGACGAAATTAGCACATAAATCTGGCATTAATTTTTGCATATTGAACGTGAAACTGCACCCCCCACTTTGAAATTTGAAAGAAAAGTATTAAAAATTCAAAAAAAAAAAATCTTTTTGGAAAATGACAGTTCGTTATCAAAGCATTCATTTAGGCTTATTAAATTTTATATAAATTTACCCCAAATTTGAAATTTAGAAAAATAAAAAAAAAAATTAAAACAATTAAAATTTGGTGGTTGTACGAAATTAGCACATAAATATGGCATTAATTTTTGCATATTGAATTTCAGATCCATTGAAGGGGGAAGTTTTTCAACAAACGTGAAGCTGCACCCCACTTTGAAATTGAAAAAAAGTATTAAAAATTCAAAAACAAAAAAAAAATATTTTTGATAAATGACAGTTTGTTATAATAGCGTTCATTTAGGCTTATTAAATCTATATATATAAAAGGAAGTGGCGTTAGTACAAACGCGTATAACTCAAGAACGCCTGAACCGATTTGGATGATTGAGACAAATTCAGATTGTTCTCTGGCCAGAATAGGAGAATATCCAAAGAAATTCCCGAAAAATGGAAAAAAAAAAAATATTTTCCCATATATTTTGTATATCTATATCAGGGGTCTTCGTTTCATAGCACTGAAGTGCAACGCTCAACTCACACAGATTGTTATACTCTCTCGTTTTTTCGTAGTAAGAGCGCAAAAGTTAGGTGACCATCTACGACCGTGCGACGATTCAGTTGCTTGCGGTCAAGCAAAAAGATAACAACGTACACGCATACTTCGTTTTCATACGAACGTACACGCATACTTCGTTTTCATTGTGCGACGTGGTATAGCAGCGCATAAAAGCGAAAAATATATGCATGCACGTTGTTGTCTTTTTGCTTGCCCGCAAGCTACTGAACGATGCGACGGTAGTAGCTGGGCACTCAACTAGTCGTTTTTCACTAATACTGCTGCAGTTACTAACACTGCTGCAGTTAGAGTTTTGGGGATCTCTGATCTATATATATAAAAGGAAGTGGCGTTAGTACAAACGCGTATAACTCAAGAACGCCTGCACCGATTTGGATGATTGAGACAAATTCAGATTGTTCTCTGGCCAGAATAGGAGAATATCCAATAAAATTCCCGAAAAATGCAAAAAAAAAAGTATTTTCCCATATATTTTGTATATCTATATATATAAAAGGAAGTGGCGTTAGTACAAACGCGTATAACTCAAAAACGCCTGCACCGATTTCGATGATTGAGACAAATTCAGATTGTTCTCTGGCCAGAATAGGAGAATATCCAATAAAATTCCCGAAAAATGCAAGAAAAAAAATATTTTCCCATATATTTTGTATATCTATATATATAAAAGGAAGTGGCGTTATTACAAACGCGTATAACTCAAGAACGCCTGCACCGATTTGTATGATTGAGACAAATTCAGATTGTTCTCTGGCCACAATAGGAGAATATCCAATAAAATTCCCGAAAAATGCAAAAAAAAAAATATTTTCCCATATATTTTGTATATCTATATATATAAAAGGAAGTGGCGTTAGTACAAACGCGTATAACTCAAGAACGCCTGCACCGATTTGGATGATTGAGTCAAATTCAGATTATTCTCTGGCCAGAATAGGAGAATATCCAATAAAATTCCCGAAAAATGCAAAAAAAAAAAAATATTTTCCAATATATTTTGTATATCTATATATATGAAAGGAAGTGGCGTTAGTACAAACGCGTATAACTCAAGAACGCCTGCACCGATTTGGATGATTGAGACAAATTCAGATTGTTCTCTGGCCAGAATAGGAGAATATCCAATAAAATTCCCGAAAAATGCAAAAAGAAAAAAATAATTTCCCACATATTTTGTATATCTATATATATAAAAGGAAGTGGCATTAGTACAAACGCGTATAACTCAAGAACGCCTGCACCGATTTGGATGATTGAGACAAATTCAGATTGTTCTCTGGCCAGAATAGGAGAATATCCAATAAAATTCCCGAAAAATGCAAAAAAAAAATATTTTCCCATATATTTTGTATATCTATATATATAAAAGAAGTGGCGTTAGTACAAACGCGTATAACTCAAGAACGCCTGCACCGATTTGGATGATTGAGAAAAATTCAGATTGTTCTCTGGCCAGAATAGGAGAATATCCAATAAAATTCCCGAAAAATAAAAAAAAAAAAATATTTTCCCATATATTTTGTATATCTTCTACATATATAAAAGGAATTGGCGTTAGTACAAACGCGTATAACTCAAGAACGCCTGAACCGATTTGGATGATTGAGACAAATTCAGATTGTTCTCTGGCCAGAATAGGAGAATATCCAATAAAATTCCCGAAAAATGCAAAAAAAAATATTTTCCCATATATTTTGTATCTATATATATAAAAGGAAGTGGCGTTAGTACAAACGCGTATAACTCAAGAACGCCTGCACCGATTTGGATGATTGAGACAAATTCAGATTGTTCTCTGGCCAGAATAGGAGAATATCCAATAAAATTCCCGAAAAATTAAAAAAAATATATTTTCCCATATATTTTGTATATCTTCTATATATATAAAAGGAATTGGCGTTAGTACAAACGCGTATAACTCAAGAACGCCTGAACCGATTTGGATGATTGAGACAAATTCAGATTGTTCTCTGGCCAGAATAGGAGAATATCCAATAAAATTCCCGAAAACTGCAAAAAAAAAAATATTTTCCCATATATTTTTTATATTCTATATATATATAAGAAAGTGGCGTTAGTACAAACGCGTATAACTCAAGAACGCCTGCACCGATTTGGATGATTGAGACAAATTCAGATTGTCCTCTGGCCAGAATAGGAGAATATCCAATAAAATTCCCGAAAAATGCAAAAAAAAATATTTTCCCATATATTTTGTATATCTATATATATAAAAGGAAGTGGCGTTAGTACAAACGCGTATAACTCAAGAACGCCTGCACAGATTTGGATGATTGACACCAATTTAGATTGTTCTCTGGCCAGAATGGGAGAATATCCAATAAAATTCCCGAAAAATTCAAAAAAAAAATTTATTTTCCCATACATTTTGTATATCTATATATATAAAAGGAAGTGACGTTAGTACAAACGCGTATAACTCAAGAACGCCTGCATCGATTTGGATGATTGACACCAATTTAGATTGTTCTCTGGCCAGAATAGGAGAATATCCCATAAAATTCCCGAAAAATTCAAAAAAAAATTTATTTTCCCATACATTTTGTATATCTATATATATAAAAGGAAGTGACGTTAGTACAAACGCGTATAACTCAAGAACGCCTGCATCGATTTGGATGATTGACACGAATTTAGATTGTTCTCTGGCCAGAATAGGAGAATATCCCATAAAATTCCCGAAAAATTAAAAAAAAAAATTTATTTTCCCATACATTTTGTATATCTATATATATAAAAGGAAGTGGCGTTAGTACAAACGCGTATAACTCAAGAACGCCTGCACAGATTTGGATGATTGACACCAATTTAGATTGTTCTCTGGCCAGAATAGGAGAATATCCAATAAAATTCCCGAAAAATTAAAAAAAAAAAATTTATTTTCCCATAAGTTTTATATATCTATATATATAAAAGGAAGTGGCGTTAGTACAAACGCGTATAACTCAAGAACGCCTGCACAGATTTGGATGATTGACACCAATTTGTATAGTGGCCGCTGTGGTGCAGTGGGTAGAGTGCTCGCCTGCTATGCCAGAGGTCTCGGGTTCAAACCACGGTCCGAGCCAAACAAATTTTTCTAATTAGTAAAAATCCAATTATTGGGTTTTTTAAGAGCAGCGGTCATCTCTCGGCAGTGGGCGGCATACCCTCCGAGAGTATTTCTGCCATGAAAAAGCTTCTCACAAAAAATGCATTCGCCGTTCGGAGCCGGCATAAAACTGTAGGTCCACCCAATTAGTAGGAAAAACAAAAAGGAGCACACCTCGAATTGGGAGAGAAGCTCGGCCATAAAACTCGTCAGAGTTATAATAGCGCCATTGTATTATATATTATTATATATAAAAGGAAGTGGCGTTAGTACAAACGCGTATAACTCAAGAACGCCTGTACCGATTTGGATGATTGAGACAAATTCAGATTGTCCTCTGGCAGGAATAGGAGAATATCCAATAAAATTCCCGAAAAATGCAAACAAAAAAATATTTTCCCATATATTTTGTATATCTATATATATATAAAAATAGGTAAAAAAAACTTTTTAAGTTAAACGGTTTTATGTTATACATACATTGCAATGTTTAAGATAAATGTACTAAAAACCAAAAAATAATAAAATAGATACAGTCGTGGGAATTATAAACATTTGCATAGACTAGACTAAAATAAAACCGTGGGGCACGTCAATTGTCTACAATCGTTGATTAAAATGTTTGTTTTGTAATGTTACACTATAATTAGGCAGTTGTTCAACCGACAACGATGGACGTGTGATAAGTAGGGCTAGAATGTGGAAAAAAAGCTAGCAAGCTCGATTATAAGCGAGTTTTAGGGTTTCATAGTGGTGAGCGAGTAGTACTTTTATCATATGTTTTGTCGATTAAAGACAAACTACGAGCAGTGAAACGATTCCTCGTGTGAATGTCCAACGATAAACTAGTTGAAACATCTCTTTTATTAACATGGAGTGTATAACTATTGGAATTTCCATGAGCAAGAAAATAGTAAGTATTTTCCTCACCGTCTGCGGGCCAACTGCCTAACGACGAATTAAACGATTCTTCTATCGCACATTAAGTCGATAATTTGTAGACAATTGACGTGCCCCCCGGTTTTATTTTAGTCTAGTCTATGCAAATGTTTATAATTCCCACGACTGTATCTATTTTATTATTTTTTGGTTTTTAGTACATTTATCTTAAACATTGCAATGTATGTATAACATAAAACCGTTTAACTTAAAAAGTTTTTTTTACCTATTTTTATTTTCTAGTTTTTAGTTTTTATTTCGCATTCTGTTTAATTCATTTAGTGCTTCATTATTGCAAGGTTTCTTGCCCGTTAGTTTATTGCAGTCCAACGCCTCTATAGCGACCCACGCGCCACCTATCGGAAGTTTTTTTTAGGAAAATATTTCCTTTCAAGGTAGTAATACATGTTCCGAATTTCAGCCAAATCGGACCATAAATGCGATTTTTGTAAATATAGCGACCCACGCGCCACCTAGCGGAATTTTTTTTTTTAAGAAAATATTTCTTTTCAAGGTAGTAATACATGTTCCGAATTTCAGCCAAATCGGACCATAAATGCGATTTTTGTAAATATAGCGACCCACGCGCCACCTAGCGGAATTTTTTTTTTAAGAAAATATTTCTTTTCAAGGTAGTAATACATGTTCCGAATTTCAGCCAAATCGGACCATAAATGCGATTTTTGTAAATATAGCGACCCACGCGCCACCTAGCGGAATTTTTTTTTTAAGAAAATATTTCTTTTCAAGGTAGTAATACATGTTCCGAATTTCAGCCAAATCGGACCATAAATGCGATTTTTGTAAATATAGCGACCCACGCGCCACCTAGCGGAATTTTTTTTTCATAATATTGCATTGTCATCGGGGTTATACATGCGTGCAAAATTTCAGATTAATCGGTTGACAGGAAGAGGGTGAAATTTGAATTACTAAATTTGACCCAAGAATAAAGAATAAAACAAACGGGGTGAGCTAAATAAAACCGTTTAATAATAAAAAGGAAGTGGCGTTAGTACAAACGCGTATAACTCAAGAACGCCTGCACAGATTTGGATGATTGACACCAATTTAGATTGTTCTCTGGCCAGAATAGGAGAATATCCAATAAAATTCCCGAAAAATTAAAAAAAAAAATATTTTCCCATATATTTTGTATATCTTCTATATATATAAAAGGAATTGGCGTTAGTACAAACGCGTATAACTCAAGAAGGCCTGAACCGATTTGGATGATTGAGACAAATTCAGACTGTTCTCTGGCCAGAATAGGAGAATATCCAATAAAATTCCGAAAAATGCAAAAAAAAAATATTTTCCCATATATTTTGTATATTCTATATATATAAAAGAAAGTGGCGTTAGTACAAACGCGTATAACTCAAGAACGCCTGCACCGATTTGGATGATTGAGACAAATTCAGATTGTCCTCTGGCCAGAATAGGAGAATATCCAATAAAATTCCCGAAAAATGCAAAAAAAAAATATTTTCCCATATATTTTGTATATCTATATATATAAAAGGAAGTGGCGTTAGTACAAACGCGTATAACTCAAGAACGCCTGCACAGATTTGGATGATTGACACCAATTTAGATTGTTCTCTGGCCAGAATAGGAGAATATCCCATAAAATTCCCGAAAAATTCAAAAAAAAAATTTATTTTCCCATACATTTTGTATATCTATATATATAAAAGGAAGTGACGTTAGTACAAACGCGTATAACTCAAGAACGCCTGCATCGATTTGGATGATTGACACCAATTTAGATTGTTCTCTGGCCAGAATAGGAGAATATCCAATAAAATTCTCGAAAAATGCAAACAAAAAAATATTTTCCCATATATTTTGTATATTCTATATATATAAAAGAAAGTGGCGTTAGTACAAACGCGTATAACTCAAGAACGCCTGCACCGATTTGGATGATTGAGACAAATTCAGATTGTCCTCTGGCCAGAATAGGAGAATATCCAATAAAATTCCCGAAAAATGCAAAAAAAAAATATTTTCCCATATATTTTGTATATCTATATATATAAAAAGGAAGTGGCGTTAGTACAAACGCGTATAACTCAAGAACGCCTGCACCGATTTGGATGATTGAGACAAATTCAGATTGTTTTCTGGCCAGAATAGGAGAATATCCAATAAAATTCCCGAAAAATGCAAAAAAAAAAAAATATTTTCCCATATATTTTGTATATCTATATATATAAAAGGAAGTGGCGTTAGTACAAACGCGTATAACTCAAAAACGCCTGCACCGATTTCTTGTTTTTTTTTTTTTTTGCTGTAAACTAGCGTTAGTGGTGGGCGTAGATTACAACATATATGCTGCGTACCATTATTCAACACTTGCATAGCAGATGTACGAAAATCGTACACTAAGTGAGGTTAGATTGAATAGAGCAATGGCATATATAAGTGAAAAATCCAACAGCTCAGCAGGACCATCGGTAGCCGCAGTGCTTAGCGTTTCGCTAATATTCGACTGGTGGTTGGAGCGTAGGTTCAATGCCTGGTGCGCACCCGAGAAGATGTCTGATGATGAAGAAAGTGGTTTTTCTTCGAAATAGCTATCACATCTACCATCGCTGTATGAGCTAATTGGATTTTTCCGCTTATTCCAAAGTATAAAAATTAAAATTAAAAATAATAATTTCGTGCTAGACACTAACATACCCAATAATGTTAAATTATAAATTGTGCTGTTGTACATACAACTACTGTACACAGCGCCCGCTGTCCGTCAGCTGCCTACCATTATTCAACACTTGCATAGCAGATGTACGAAAATCGTACACTAAGTGAGGTTAGATTGAATAGAGCAATGGCATATATAAGTGAAAAATCCAACAGCTCAGCAGGACCATCGGTAGCCGCAGTGCTTAGCGTTTCGCTAATATTCGACTACTGGTGGTTGGAGCGTAGGTTCAATGCCTGGTGTGATCCCGAGAAGATGTCTGATGATGAAGAAAGTGGTTTTTCTTCGAAATAGCTATCACATCTACCATCGCTGTATGAGCTAATTGGATTTTTCCGCTTATTCCAAAGTATAAAAATTAAAATTAAAAATAATAATTTCGTGCTAGACACTAACATACCCAATAATGTTAAATTATAAATTGTGCTGTTGTACATACAACTACTGTACACAGCGCCCGCTGTCCGTCAGCTGCCTACCATTATTCAACACTTGCATAGCAGATGTACGAAAATCGTACACTAAGTGAAGTTAGATTGAATAGAGCAATGGCATATATAAGTGAAAAATCCAACAGCTCAGCAGGACCATCGGTAGCCGCAGTGCTTAGCGTTTCGCTAATATTCGACTACTGGTGGTTGGAGCGTAGGTTCAATGCCTGGTGTGCTCCCGAGAAGATGTCTGATGATGAAGAAAGTGGTTTTTCTTCGAAATAGCTATCACATCTACCATCGCTGTATGAACTAATTGGATTTTTCCGCTTATTCCAAAGTATAAAAATTAAAATTAAAAATAATGATTTCGTGCTAGACACTAACATACCCAATAATGTTAAATTATAAATTGTGCTGTTGTACATACAACTACTGTACACATCGCCCGCTGTCCGTCAGCTGCCTACCATTATTCAACACTTGCATAGCAGATGTACGAAAATCGTACACTAAGTGAGGTTAGATTGAATAGAGCAATGGCATATATAAGTGAAAAATCCAACAGCTCAGCAGGACCATCGGTAGCCGCAGTGCTTAGCGTTTCGCTAATATTCGACTACTGGTGGTTGGAGCGTAGGTTCAATGCCTGGTGTGCTCCCGAGAAGATGTCTGATGATGAAGAAAGTGGTTTTTCTTCGAAATAGCTATCACATCTACCATCGCTGAGCTAATTGGGGTTTTCCGCTTATTCCAAAAGTATAAAAATTAAAATTAAAAATAATAATTCCGTGCTAGACACTAACATACCCAATAATATATGCTTTTAATTTTTCTGAAAGATGAGTCGTATAATGGGACAGCAATGTGCCAAATTTGGTTTCGGTAGGTCCATCCGTTTCCAAGAAATTGAGTTTTGTCCCACTCTCCATACAAATGAGACCAGTGTGCACTGGCTGGCTTAAGTAAAATTGACATACTGACGGTTATACGTAATGCAACTGGCCCAAGAACGGCATTGTTTGTGCCCGAAGTAACATTCGAATTGCTAGTAAAACGGCAAATACGACGCCTAGAAGAGCCGTCATTGTGTTGTGTTGAATTGATACACGAGGAAATGCAACGCATAGTGCAACATTGTGGCAATGAGGTGCAACAGGAACAGAACAATTATTCAAAAACGCCCTATTTTAGAGAAATATATATGGAATTTTCTCTGAAATAGGGCGTTTTTTAACCAAAATCTGAAATAGGACGTTATTGAAACAATTTTTCAATAGGGCGTCGTCCGATGAGCGATCGCTTCCGAACTGATAGACTGTTTCAGCGGATATACATAGACTTTTGCGTACCGTACCCTCGATCGATCAAATGATGCGTTAGGGTCCTGGCCTACTAAAAAATTTTATTTTTTGGAAATCGGGCCAGTTTTAGGACATGAGGTTTTGGACGCCCAGATTGATAAAATATCCCTATGTGCGTCGTTAGCATTAGTGGTGGAATTATTATTAACGGTGGTATAAGAACAGTGGCGGCCACCACAAGTATGCATTGTCGTGTGTAGACTTTAGACGTAGAATGTAAGCTATGAACCGAATTATGGTCGCTGTTGAAAAGATATAATAGTTATTGGTTTGAATCCTGGGTGACAACGTATTTGAATGTAAAGACGAATCGGCATAGGAGAGTTTAGAAGTAGGTCGTTTCATCTTCACTTAGTTTAGTCAACATTTTCTATATGGGTATTTGGAAGTAAGTAAAATAACCTTATTGTAAGGCGTAGTCAGGGAAACCAAGAGCGGAAATTACATGAAGGAATAGATCATCTGCGAGACGTCTTGTAGGTAGACAGATTCCACCAGTCTCCGAGTTTTCGTGATGCATGCGCCAAGATGAATGCTAAGAATTTTTGTGAATTACTATCTTTGAATTGGTAAACCGTGGTGGAAAACATGAATTGAGAAGAAATCTAATCAAGTAGGAATTAGCTGCTAGAGTTCGAGTATTGATAAGTTTAATACTTTGACGTAAGCGCCGATCAGTTATGCGGCCCACACACACACTATATCGTGGGTGAATTTTTATATGGAATTGATACACATCTATATATGGGAGAAAACTCTCCTCTCAATACACACATTGAATTGAGTGTTTTTTTGAACACTTGAGACGAACGAATATCAAGCAAGATATGTAATCGGGTGTAAGATCGCTTATGTTTTCATCGCTGTATGCAATTGTGCAGTATGATAGAATGAGATATTATTAATAAAGTTTTAAAATGAAGTTGTAAAGAAGAAGAAGTAGCTATGGTTGATGATGTGATGTTGACGGACGGACATAAATACAGTGGGTTGATTGATTCCAGGGGGGTTGGGGTCAAAATTCTGCTTTTTTGCATTCATAATTCCGGAAGTCGAAACACCGGAAATCAAAATTATGGAAGTGAATATTCTGGAATCCAAAATTCTGGATAACGAAATTCTAAATTGCGAAACTCTGGAAACCAAAATTCTGAAATTCAAAATTCTGTAATTAATGATTAAAAATGCGTGTTGATAACAAAAAAAAGTTCGCACTGGCATTAATTTTTGCATATTGAATTTCAGATCCATTGCAGAGGGGAGTTTTTCAAAAAACGTGAAGCTGCACCCCCCACTTTGAAATTGAAAAAAAAAGTATTAAAAATTCAAAAAACAAAAAAATCTTTTTGGTTCGTTATCATAGCGTTCATTTAGGCTTATTAAATTTTATATAAATTTACCACAAATTTGAAATAAAAAAAACGAAAAAAAAATTTGGTGGTTGGACGAAATTAGCACATAAATCTGGCATTAATTTTTGCATATTGAACGTGAAACTGCACCCCCCACTTTGAAATTTGAAAGAAAAGTATTAAAAATTCAAAAAAAAAAAATCTTTTTGGAAAATGACAGTTCGTTATCAAAGCATTCATTTAGGCTTATTAAATTTTATATAAATTTACCCCAAATTTGAAATTTAGAAAAAAAAAAAAAAAATTAAAACAATTAAAATTTGGTGGTTGTACGAAATTAGCACATAAATATGGCATTAATTTTTGCATATTGAATTTCAGATCCATTGAAGGGGGAAGTTTTTCAACAAACGTGAAGCTGCACCCCACTTTGAAATTGAAAAAAAGTATTAAAAATTCAAAAACAAAAAAAAAATATTTTTGATAAATGACAGTTTGTTATAATAGCGTTCATTTAGGCTTATTAAATCTATATATATAAAAGGAAGTGGCGTTAGTACAAACGCGTATAACTCAAGAACGCCTGCACCGATTTGGATGATTGAGACAAATTCAGATTGTTCTCTGGCCAGAATAGGAGAATATCCAATAAAATTCCCGAAAAATGCAAAAAAAAAATATTTTCCCATATATTTTGTATATCTATATCAGGGGTCTTCGTTTCATAGCACTGAAGTGCAACGCTCAACTCACACAGATTGTTATACTCTCTCGTTTTTTCGTAGTAAGAGCGCAAAAGTTAGGTGACCATCTACGACCGTGCGACGATTCAGTTGCTTGCGGTCAAGCAAAAAGATAACAACGTACACGCATACTTCGTTTTCATACGAACGTACACGCATACTTCGTTTTCATTGTGCGACGTGGTATAGCAGCGCATAAAAGCGAAAAATATATGCGTGCACGTTGTTGTCTTTTTGCTTGCCCGCAAGCTACTGAACGATGCGACGGTAGTAGCTGGGCACTCAACTAGTCGTTTTTCACTAATACTGCTGCAGTTAGAGTTTTGGGGATCTCTGATCTATATATATAAAAGGAAGTGGCGTTAGTACAAACGCGTATAACTCAAGAACGCCTGCACCGATTTGGATGATTGAGACAAATTCAGATTGTTCTCTGGCCAGAATAGGAGAATATCCAATAAAATTCCCGAAAAATGCAAAAAAAAAAAAGTATTTTCCCATATATTTTGTATATCTATATATATAAAAGGAAGTGGCGTTAGTACAAACGCGTATAACTCAAAAACGCCTGCACCGATTTCGATGATTGAGACAAATTCAGATTGTTCTCTGGCCAGAATAGGAGAATATCCAATAAAATTCCCGAAAAATGCAAGAAAAAAATATTTTCCCATATATTTTGTATATCTATATATATAAAAGGAAGTGGCGTTATTACAAACGCGTATAACTCAAGAACGCCTGCACCGATTTGTATGATTGAGACAAATTCAGATTGTTCTCTGGCCACAATAGGAGAATATCCAATAAAATTCCCGAAAAATGCAAAAAAAAAAATATTTTCCCATATATTTTGTATATCTATATATATAAAAGGAAGTGGCGTTAGTAAAAACGCGTATAACTCAAGAACGCCTGCACCGATTTGGATGATTGAGTCAAATTCAGATTGTTCTCTGGCCAGAATAGGAGAATATCCAATAAAATTCCCGAAAAATGCAAAAAAAAAAAAATATTTTCCAATATATTTTGTATATCTATATATATGAAAGGAAGTGGCGTTAGTACAAACGCGTATAACTCAAGAACGCCTGCACCGATTTGGATGATTGAGACAAATTCAGATTGTTCTCTGGCCAGAATAGGAGAATATCCAATAAAATTCCCGAAAAATGCAAAAAGAAAAAAATAATTTCCCATATATTTTGTATATCTATATATATAAAAGGAAGTGGCATTAGTACAAACGCGTATAACTCAAGAACGCCTGCACCGATTTGGATGATTGAGACAAATTCAGATTGTTCTCTGGCCAGAATAGGAGAATATCCAATAAAATTCCCGAAAAATGCAAAAAAAAACTATTTTCCCATATATTTTGTATATCTATATATATAAAAGAAGTGGCGTTAGTACAAACGCGTATAACTCAAGAACGCCTGCAGCGATTTGGATGATTGAGACAAATTCAGATTGTTCTCTGGCCAGAATAGGAGAATATCCAATAAAATTCCCGAAAAATAAAAAAAAAAAAATATTTTCCCATATATTTTGTATATCTTCTACATATATAAAAGGAATTGGCGTTAGTACAAACGCGTATAACTCAAGAACGCCTGAACCGATTTGGATGATTGAGACAAATTCAGATTGTTCTCTGGCCAGAATAGGAGAATATCCAATAAAATTCCCGAAAAATGCAAAAAAAAAATATTTTCCCATATATTTTGTATCTATATATATAAAAGGAAGTGGCGTTAGTACAAACGCGTATAACTCAAGAACGCCTGCACCGATTTGGATGATTGAGACAAATTCAGATTGTTCTCTGGCCAGAATAGGAGAATATCCAATAAAATTCCCGAAAAATTAAAAAAAAAATATTTTCCCATATATTTTGTATATCTTCTATATATATAAAAGGAATTGGCGTTAGTACAAACGCGTATAACTCAAGAACGCCTGAACCGATTTGGATGATTGAGACAAATTCAGATTGTTCTCTGGCCAGAATAGGAGAATATCCAATAAAATTCCCGAAAACTGCAAAAAAAAAATATTTTCCCATATATTTTTTATATTCTATATATATATAAGAAAGTGGCGTTAGTACAAACGCGTATAACTCAAGAACGCCTGCACCGATTTGGATGATTGAGACCAATTTAGATTGTTCTCTGGCCAGAATAGGAGAATATCCAATAAAATTCCCGAAAAATGCAAAAAAAAATATTTTCCCATATATTTTGTATATCTATATATATAAAAGGAAGTGGCGTTAGTACAAACGCGTATAACTCAAGAACGCCTGCACAGATTTGGATGATTGACACCAATTTAGATTGTTCTCTGGCCAGAATAGGAGAATATCCAATAAAATTCCCGAAAAATTCAAAAAAAAAATTTATTTTCCCATACATTTTGTATATCTATATATATAAAAGGAAGTGACGTTAGTACAAACGCGTATAACTCAAGAACGCCTGCATCGATTTGGATGATTGACACCAATTTAGATTGTTCTCTGGCCAGAATAGCAGAATATCCCATAAAATTCCCGAAAAATTCAAAAAAAAATTTATTTTCCCATACATTTTGTATATCTATATATATAAAAGGAAGTGACGTTAGTACAAACGCGTATAACTCAAGAACGCCTGCATCGATTTGGATGATTGACACGAATTTAGATTGTTCTCTGGCCAGAATAGGAGAATATCCCATAAAATTCCCGAAAAATTCAAAAAAAAAATTTATTTTCCCATACATTTTGTATATCTATATATATAAAAGGAAGTGGCGTTAGTACAAACGCGTATAACTCAAGAACGCCTGCACAGATTTGGATGATTGACACCAATTTAGATTGTTCTCTGGCCAGAATAGGAGAATATCCAATAAAATTCCCGAAAAATTAAAAAAAAAAAATTTATTTTCCCATACATTTTGTATATCTATATATATAAAAGGAAGTGGCGTTAGTACAAACGCGTATAACTCAAGAACGCCTGCACAGATTTGGATGATTGACACCAATTTAGATTGTTCCATGGCCAGAATAGGAGAATACCCAATAAAATTCCCGAAAAATTCAAAAAAAAAAAAATTATTTTCCCATACATTTTGTTTATTTATATATATAAAAGGAAGTGGCGTTAGTACAAACGCGTATAACTCAAGAACGCCTGCACAGATTTGGATGATTGACACCAATATAGATTGTTCTCTGGCCAGAATAGGAGAATATCCCATAAAGTTCCCGAAAAATTAAAAAAAAAAATTTATTTTCCCATACATTTTGTATATCTATATATATAAAATGAAGTGGCGTTAATACAAACGCGTATAACTCAAGAACGCCTGCACCGATTTGGATGATTGAGACAAATTCAGATTGTTCTCTGGCCAGAATAGGAGAATATCCAATAAAATTCCCGAAAAATGCAAAAAAAATAAATATTTTCCCATATATTTTGTATATCTATATATATAAAAGGAAGTGGCGTTAGTACAAACGCGTATAACTCAAGAACGCCTGTACCGATTTGGATGATTGAGACAAATTCAGATTGTCCTCTGGCAGGAATAGGAGAATATCCAATAAAATTCCCGAAAAATGCAAACAAAAAAATATTTTCCCATATATTTTGTATATCTATATATATAAAAGGAAGTGGCGTTAGTACAAACGCGTATAACTCAAGAACGCCTGCACAGATTTGGATGATTGACACCAATTTAGATTGTTCTCTGGCCAGAATAGGAGAATATCCAATAAAATTCCCGAAAAATTAAAAAAAAAATATTTTCCCATATATTTTGTATATCTTCTATATATATAAAAGGAATTGGCGTTAGTACAAACGCGTATAACTCAAGAAGGCCTGAACCGATTTGGATGATTGAGACAAATTCAGACTGTTCTCTAGCCAGAATAGGAGAATATCCAATAAAATTCCCGAAAAATGCAAAAAAAAAAATATTTTCCCATATATTTTGTATATTCTATATATATAAAAGAAAGTGGCGTTAGTACAAACGCGTATAACTCAAGAACGCCTGCACCGATTTGGATGATTGAGACAAATTCAGATTGTCCTCTGGCCAGAATAGGAGAATATCCAATAAAATTCCCGAAAAATGCAAAAAAAAAATATTTTCCCATATATTTTGTATATCTATATATATAAAAGGAAGTGGCGTTAGTACAAACGCGTATAACTCAAGAACGCCTGCACAGATTTGGATGATTGACACCAATTTAGATTGTTCTCTGGCCAGAATAGGAGAATATCCCATAAAATTCCCGAAAAATTCAAAAAAAAAATTTATTTTCCCATACATTTTGTATATCTATATATATAAAAGGAAGTGACGTTAGTACAAACGCGTATAACTCAAGAACGCCTGCATCGATTTGGATGATTGACACCAATTTAGATTGTTCTCTGGCCAGAATAGGAGAATATCCAATAAAATTCCCGAAAAATGCAAAAAAAAAAATATTTTCCCATATATTTTGTATATTCTATATATATAAAAGAAAGTGGCGTTAGTACAAACGCGTATAACTCAAGAACGCCTGCACCGATTTGGATGATTGAGACAAATTCAGATTGTCCTCTGGCCAGAATAGGAGAATATCCAATAAAATTCCCGAAAAATGCAAAAAAAAATATTTTCCCATATATTTTGTATATCTATATATATAAAAAGGAAGTGGCGTTAGTACAAACGCGTATAACTCAAGAACGCCTGCACCGATTTGGATGATTGAGACAAATTCAGATTGTTCTCTGGCCAGAATAGGAGAATATCTAATAAAATTCCCGAAAAATTAAAAAAAAAAATATTTTCCCATATATTTTGTATATCTTCTACATATATAAAAGGAATTGGCGTTAGTACAAACGCGTATAACTCAAGAACGCCTGAACCGATTTGGATGATTGAGACAAATTCAGATTGTTCTCTGGCCAGAATAGGAGAATATCCAATAAAATTCCCGAAAAATGCAAAAAAAAAATATTTTCCCATATATTTTGTATCTATATATATAAAAGGAAGTGGCGTTAGTACAAACGCGTATAACTCAAGAACGCCTGCACCGATTTGGATGATTGAGACAAATTCAGATTGTTCTCTGGCCAGAATAGGAGAATATCCAATAAAATTCCCGAAAAATTAAAAAAAAAAATATTTTCCCATATATTTTGTATATCTTCTATATATATAAAAGGAATTGGCGTTAGTACAAACGCGTATAACTCAAGAACGCCTGAACCGATTTGGATGATTGAGACAAATTCAGATTGTTCTCTGGCCAGAATAGGAGAATATCCAATAAAATTCCCGAAAAATGCAAAAAAAAAAATATTTTCCCATATATTTTGTATATTCTATATATATAAAAGAAAGTGGCGTTAGTACAAACGCGTATAACTCAAGAACGCCTGCACCGATTTGGATGATTGAGACAAATTCAGATTGTCCTCTGGCCAGAATAGGAGAATATCCAATAAAATTCCCGAAAAATGCAAAAAAAAATATTTTCCCATATATTTTGTATATCTATATATATAAAAGGAAGTGGCGTTAGTACAAACGCGTATAACTCAAGAACGCCTGCACAGATTTGGATGATTGACACCAATTTAGATTGTTCTCTGGCCAGAATAGGAGAATATCCCATAAAATTCCCGAAAAATTCAAAAAATAAATTTATTTTCCCATACATTTTGTATATCTATATATATAAAAGGAAGTGACGTTAGTACAAACGCGTATAACTCAAGAACGCCTGCATCGATTTGGATGATTGACACCAATTTAGATTGTTCTCTGGCCAGAATAGGAGAATATCCCATAAAATTCCCGAAAAATTCAAAAAAAAATTTATTTTCCCATACATTTTGTATATCTATATATATAAAAGGAAGTGACGTTAGTACAAACGCGTATAACTCAAGAACGCCTGCATCGATTTGGATGATTGACACGAATTTAGATTGTTCTCTGGCCAGAATAGGAGAATATCCCATAAAATTCCCGAAAAATTCAAAAAAAAAAAATTTATTTTCCCATACATTTTGTATATCTATATATATAAAAGGAAGTGGCGTTAGTACAAACGCGTATAACTCAAGAACGCCTGCACAGATTTGGATGATTGACACCAATTTAGATTGTTCTCTGGCCAGAATAGGAGAATATCCAATAAAATTCCCGAAAAATTCAAAAAAAAAATTTTTTTTCCCATACATTTTGTATATCTATATATATAAAAGGAAGTGGCGTTAGTACAAACGCGTATAACTCAAGAACGCCTGCACAGATTTGGATGATTGACAACAATTTAGATTGTTCCATGGCCAGAATAGGAGAATATCCAATAAAATTCCCGAAAAATTCAAAAAAAAAAAATTATTTTCCCATACATTTTGTATATCTATATATATAAAAGGAAGTGGCGTTAGTACAAACGCGTATAACTCAAGAACGCCTGCACAGATTTGGATGATTGACACCAATTTAGATTGTTCTCTGGCCAGAATAGGAGAATATCCCACAAAATTCCCGAAAAATTCAAAAAAAAAATTTATTTTCCCATACATTTTGTATATCTATATATATAAAAGGAAGTGACGTTAGTACAAACGCATATAACTCAAGAACGCCTGCATCGATTTGGATGATTGACACCAATTTAGATTGTTCTCTGGCCAGAATAGGAGAATATCCCATAAAATTCCCGAAAAATTAAAAAAAAAATTTATTTTCCCATACATTTTGTATATCTATATATATAAAAGGAAGTGACGTTAGTACAAACGCGTATAACTCAAGAACGCCGGCATCGTTTTGGATGATTGACACGAATTTAGATTGTTCTCTGGCCAGAATAGGAGAATATCCCATAAAATTGCAGAAAGATTCAAAAAAAAAATTTATTTTCCCATACATTTTGTATATCTATATATATAAAAGGAAGTGGCGTTAGTACAAACGCGTATAACTCAAGAACGCCTGCACAGATTTGGATGATTGAGACCAATTTAGATTGTTCTCTGGCCAGAATAGGAGAATATCCAATAAAATTCCCGAAAAATGCAAAAAAAAATATTTTCCCATATATTTTGTATATCTATATATATAAAAGGAAGTGGCGTTAGTACAAACGCGTATAACTCAAGAACGCCTGCACAGATTTGGATGATTGACACCAATTTAGATTGTTCTCTGGCCAGAATAGGAGAATATCCAATAAAATTCCCGAAAAATTCAAAAAAAAAATTTATTTTCCCATACATTTTGTATATCTATATATATAAAAGGAAGTGACGTTAGTACAAACGCGTATAACTCAAGAACGCCTGCATCGATTTGGATGATTGACACCAATTTAGATTGTTCTCTGGCCAGAATAGCAGAATATCCCATAAAATTCCCGAAAAATTCAAAAAAAAATTTATTTTCCCATACATTTTGTATATCTATATATATAAAAGGAAGTGACGTTAGTACAAACGCGTATAACTCAAGAACGCCTGCATCGATTTGGATGATTGACACGAATTTAGATTGTTCTCTGGCCAGAATAGGAGAATATCCCATAAAATTCCCGAAAAATTCAAAAAAAAAATTTATTTTCCCATACATTTTGTATATCTATATATATAAAAGGAAGTGGCGTTAGTACAAACGCGTATAACTCAAGAACGCCTGCACAGATTTGGATGATTGACACCAATTTAGATTGTTCTCTGGCCAGAATAGGAGAATATCCAATAAAATTCCCGAAAAATTAAAAAAAAAAAATTTATTTTCCCATACATTTTGTATATCTATATATATAAAAGGAAGTGGCGTTAGTACAAACGCGTATAACTCAAGAACGCCTGCACAGATTTGGATGATTGACACCAATTTAGATTGTTCCATGGCCAGAATAGGAGAATACCCAATAAAATTCCCGAAAAATTCAAAAAAAAAAAAATTATTTTCCCATACATTTTGTTTATTTATATATATAAAAGGAAGTGGCGTTAGTACAAACGCGTATAACTCAAGAACGCCTGCACAGATTTGGATGATTGACACCAATATAGATTGTTCTCTGGCCAGAATAGGAGAATATCCCATAAAATTCCCGAAAAAAAAAAATTTATTTTCCCATACATTTTGTATATCTATATATATAAAATGAAGTGGCGTTAATACAAACGCGTATAACTCAAGAACGCCTGCACCGATTTGGATGATTGAGACAAATTCAGATTGTTCTCTGGCCAGAATAGGAGAATATCCAATAAAATTCCCGAAAAATGCAAAAAAAATAAATATTTTCCCATATATTTTGTATATCTATATATATAAAAGGAAGTGGCGTTAGTACAAACGCGTATAACTCAAGAACGCCTGTACCGATTTGGATGATTGAGACAAATTCAGATTGTCCTCTGGCAGGAATAGGAGAATATCCAATAAAATTCCCGAAAAATGCAAACAAAAAAATATTTTCCCATATATTTTGTATATCTATATATATAAAAGGAAGTGGCGTTAGTACAAACGCGTATAACTCAAGAACGCCTGCACAGATTTGGATGATTGACACCAATTTAGATTGTTCTCTGGCCAGAATAGGAGAATATCCAATAAAATTCCCGAAAAATTAAAAAAAAAATATTTTCCCATATATTTTGTATATCTTCTATATATATAAAAGGAATTGGCGTTAGTACAAACGCGTATAACTCAAGAAGGCCTGAACCGATTTGGATGATTGAGACAAATTCAGACTGTTCTCTAGCCAGAATAGGAGAATATCCAATAAAATTCCCGAAAAATGCAAAAAAAAAAATATTTTCCCATATATTTTGTATATTCTATATATATAAAAGAAAGTGGCGTTAGTACAAACGCGTATAACTCAAGAACGCCTGCACCGATTTGGATGATTGAGACAAATTCAGATTGTCCTCTGGCCAGAATAGGAGAATATCCAATAAAATTCCCGAAAAATGCAAAAAAAAAATATTTTCCCATATATTTTGTATATTCTATATATATAAAAGAAAGTGGCGTTAGTACAAACGCGTATAACTCAAGAACGCCTGCACCGATTTGGATGATTGAGACAAATTCAGATTGTCCTCTGGCCAGAATAGGAGAATATCCAATAAAATTCCCGAAAAATGCAAAAAAAAATATTTTCCCATATATTTTGTATATCTATATATATAAAAAGAAGTGGCGTTAGTACAAACGCGTATAACTCAAGAACGCCTGCACCGATTTGGATGATTGAGACAAATTCAGATTGTTCTCTGGCCAGAATAGGAGAATATCTAATAAAATTCCCGAAAAATTAAAAAAAAAAATATTTTCCCATATATTTTGTATATCTTCTACATATATAAAAGGAATTGGCGTTAGTACAAACGCGTATAACTCAAGAACGCCTGAACCGATTTGGATGATTGAGACAAATTCAGATTGTTCTCTGGCCAGAATAGGAGAATATCCAATAAAATTCCCGAAAAATGCAAAAAAAAAATATTTTCCCATATATTTTGTATCTATATATATAAAAGGAAGTGGCGTTAGTACAAACGCGTATAACTCAAGAACGCCTGCACCGATTTGGATGATTGAGACAAATTCAGATTGTTCTCTGGCCAGAATAGGAGAATATCCAATAAAATTCCCGAAAAATTAAAAAAAAAAATATTTTCCCATATATTTTGTATATCTTCTATATATATAAAAGGAATTGGCGTTAGTACAAACGCGTATAACTCAAGAACGCCTGAACCGATTTGGATGATTGAGACAAATTCAGATTGTTCTCTGGCCAGAATAGGAGAATATCCAATAAAATTCCCGAAAAATGCAAAAAAAAAAATATTTTCCCATATATTTTGTATATTCTATATATATAAAAGAAAGTGGCGTTAGTACAAACGCGTATAACTCAAGAACGCCTGCACCGATTTGGATGATTGAGACAAATTCAGATTGTCCTCTGGCCAGAATAGGAGAATATCCAATAAAATTCCCGAAAAATGCAAAAAAAAATATTTTCCCATATATTTTGTATATCTATATATATAAAAGGAAGTGGCGTTAGTACAAACGCGTATAACTCAAGAACGCCTGCACAGATTTGGATGATTGACACCAATTTAGATTGTTCTCTGGCCAGAATAGGAGAATATCCCATAAAATTCCCGAAAAATTCAAAAAATAAATTTATTTTCCCATACATTTTGTATATCTATATATATAAAAGGAAGTGACGTTAGTACAAACGCGTATAACTCAAGAACGCCTGCATCGATTTGGATGATTGACACCAATTTAGATTGTTCTCTGGCCAGAATAGGAGAATATCCCATAAAATTCCCGAAAAATTCAAAAAAAAATTTATTTTCCCATACATTTTGTATATCTATATATATAAAAGGAAGTGACGTTAGTACAAACGCGTATAACTCAAGAACGCCTGCATCGATTTGGATGATTGACACAAATTTAGATTGTTCTCTGGCCAGAATAGGAGAATATCCCATAAAATTCCCGAAAAATTCAAAAAAAAAAAATTTATTTTCCCATACATTTTGTATATCTATATATATAAAAGGAAGTGGCGTTAGTACAAACGCGTATAACTCAAGAACGCCTGCACAGATTTGGATGATTGACACCAATTTAGATTGTTCTCTGGCCAGAATAGGAGAATATCCAATAAAATTCCCGAAAAATTCAAAAAAAAAATTTTTTTTCCCATACATTTTGTATATCTATATATATAAAAGGAAGTGGCGTTAGTACAAACGCGTATAACTCAAGAACGCCTGCACAGATTTGGATGATTGACAACAATTTAGATTGTTCCATGGCCAGAATAGGAGAATATCCAATAAAATTCCCGAAAAATTCAAAAAAAAAAAATTATTTTCCCATACATTTTGTATATCTATATATATAAAAGGAAGTGGCGTTAGTACAAACGCGTATAACTCAAGAACGCCTGCACAGATTTGGATGATTGACACCAATTTAGATTGTTCTCTGGCCAGAATAGGAGAATATCCCACAAAATTCCCGAAAAATTCAAAAAAAAAATTTATTTTCCCATACATTTTGTATATCTATATATATAAAAGGAAGTGACGTTAGTACAAACGCATATAACTCAAGAACGCCTGCATCGATTTGGATGATTGACACCAATTTAGATTGTTCTCTGGCCAGAATAGGAGAATATCCCATAAAATTCCCGAAAAATTAAAAAAAAAATTTATTTTCCCATACATTTTGTATATCTATATATATAAAAGGAAGTGACGTTAGTACAAACGCGTATAACTCAAGAACGCCGGCATCGTTTTGGATGATTGACACGAATTTAGATTGTTCTCTGGCCAGAATAGGAGAATATCCCATAAAATTGCAGAAAGATTCAAAAAAAAAATTTATTTTCCCATACATTTTGTATATCTATATATATAAAAGGAAGTGGCGTTAGTACAAACGCGTATAACTCAAGAACGCCTGCACAGATTTGGATGATTGACACCAATTTAGATTGTTCTCTGGCCAGAATAGGAGAATATCCAATAAAATTCCCGAAAAATTCAAAAAAAAAATTTATTTTCCCATACATTTTGTATATCTATATATATAAAAGGAAGTGGCGTTAGTACAAACGCGTATAACTCAAGAACGCCTGCACAGATTTGGATGATTGACAACAATTTAGATTGTTCCATGGCCAGAATAGGAGAATATCCAATAAAATTCCCGAAAAATTCAAAAAAAAATATTATTTTCCCATACATTTTGTATATCTATATATATAAAAGGAAGTGGCGTTAGTACAAATGCGTATAACTCAAGAACGCCTGCACCGATTTGGATGATTGAGACAAATTCAGATTGTCCTCTGGCCAGAATAGGAGAATATCCAATAAAATTCCCGCAAAATGCAAAAAAAAAATATTTTCCCATATATTTTGTATATCTATATATATAAAAGGAAGTGGCGTTAGTACAAACGCGTATAACTCAAGAACGCCTGCACAGATTTGGATGATTGACGCCAATTTAGATTGTTCTCTGGCCAGAATAGGAGAATATCCAATAAAATTCCCGAAAAATTCAAAAAAAAAAATTTATTTTCCCATACATTTTGTATATCTATATATATAAAAGGAAGTGGCGTTAGTACAAACGCGTATAACTCAAGAACGCCTGCACAGATTTGGATGATTGACACCAATTTAGATTGTTCTCTGGCCAGAATAGGAGAATATCCCATAAAATTCCCGAAAAATTAAAAAAAAAATTTATTTTCCCATACATTTTGTATATCTATATATATAAAAGGAAGTGACGTTAGTACAAACGCGTATAACTCAAGAACGCCTGCATCGATTTGGATGATTGACACGAATTTAGATTGTTCTCTGGCCAGAATAGGAGAATATCCCATAAAATTCCCGAAAAATTCAAAAAAAAAATTTATTTTCCCATACATTTTGTATATCTATATATATATAAGGAAGTGGCGTTAGCACAAACGCGTATAACTCAAGAACGCCTGCACAGATTTGGATGATTGACACCAATTTAGATTGTTCTCTGGCCAGAATAGGAGAATATCCAATAAAATTCCCGAAAAATTCAAAAAAAAAAATTTTTTTTCTCATACATTTTGTATATCTATATATATAAAAGGAAGTGGCGTTAGTACAAACCCGTATAACTCAAGAACGCCTGCACAGATTTGGATGATTGACACCAATGTAGATTGTTCCATGGCCAGAATAGGAAAATATCCCATAAAATTCCCGAAAAATTCAAAAAAAAAATTTCCTGATTGACAACAATTTAGATTGTTCTCTGGCCAGAATAGGAGAATATCCCATAAAATTCCCGAAAAATTCAAAAAATAAATTTATTTTCCCATACATTTTGTATATCTATATATATAAAAGGAAGTGACGTTAGTACAAACGCGTATAACTCAAGAACGCCTGCATCGATTTGGATGATTGACACCAATTTAGATTGTTCTCTGGCCAGAATAGGAGAATATCCCATAAAATTCCCGAAAAATTCAAAAAAAAATTTATTTTCCCATACATTTTGTATATCTATATATATAAAAGGAAGTGACGTTAGTACAAACGCGTATAACTCAAGAACGCCTGCATCGATTTGGATGATTGACACGAATTTAGATTGTTCTCTGGCCAGAATAGGAGAATATCCCATAAAATTCCCGAAAAATTAAAAAAAAAAATTTATTTTCCCATACATTTTGTATATCTATATATATAAAAGGAAGTGGCGTTAGTACAAACGCGTATAACTCAAGAACGCCTGCACAGATTTGGATGATTGACACCAATTTAGATTGTTCTCTGGCCAGAATAGGAGAATATCCAATAAAATTCCCGAAAAATTCAAAAAAAAAATTTATTTTCCCATACATTTTGTATATCTATATATATAAAAGGAAGTGGCTTTAGTACAAACGCGTATAACTCAAGAACGCCTGCACAGATTTGGATGACTGACAACAATTTAGATTGTTCCATGGCCAGAATAGGAGAATATCCAATAAAATTCCCGAAAAATTCAAAAAAAAAAATTATTTTCCCATACATTTTGTATATCTATATATATAAAAGGAAGTGGCGTTAGTACAAACGCGTATAACTCAAGAACGCCTGCACAGATTTGGATGATTGACACCAATTTAGATTGTTCTCTGGCCAGAATAGGAGAATATCCCATAAAATTCCCGAAAAATTCAAAAAAAAAATTTATTTTCCCATACATTTTGTATATCTATATATATAAAAGGAAGTGACGTTAGTACAAACGCGTATAACTCAAGAACGCCTGCATCGATTTGGATGATTGACACCAATTTAGATTGTTCTCTGGCCAGAATAGGAGAATATCCCATAAAATTCCCGAAAAATTCAAAAAAAAATTTATTTTCCCATACATTTTGTATATCTATATATATAAAAGGAAGTGACGTTAGTACAAACGCGTATAACTCAAGAACGCCTGCATCGATTTGGATGATTGAGACAAATTCAGATTGTTCTCTGGCCAGAATAGGAGAATATCCAATAAAATTCCCGAAAAATTAAAAAAAAAAAATATTTTCCCATATATTTTGTATATCTTCTACATATATAAAAGGAATTGGCGTTAGTACAAACGCGTATAACTCAAGAACGCCTGAACCGATTTGGATGATGGAGACAAATTCAGATTGTTCTCTGGCCAGAATAGGAGAATATCCAATAAAATTCCCGAAAAATGCAAAAAAAAAATATTTTCCCATATATTTTGTATCTATATATATAAAAGGAAGTGGCGTTAGTACAAACGCGTATAACTCAAGAACGCCTGCACCGATTTGGATGATTGAGACAAATTCAGATTGTTCTCTGGCCAGAATAGGAGAATATCCAATAAAATTTCCGAAAAATTAAAAAAAAAATATTTTCCCATATATTTTGTATATCTTCTATATATATAAAAGGAATTGGCGTTAGTACAAACGCGTATAACTCAAGAACGCCTGAACCGATTTGGATGATTGAGACAAATTCAGATTGTTCTCTGGCCAGAATAGGAGAATATCCAATAAAATTCCCGAAAAATGCAAAAAAAAAAATATTTTCCCATATATTTTGTATATTCTATATATATATAAGAAAGTGGCGTTAGTACAAACGCGTATAACTCAAGAACGTCTGCACCGATTTGGATGATTGAGACAAATTCAGATTGTCCTCTGGCCAGAATAGGAGAATATCCAATAAAATTCCCGAAAAATGCAAAAAAAAATATTTTCCCATATATTTTGTATATCTATATATATAAAAGGAAGTGGCGTTAGTACAAACGCGTATAACTCAAGAACGCCTGCACAGATTTGGATGATTGACACCAATTTAGATTGTTCTCTGGCCAGAATAGGAGAATATCCAATAAAATTCCCGAAAAATTCAAAAAAAAAATTTATTTTCCCATACATTTTGTATATCTATATATATAAAAGGAAGTGACGTTAGTACAAACGCGTATAACTCAAGAACGCCTGCATCGATTTGGATGATTGACACCAATTTAGATTGTTCTCTGGCCAGAATAGGAGAATGTCCCATAAAATTCCCGAAAAATTCAAAAAAAAATTTATTTTCCCATACATTTTGTATATCTATATATATAAAAGGAAGTGACGTTAGTACAAACGCGTATAACTCAAGAACGCCTGCATCGATTTGGATGATTGACACGAATTTAGATTGTTCTCTGGCCAGAATAGGAGAATATCCCATAAAATTCCCGAAAAATTCAAAAAAAAAATTTATTTTCCCATACATTTTGTATATCTATATATATAAAAGGAAGTGGCGTTAGTACAAACGCGTATAACTCAAGAACGCCTGCACAGATTTGGATGATTGACACCAATTTAGATTGTTCTCTGGCCAGAATAGGAGAATATCCAATAAAATTCCCGAAAAATTAAAAAAAAAAAATTTATTTTCCCATACATTTTGTATATCTATATATATAAAAGGAAGTGGCGTTAGTACAAACGCGTATAACTCAAGAACGCCTGCACAGATTTGGATGATTGACACCAATTTAGATTGTTCCATGGCCAGAATAGGAGAATACCCAATAAAATTCCCGAAAAATTCAAAAAAAAAAAATTATTTTCCCATACATTTTGTATATTTATATATATAAAAGGAAGTGGCGTTAGTACAAACGCGTATAACTCAAGAACGCCTGCACAGATTTGGATGATTGACACCAATATAGATTGTTCTCTGGCCAGAATAGGAGAATATCCCATAAAATTCCCGAAAAATTAAAAAAAAAAATTTATTTTCCCATACATTTTGTATATCTATATATATAAAATGAAGTGGCGTTAATACAAACGCGTATAACTCAAGAACGCCTGCACCGATTTGGATGATTGAGACAAATTCAGATTGTTCTCTGGCCAGAATAGGAGAATATCCAATAAAATTCCCGAAAAATGCAAAAAAAAAAATATTTTCCCATATATTTTTATATCTATATATATAAAAGGAAGTGGCGTTAGTACAAACGCGTATAACTCAAGAACGCCTGTACCGATTTGGATGATTGAGACAAATTCAGATTGTCCTCTGGCAGGAATAGGAGAATATCCAATAAAATTCCCGAAAAATGCAAACAAAAAAATATTTTCCCATATATTTTGTATATCTATATATATAAAAGGAAGTGGCGTTAGTACAAACGCGTATAACTCAAGAACGCCTGCACAGATTTGGATGATTGACACCAATTTAGATTGTTCTCTGGCCAGAATAGGAGAATATCCAATAAAATTCCCGAAAAATTAAAAAAAAAAATATTTTCCCATATATTTTGTATATCTTCTATATATATAAAAGGAATTGGCGTTAGTACAAACGCGTATAACTCAAGAACGCCTGAACCGATTTGGATGATTGAGTCAAATTCAGACTGTTCTCTGGCCAGAATAGGAGAATATCCAATAAAATTCCCGAAAAATGCAAAAAAAAAAAATATTTTCCCATATATTTTGTATATTCTATATATATAAAAGAAAGTGGCGTTAGTACAAACGCGTATAACTCAAGAACGCCTGCACCGATTTGGATGATTGAGACAAATTCAGATTGTCCTCTGGCCAGAATAGGAGAATATCCAATAAAATTCCCGAAAAATGCAAAAAAAAAATATTTTCCCATATATTTTGTATATCTATATATATAAAAGGAAGTGGCGTTAGTACAAACGCGTATAACTCAAGAACGCCTGCACAGATTTGGATGATTGACACCAATTTAGATTGTTCTCTGGCCAGAATAGGAGAATATCCCATAAAATTCCCGAAAAATTCAAAAAAAAAAAATTTATTTTCCCATACATTTTGTATATCTATATATATAAAAGGAAGTGACGTTAGTACAAACGCGTATAACTCAAGAACGCCTGCATCGATTTGGATGATTGACACCAATTTAGATTGTTCTCTGGCCAGAATAGGAGAATATCCAATAAAATTCCCGAAAAATGCAAAAAAAAAATATTTTCCCATATATTTTGTATATTCTATATATATAAAAGAAAGTGGCGTTAGTACAAACGCGAATAACTCAAGAACGCCTGCACCGATTTGGATGATTGAGACAAATTCAGATTGTCCTCTGGCCAGAATAGGAGAATATCCAATAAAATTCCCGAAAAATGCAAAAAAAAATATTTTCCCATATATTTTGTATATCTATATATATAAAAGGAAGTGGCGTTAGTACAAACGCGTATAACTCAAGAACGCCTGCACCGATTTGGATGATTGAGACAAATTCAGATTGTTCTCTGGCCAGAATAGGAGAATATCCAATAAAATTCCCGAAAAATTAAAAAAAAAAAATATTTTCCCATATATTTTGTATATCTTCTACATATATAAAAGGAATTGGCGTTAGTACAAACGCGTATAACTCAAGAACGCCTGACCCGATTTGGATGATTGAGACAAATTCAGATTGTTCTCTGGCCAGAATAGGAGAATATCCAATAAAATTCCCGAAAAATGCAAAAAAAAAATATTTTCCCATATATTTTGTATCTATATATATAAAAGGAAGTGGCGTTAGTACAAACGCGTATAACTCAAGAACGCCTGCACCGATTTGGATGATTGAGACAAATTCAGATTGTTCTCTGGCCAGAATAGGAGAATATCCAATAAAATTCCCGAAAAATTAAAAAAAAAAAATATTTTCCCATATATTTTGTATGTCTTCTATATATATAAAAGGAATTGGCGTTAGTACAAACGCGTATAACTCAAGAACGCCTGAACCGATTTGGATGATTGAGACAAATTCAGATTGTTCTCTGGCCAGAATAGGAGAATATCCAATAAAATTCCCCAAAAATGCAAAAAAAAAAATATTTTCCCATATATTTTGTATATTCTATATATATAAAAGAAAGTGGCGTTAGTACAAACGCGTATAACTCAAGAACGCCTGCACCGATTTGGATGATTGAGACAAATTCAGATTGTCCTCTGGCCAGAATAGGAGAATATCCAATAAAATTCCCGAAAAATGCAAAAAAAAAATATTTTCCCATATATTTTGTATATCTATATATATAAAAGGAAGTGGCGTTAGTACAAACGCGTATAACTCAAGAACGCCTGCACAGATTTGGATGATTGACACCAATTTAGATTGTTCTCTGGCCAGAATAGGAGAATATCCCATAAAATTCCCGAAAAATTCAAAAAATAAATTTATTTTCCCATACATTTTGTATATCTATATATATAAAAGGAAGTGACGTTAGTACAAACGCGTATAACTCAAGAACGCCTGCATCGATTTGGATGATTGACACGAATTTAGATTGTTCTCTGGCCAGAATAGGAGAATATCCCATAAAATTCCCGAAAAATTCAAAAAAAAAATTTATTTTCCCATACATTTTGTATATCTATATATATAAAAGAAGTGGCGTTAGTACAAACGCGTATAACTCAAGAACGCCTGCACAGATTTGGATGATTGACACAAATCTAGATTGTTCTCTGGCCAGAATAGGAGAATATCCAATAAAATTCCCGAAAAATTCAAAAAAAAAATTTATTTTCCCATACATTTTGTATATCTATATATATAAAAGGAAGTGGCGTTAGTACAAACGCGTATAACTCAAGAACGCCTGCACAGATTTGGATGATTGACAACAATTTAGATTGTTCCATGGCCAGAATAGGAGAATATCCAATAAAATTCCCGAAAAATTCAAAAAAAAAAATTATTTTCCCATACATTTTGTATATCTATATATATAAAAGGAAGTGGCGTTAGTACAAACGCGTATAACTCAAGAACGCCTGCACAGATTTGGATGATTGACACCAATTTAGATTGTTCTCTGGCCAGAATAGGAGAATATTCCATAAAATTCCCGAAAAATTCAAAAAAAAAATTTATTTTCCCATACATTTTGTATATCTATATATATAAAAGGAAGTGACGTTAGTACAAACGCGTATAACTCAAGAACGCCTGCATCGATTTGGATGATTGACACCAATTTAGATTGTTCTCTGGCCAGAATAGGAGAATATCCCATAAAATTCCCGAAAAATTCAAAAAAAAATTTATTTTCCCATACATTTTGTATATCTATATATATAAAAGGAAGTGACGTTAGTACAAACGCGTATAACTCAAGAAAGCCTGCATCGATTTGGATGATTGACACGAATTTAGATTGTTCTCTGGCCAGAATAGGAGAATATCCCATAAAATTGCAGAAAAATTCAAAAAAAAAATTTATTTTCCCATACATTTTGTATATCTATATATATAAAAGAAGTGGCGTTAGTACAAACGCGTATAACTCAAGAACGCCTGCACAGATTTGGATGATTGACACCAATTTAGATTGTTCTCTGGCCAGAATAGGAGAATATCTAATAAAATTCCCGAAAAATTCAAAAAAAAAATTTATTTTCCCATACATTTTGTATATCTATATATATAAAAGGAAGTGGCGTTAGTACAAACGCGTATAACTCAAGAACGCCTGCACAGATTTGGATGATTGACAACAATTTAGATTGTTCCATGGCCAGAATAGGAGAATATCCAATAAAATTCCCGAAAAATTCAAAAAAAAAAAAATTATTTTCCCATACATTTTGTATATCTATATATATAAAAGGAAGTGGCGTTAGTACAAATGCGTATAACTCAAGAACGCCTGCACCGATTTGGATGATTGAGACAAATTCAGATTGTCCTCTGGCCAGAATAGGAGAATATCCAATAAAATTCCCGCAAAATGCAAAAAAAAAAAATATTTTCCCATATATTTTGTATATCTATATATATAAAAGGAAGTGGCGTTAGTACAAACGCGTATAACTCAAGAACGCCTGCACAGATTTGGATGATTGACACCAATTTAGATTGTTCTCTGGCCAGAATAGGAGAATATCCAATAAAATTCCCGAAAAATTCAAAAAAAAAAATTTATTTTCCCAAACATTTTGTATATCTATATATATAAAAGGAAGTGGCGTTAGTACAAACGCGTATAACTCAAGAACGCCTGCACAGATTTGGATGATTGACACCAATTTAGATTGTTCTCTGGCCAGAATAGGAGAATATCCCATAAAATTCCCGAAAAATTAAAAAAAAAATTTATTTTCCCATACATTTTGTATATCTATATATATAAAAGGAAGTGACGTTAGTACAAACGCGTATAACTCAAGAACGCCTGCATCGATTTGGATGATTGACACGAATTTAGATTGTTCTCTGGCCAGAATAGGAGAATATCCCATAAAATTCCCGAAAAATTCAAAAAAAATATTTATTTTCCCATACATTTTATATATCTATATATATAAAAGGAAGTGGCGTTAGCACAAACGCGTATAACTCAAGAACGCCTGCACAGATTTGGATGATTGACACCAATTTAGATTGTTCTCTGGCCAGAATAGGAGAATATCCAATAAAATTCCCGAAAAATTCAAAAAAAAAAATTTTTTTTCTCATACATTTTGTATATCTATATATATAAAAGGAAGTGGCGTTAGTACAAACCCGTATAACTCAAGAACGCCTGCACAGATTTGGATGATTGACACCAATGTAGATTGTTCCATGGCCAGAATAGGAGAATATCCCATAAAATTCCCGAAAAATTCAAAAAAAAAAAATTATTTTCCCATACATTTTGTATTTCTATATATATAAAAGGAAGTGGCGTTAGTACAAACGCGTATAACTCAAGAACGCCTGCACAGATTTGGATGATTGACACCAATTTAGATTGTTCTCTGGCCAGAATAGGAGAATATCCCATAAAATTCCCGAAAAATTCAAAAAATAAATTTATTTTCCCATACATTTTGTATATCTATATATATAAAAGGAAGTGACGTTAGTACAAACGCGTATAACTCAAGAACGCCTTCATCGATTTGGATGATTGACACCAATTTAGATTGTTCTCTGGCCAGAATAGGAGAATATCCCATAAAATTCCCGAAAAATTCAAAAAAAAATTTATTTTCCCATACATTTTGTATATCTATATATATAAAAGGAAGTGACGTTAGTACAAACGCGTATAACTCAAGAACGCCTGCATCGATTTGGATGATTGACACGAATTTAGATTGTTCTCTGGCCAGAATAGGAGAATATCCCATAAAATTCCCGAAAAATTCAAAAAAAAAATGTATTTTCCCATACATTTTGTATATCTATATATATAAAAGGAAGTGGCGTTAGTACAAACGCGTATAACTCAAGAACGCCTGCACAGATTTGGATGATTGACACCAATTTAGATTGTTCTCTGGCCAGAATAGGAGAATATCCAATAAAATTCCCGAAAAATTCAAAAAAAAAATTTATTTTCCCATACATTTTGTATATCTATATATATAAAAGGAAGTGGCGTTAGTACAAACGCGTATAACTCAAGAACGCCTGCACAGATTTGGATGATTGACAACAATTTAGATTGTTCCATGGCCAGCATAGGAGAATATCCAATAAAATTCCCGAAAAATTCAAAAAAAAAAATTATTTTCCCATACATTTGTATATCTATATATATAAAAGGAAGTGGCGTTAGTACAAACGCGTATAACTCAAGAACGCCTGCACAGATTTGGATGATTGACACCAATTTAGATTGTTCTCTGGCCAGAATAGGAGAATATCCCATAAAATTCCCGAAAAATTCAAAAAAAAAATTTATTTTCCCATACATTTTGTATATCTATATATATAAAAGGAAGTGACGTTAGTACAAACGCGTATAACTCAAGAACGCCTGCATCGATTTGGATGATTGACACCAATTTAGATTGTTCTCTGGCCAGAATAGGAGAATATCCCATAAAATTCCCGAAAAATTCAAAAAAAAATTTATTTTCCCATACATTTTTTATATCTATATATATAAAAGGAAGTGACGTTAGTACAAACGCGTATAACTCAAGAACGCCTGCATCGATTTGGATGATTGACACGAATTTAGATTGTTCTCTGGCCAGAATAGGAGAATATCCCATAAAATTGCAGAAAAATTCAAAAAAAAAATTTATTTTCCCATACATTTTGTACATCTATATATATAAAAGGAAGTGGCGTTAGTACAAACGCGTATAACTCAAGAACGCCTGCACCGATTTGGATGATTGAGACAAATTCAGATTGTTCTCTGGCCAGAATAGGAGAATATCCAATAAAATTCCCGAAAAATTAAAAAAAAAAAAATATTTTCCCATATATTTTGTATATCTTCTATATATATAAAAGGAAGTGGCGTTAGTACAAACGCGTATAACTCAAGAACGCCTGCACCGATTTGCATGATTGAGACAAATTCAGACTGTTCTCTGGCCAGAATAGGAGAATATCCAATAAAATTCCCGAAAAATGCAAAAAAAAAAAAAATATTTTCCCATATATTTTGTATATCTATATATATAAAAGGAAGTGGCGTTAGTACAAACGCGTATAACTCAAGAACGCCTGCACCGATTTGGATGATTGAGACAAATTCAGATTGTTCTCTGGCCAGAATAGGAGAATATCCAATAAAATTCCCGAAAAATGCAAAAAAAAAATATTTTCCCATATATTTTGTATATCTATATATATAGAAGGAAGTGGCGTTAGTACAAACGCGTATAACTCAAGAACGCCTGCACCGATTTGGATGATTGAGACAAATTCAGATTGTTCTCTGGCCAGAATAGGAGAATATCCAATAAAATTCCCGAAAAATGCAAAAAAAAAAAAAATATTTTCCCATATATTTTGTATATCTATATATATAAAAGGAAGTGGCGTTAGAACAAACGCGTATAACTCAAGAACGCCTGCACCGATTTGGATGATTGAGACAAATTCAGATTGTTCTCTGGCCAGAATAGGAGAATATCCAATAAAATTCCCGAAAAATGCAAAAAAAAATATTTTCCCATATATTTTGTATATCTATATATATAAAAGGAAGTGGCGTTAGTACAAACGCGTATAACTCAAGAACGCCTGCACCGATTTGGATGATTGAGACAAATTCAGATTGTTCTCTGGCCAGAATAGGAGAATATCCAATAAAATTCCCGAAAAATGCAAAAAAAAAAAATATTTTCCCATATATTTTGTATATCTATATATATAAAAGGAAATGGCGTTAGTACAAACGCGTATAACTCAAGAACGCCTGCACCGATTTGGATGATTGAGACAAATTCAGATTGTTCTCTGGCCAGAATAGGAGAATATCCAATAAAATTCCCGAAAAATGCAAAAAAAAAATATTTTCCCATATATTTTGTATATCTATATATAAAAAAGGAAGTGGCGTTAGTACAAACGCGTATAACTCAAGAACGCCTGCACCGATTTGGATGATTGAGACAAATTCAGATTGTTCTCTGGCCAGAATAGGAGAATATCCAATAAAATTCCCGAAAAATGCAAAAAAAAAATTTATTTTCCCATACATTTTTTATATCTATATATATAAAAGGAAGTGACGTTAGTACAAACGCGTATAACCCAAGAACGCCTGCATCGATTTGGATGATTGACACCAATTTAGATTGTTCTCTGGTCAGAATAGGAGAATATCCCATAAAATTCCCGAAAAATTCAAAAAAAAATTTATTTTCCCATACATTTTGTATATCTAGATATATAAAAGGAAGTGACGTTAGTACAAACGCGTATAACTCAAGAACGCCTGCATCGATTTGGATGATTGACACGAATTTAGATTGTTCTCTGGCCAGAATAGGAGAATATCCCATAAAATTCCCGAAAAATTCAAAAAAAAAATGTATTTTCCCATACATTTTGTATATCTATATATATAAAAGGAAGTGGCGTTAGTACAAACGCGTATAACTCAAGAACGCCTGCACAGATTTGGATGATTGACACCAATTTAGATTGTTCTCTGGCCAGAATAGGAGAATATCCAATAAAATTCCCGAAAAATTCAAAAAAAAAATTTATTTTCCCATACATTTTGTATATCTATATATATAAAAGGAAGTGGCGTTAGTACAAACGCGTATAACTCAAGAACGCCTGCACAGATTTGGATGATTGACAACAATTTAGATTGTTCCATGGCCAGAATAGGAGAATATCCAATAAAATTCCCGAAAAATTCAAAAAAAAAAAATTATTTTCCCATACATTTTGTATATCTATATATATAAAAGGAAGTGGCGTTAGTACAAACGCGTATAACTCAAGAACGCCTGCACAGATTTGGATGATTGACACCAATTTAGATTGTTCTCTGGCCAGAATAGGAGAATATCCCATAAAATTCCCGAAAAATTCAAAAAAAAAATTTATTTTCCCATACATTTTGTATATCTATATATATAAAAGGAAGTGACGTTAGTACAAACGCGTATAACTCAAGAACGCCTGCATCGATTTGGATGATTGACACCAATTTGGATTGTTCTCTGGCCAGAATAGGAGAATATCCCATAAAATTCCCGAAAAATTCAAAAAAAAATTTATTTTCCCATACATTTTTTATATCTATATATATAAAAGGAAGTGACGTTAGTACAAACGCGTATAACTCAAGAACGCCTGCATCGATTTGGATGATTGACACGAATTTAGATTGTTCTCTGGCCAGAATAGGAGAATATCCCATAAAATTGCAGAAAAATTCAAAAAAAAAATTTATTTTCCCATACATTTTGTATATCTATATATATAAAAGGAAGTGGCGTTAGTACAAACGCGTATAACTCAAGAACGCCTGCACCGATTTGGATGATTGAGACAAATTCAGATTGTTCTCTGGCCAGAATAGGAGAATATCCAATAAAATTCCCGAAAAATTAAAAAAAAAAAATATTTTCCCATATATTTTGTATATCTTCTATATATATAAAAGGAAGTGGCGTTAGTACAAACGCGTATAACTCAAGAACGCCTGCACCGATTTGGATGATTGAGACAAATTCAGACTGTTCTCTGGCCAGAATAGGAGAATATCCAATAAAATTCCCGAAAAATGCAAAAAAAAAAATATTTTCCCATATATTTTGTATATCTATATATATAGAAGGAAGTGGCGTTAGTACAAACGCGTATAACTCAAGAACGCCTGCACCGATTTGGATGATTGAGACAAATTCAGATTGTTCTCTGGCCAGAATAGGAAAATATCCAATAAAATTCCCAAAAATGCAAAAAAAAAAAAATATTTTCCCATATATTTTGTATATCTATATATATAAAAGGAAGTGGCGTTAGAACAAACGCGTATAACTCAAGAACGCCTGCACCGATTTGGATGATTGAGACAAATTCAGATTGTTCTCTGGCCAGAATAGGAGAATATCCAATAAAATTCCCGAAAAATGCAAAAAAAAAATATTTTCCCATATATTTTGTATATCTATATATATAAAAGGAAGTGGCGTTAGTACAAACGCGTATAACTCAAGAACGCCTGCACCGATTTGGATGATTGAGACAAATTCAGATTGTTCTCTGGCCAGAATAGGAGAATATCCAATAAAATTCCCGAAAAATGCAAAAAAAAAAAATATTTTCCCATATATTTTGTATATCTATATATATAAAAGGAAATGGCGTTAGTACAAACGCGTATAACTCAAGAACGCCTGCACCGATTTGGATGATTGAGACAAATTCAGATTGTTCTCTGGCCAGAATAGGAGAATATCCAATAAAATTCCCGAAAAATGCAAAAAAAAAATATTTTCCCATATATTTTGTATATCTATATATAAAAAAGGAAGTGGCGTTAGTACAAACGCGTATAACTCAAGAACGCCTGCACCGATTTGGATGATTGAGACAAATTCAGATTGTTCTCTGGCCAGAATAGGAGAATATCCAATAAAATTCCCGAAAAATGCAAAAAAAAAAAATATTTTCCCATATATTTTGTATATCTATATATATAAAAATGGTGTAAAAAATGTTACTAACCTCATCAGATGAGAACGGCTGGGCCGATTTCTGTAAAATTTTTTGTTAGTTGTTCGTATTCTCGAGGAGAAGGTTCGTACGGAAGAAAATTTTGGAAAATCCCTCTGGAAAAGTCCGAAAATTGGAAAAATCGGTATGTATGTGTATATGTGTGCATGTGTGGATGTGTGTCCTTTATATACTCACAAAGTAACCAACCGATCTTTATGAAATTTTCACAGCAGATTCATGTGGTGTTAGCGCACATAATAGGGTATATAAAATTCCGAAAAAGGGGGAGCTTCCCGGAAAATATTCCTAAATGTGGACCCAGATCGACCCAGAAAGTCTTCGAGCAAAATTGGTATCAAATGAAAGGTGTTGAACAGGCCTTCAACATAAAGTTATTTTCATTGCGATGCCTAGGGCGGGTCTCCAGATATCAAAACGTGGGACCGAATGACCCTGGAAAGTTTCTGAGCGATATTGGTAATGAAAGCTGTTGAGGAAGACTTCAACAAAGAGCTCTTTAAATAGTGATGCCTAGGCCGGATTCCAAGATTTGGGTCAAAGCGGAGAACCTCTGAATGTTTTCGAGCGATATTGGTAGCAAATGAAAGGCGTTGAGCAGGGCTTCCACATACAACTATTTTCATTGTGATTTCTTGTGATAGGGATAGGGATAGGGATAGGATAGGGATAGGAATAGGGATAGGGATAGGGATAGGGATAGGGATAGGGATAGAGATAGGGATAGAGATAGGGTTAGGGATAGGGATAGGGATAGGGATAGGGATAGGGATAGGGATAGGGATAGGGATAAGGATAGGGATAGGGATAGGGATATGGATAGGCATAGGCATAGGCATAGGCATAGGCATAGGCATAGGCATAGGCATAGGCATAGGCATAGGCATAGGCATAGGCATAGGTATAGGCATAGGCATAGGCATAGGCATAGGCATAGGCATAGGCATAGGCATAGGCATAGGCATAGGCATAGGCATAGGCATAGGCATAGGCATAGGCATAGGCATAGGCATAGGCATAGGCATAGGCATAGGCATAGGCATAGGCATAGGCATAGGCATAGGCATAGGCATAGGCATAGGCATAGGTATAGGCATAGGCATAGGCATAGGCATAGGCATAGGCATAGGCATAGGCATAGGCATAGGCATAGGCATAGGCATAGGCATAGGCATAGGCATAGGCATAGGCATAGGCATAGGCATAGGCATAGGCATAGGCATAGGCATAGGCATAGGCATAGGCATAGGCATAGGCATAGGCATAGGCATAGGCATAGGCATAGGCATAGGCATAGGCATAGGCATAGGCATAGGCATAGGCATAGGCATAGGCATAGGCATAGGCATAGGCATAGGCATAGGCATAGGCATAGGCATAGGCATAGGCATAGGCATAGGCATAGGCATAGGCATAGGCATAGGCATAGGCATAGGCATAGGCATAGGCATAGGCATAGGCATAGGCATAGGCATAGGCATAGGCATAGGCATAGGCATAGGCATAGGCATAGGCATAGGCATAGGCATAGGCATAGGCATAGGCATAGGCATAGGCATAGGCATAGGCATAGGCATAGGCATAGGCATAGGCATAGGCATAGGCATAGGCATAGGCATAGGCATAGGCATAGGCATAGGCATAGGGATAAGGATAAGGATAGGGATAGGGATAGGGATAGGGATAGGGATAGGGATAGGGATAGGGATAGGGATTGAGATATAGATTGAGATTGAGACTGAGACTGAGATTGAGATTGAGATGAGATTGAGATTGAGATTTAGATTTAGATTTAGATTTAGATTGAGATTGAGATTGAGATTGAAATAGAGATAGAGATAGGGATAGGGATTGAGATAGAGATCGGGATCGGGGGCAGTAGGTTTGTCGCGGCGAATATAACTAACTTTTATTCAGAGAATAGACAATTTTTTTATTATTCGCAGTAATTAAGATGGACTCTAAGATAATGGTTAGCAATCAAAGACTTTTCTTTAGGCTTCATAGGAATAAATTTTAGCAGAACAATGTCTGCCGGGTCAGCTAGTCTATATATATAAAAGGAAGTGGCGTTAGTACAAACGCGTATAACTCAAGAACGCCTGCACAGATTTGGATGATTGACACCAATTTAGATTGTTCTCTGGCCAGAATAGGAGAATATCCAATAAAATTCCCGAAAAATTCAAAAAAAAAAAATTTATTTTCCCATACATTTTGTATATCTATATATATAAAAGGAAGTGGCGTTAGTACAAACGCGTATAACTCAAGAACGCCTTAACAGATTTGGATGATTGACAACAATTTAGATTGTTCCATGGCCAGAATAGGAGAATATCCAATAAAATTCCCGAAAAATTCAAAAAAAAAAAATTATTTTCCCATACATTTTGTATATCTATATATATAAAAGGAAGTGGCGTTAGCACAAACGCGTATAACTCAAGAACGCCTGCAGCGATTTGGATGATTGAGACAAATTCAGATTGTCCTCTGGCCAGAATAGGAGAATATCCAATAAAATTCCCGCAAAATGCAAAAAAAAAAATATTTTCCCATATATTTTGTATATCTATATATATAAAAGGAAGTGGCGTTAGTACAAACGCGTATTATTCTGTCGCCCTTTCTTCGGCGAATAAAACAAGTATTTTGTGGTCTCGCTATTAAGACAGCGAGTCAATAATTGTATAACTCAAGAACGCCTGCACAGATTTGGATGATTGACACCAATTTAGATTGTTCTCTGGCCAGAATAGGAGAATATCCAATAAAATTCCCGAAAAATTCAAAAAAAAAAAAAATTTATTTTCCCATACATTTTGTATATCTATATATATAAAAGGAAGTGGCGTTAGTACAAACGCGTATAACTCAAGAACGCCTGCACAGATTTGGATGATTCACACCAATTTAGATTGTTCTCTGGCCAGAATAGGAGAATATCCCATAAAATTCCCGAAAAATTAAAAAAAAAATTTTTTTTCCCATACATTTTGTATATCTATATATATAAAAGGAAGTGACGTTAGTACAAACGCGTATAACTCAAGAACGCCTGCATCGATTTGGATGATTGACACGAATTTAGATTGTTCTCTGGCCAGAATAGGAGAATATCCCATAAAATTCCCGAAAAATTCAAAAAAAAAATTTATTTTCCCATACATTTTGTATATCTATATATATAAAAGGAAGTGGCGTTAGCACAAACGCGTATAACTCAAGAACGCCTGCACAGATTTGGATGATTGACACCAATTTAGATTGTTCTCTGGCCAGAATAGGAGAATATCCAATAAAATTCCCGAAAAATTCAAAAAAAAAAATTTTTTTTCTCATACATTTTGTATATCTATATATATAAAAGGAAGTGGCGTTAGTACAAACCCGTATAACTCAAGAACTCCTGCACAGATTTGGATGATTGACACCAATTTAGATTGTTCCATGGCCAGAATAGGAGAATATCCCATAAAATTCCCGAAAAATTCAAAAAAAAAAATTTATTTTCCCATACATTTTGTATATCTATATATATAAAAGGAAGTGGCGTTAGTACAAACGCGTATAACTCAAGAACGCCTGCACCGATTTGGATGATTGAGACAAATTCAGATTGTTCTCTGGCCAGAATAGGAGAATATCCAATAAAATTCCCGAAAAATTAAAAAAAAAAAATATTTTCCCATATATTTTGTATATCTTCTATATATATAAAAGGAAGTGGCGTTAGTACAAACGCGTATAACTCAAGAACGCCTGCACCGATTTGGATGATTGAGACAAATTCAGACTGTTCTCTGGCCAGAATAGGAGAATATCCAATAAAATTCCCGAAAAATGCAAAAAAAAAAAAAAATATTTTCCCATATATTTTGTATATCTATATATATAAAAGGAAGTGGCGTTAGTACAAACGCGTATAACTCAAGAACGCCTGCACCGATTTGGATGATTGAGACAAATTCAGATTGTTCTCTGGCCAGAATAGGAGAATATCCAATAAAATTCCCGAAAAATGCAAAAAAAAAATATTTTCCCATATATTTTGTATATCTATATATATAGAAGGAAGTGGCGTTAGTACAAACGCGTATAACTCAAGAACGCCTGCACCGATTTGGATGATTGAGACAAATTCAGATTGTTCTCTGGCCAGAATAGGAGAATATCCAATAAAATTCCCGAAAAATGCAAAAAAAAAATATTTTCCCATATATTTTGTATATCTATATATATAAAAGGAAATGGCGTTAGTACAAACGCGTATAACTCAAGAACGCCTGCACCGATTTGGATGATTGAGACAAATTCAGATTGTTCTCTGGCCAGAATAGGAGAATATCCAATAAAATTCCCGAAAAATGCAAAAAAAAAATATTTTCCCATATATTTTGTATATCTATATATATAAAAGGAAATGGCGTTAGTACAAACGCGTATAACTCAAGAACGCCTGCACCGATTTGGATGATTGAGACAAATTCAGATTGTTCTCTGGCCAGAATAGGAGAATATCCAATAAAATTCCCGAAAAATGCAAAAAAAAAATATTTTCCCATATATTTTGTATATCTATATATAAAAAAGGAAGTGGCGTTAGTACAAACGCGTATAACTCAAGAACGCCTGCACCGATTTGGATGATTGAGACAAATTCAGATTGTTCTCTGGCCAGAATAGGAGAATATCCAATAAAATTCCCGAAAAATGCAAAAAAAAAAAAAATATTTTCCCCTATATTTTGTATATCTATATATATAAAAGGAAGTGGCGTTAGTACAAACGCGTATAACTCAAGAACGCCTGCACCGATTTGGATGATTGAGACAAATTCAGATTGTTCTCTGGCCAGAATAGGAGAATATCCAATAAAATTCCCGAAAAATGCAAAAAAAAAACATTTTCCCATATATTTTGTATATCTATATATATAGAAGGAAGTGGCGTTAGTACAAACGCGTATAACTCAAGAACGCCTGCACCGATTTGGATGATTGAGACAAATTCAGATTGTTCTCTGGCCAGAATAGGAGAATATCCAATAAAATTCCCGAAAAATGCAAAAAAAAAAATATTTTCCCATATATTTTGTATATCTATATATATAAAAGGAAATGGCGTTAGTACAAACGCGTATAACTCAAGAACGCCTGCACCGATTTGGATGATTGAGACAAATTCAGATTGTTCTCTGGCCAGAATAGGAGAATATCCAATAAAATTCCCGAAAAATGCAAAAAAAAAATATTTTCCCATATATTTTGTATATCTATATATAAAAAAGGAAGTGGCGTTAGTACAAACGCGTATAACTCAAGAACGCCTGCACCGATTTGGATGATTGAGACAAATTCAGATTGTTCTCTGGCCAGAATAGGAGAATATCCAATAAAATTCCCGAAAAATGCAAAAAAAAAATTTATTTTCCCATACATTTTGTATATCTATATATATAAAAGGAAGTGACGTTAGTACAAACGCGTATAACTCAAGAACGCCTGCATCGATTTGGATGATTGACACCAATTTAGATTGTTCTCTGGCCAGAATAGGAGAATATCCAATAAAATTCCCGAAAAATTCAAAAAAAAATTTATTTTCCCATACATTTTGTATATCTATATATATAAAAGGAAGTGACGTTAGTACAAACGCGTATAACTCAAGAACGCCTGCATCGATTTGGATGATTGACACGAATTTAGATTGTTCTCTGGCCAGAATAGGAGAATATCCCATAAAATTCCCGAAAAATTCAAAAAAAAAATGTATTTTCCCATACATTTTGTATATCTATATATATATAAGGAAGTGGCGTTAGTACAAACGCGTATAACTCAAGAACGCCTGCACAGATTTGGATGATTGACACCAATTTAGATTGTTCTCTGGCCAGAATAGGAGAATATCCAATAAAATTCCCGAAAAATTCAAAAAAAAAATTTATTTTCCCATACATTTTGTATATCTATATATATAAAAGGAAGTGGCGTTAGTACAAACGCGTATAACTCAAGAACTCCTGCACAGATTTGGATGATTGACAACAATTTAGATTGTTCCATGGCCAGAATAGGAGAATATCCAATAAAATTCCCGAAAAATTCAAAAAAAAAAAATTATTTTCCCATACATTTTGTATATCTATATATATAAAAGGAAGTGGCGTTAGTACAAACGCGTATAACTCAAGAACGCCTGCACAGATTTGGATGATTGACACCAATTTAGATTGTTCTCTGGCCAGAATAGGAGAATATCCCATAAAATTCCCGAAAAATTCAAAAAAAAAATTTATTTTCCCATACATTTTGTATATATATATATATAAAAGGAAGTGACGTTAGTACAAACGCGTATAACTCAAGAACGCCTGCATCGATTTGGATGATTGACACCAATTTAGATTGTTCTCTGGCCAGAATAGGAGAATATCCCATAAAATTCCAGAAAAATTCAAAAAAAATTTATTTTCCCATACATTTTTTATATCTATATATATAAAAGGAAGTGACGTTAGTACAAACGCGTATAACTCAAGAACGCCTGCATCGATTTGGATGATTGACACGAATTTAGATTGTTCTCTGGCCAGAATAGGAGAATATCCCATAAAATTGCAGAAAAATTCAAAAAAAAAATTTATTTTCCCATACATTTTGTATATCTATATATATAAAAGGAAGTGGCGTTAGTACAAACGCGTATAACTCAAGAACGCCTGCACCGATTTGGATGATTGAGACAAATTCAGATTGTTCTCTGGCCAGAATAGGAGAATATCCAATAAAATTCCCGAAAAATTAAAAAAAAAAAATATTTTCCCATATATTTTGTATATCTTCTATATATATAAAAGGAAGTGGCGTTAGTACAAACGCGTATAACTCAAGAACGCCTGCACCGATTTGGATGATTGAGACAAATTCAGATTGTTCTCTGGCCAGAATAGGAGAATATCCAATAAAATTCCCGAAAAATGCAAAAAAAAAATATTTTCCCATATATTTTGTATATCTATATATATAGAAGGAAGTGGCGTTAGTACAAACGCGTATAACTCAAGAACGCCTGCACCGATTTGGATGATTGAGACAAATTCAGATTGTTCTCTGGCCAGAATAGGAGAATATCCAATAAAATTCCCGAAAAATGCAAAAAAAAAAAAAAATATTTTCCCATATATTTTGTATATCTATATATATAAAAGGAAGTGGCGTTAGAACAAACGCGTATAACTCAAGAACGCCTGCACCGATTTGGATGATTGAGACAAATTCAGATTGTTCTCTGGCCAGAATAGGAGAATATCCAATAAAATTCCCGAAAAATGAAAAAAAAAAAATATTTTCCCATATATTTTGTATATCTATATATATAAAAGGAAGTGGCGTTAGTACAAACGCGTATAACTCAAGAACGCCTGCACCGATTTGGATGATTGAGACAAATTCAGATTGTTCTCTGGCCAGAATAGGAGAATATCCAATAAAATTCCCGAAAAATGCAAAAAAAAAAATATTTTCCCATATATTTTGTATATCTATATATATAAAAGGAAATGGCGTTAGTACAAACGCGTATAACTCAAGAACGCCTGCACCGATTTGGATGATTGAGACAAATTCAGATTGTTCTCTGGCCAGAATAGGAGAATATCCAATAAAATTCCCGAAAAATGCAAAAAAAAAATATTTTCCCATATATTTTGTATATCTATATATAAAAAAGGAAGTGGCGTTAGTACAAACGCGTATAACTCAAGAACGCCTGCACCGATTTGGATGATTGGGACAAATTCAGATTGTTCTCTGGCCAGAATAGGAGAATATCCAATAAAATTCCCGAAAAATGCAAAAAAAAAAAAATATTTTCCCATATATTTTGTATATCTATATATATATAAAAGGAAGTGGCGTTAGTACAAACGCGTATAACTCAAGAACGCCTGCACCGATTTGGATGATTGAGACAAATTCAGACTCTTCTCTGGCCAGAATAGGAGAATATCCCATAAAATTGCAGAAAAATTAAAAAAAAAAATTTATTTTCCCATACATTTTGTATATCTATATATATAAAAGGAAGTGGCGTTAGTACAAACGCGTATAACTCAAGAACGCCTGCACCGATTTGGATGATTGAGACAAATTCAGATTGTTCTCTGGCCAGAATAGGAGAATATCCAATAAAATTCCCGAAAAATTAAAAAAAAAAAATATTTTCCCATACACGAGTTTAATATGTCAGTAGAGTAAGACGTGTTTTTGTGGTGCTAGTAATATTTGCGTGTTTCCTCGGTTGTTTTCCGTAATTTTTCAAATAAAAAAATATAAAATTTGTGCGCATAAGCGTGTGTACATCTCCCCATTGCTGCGTTAACAACCTGACTGAAACACCTGCCTATCTTAAGCGTTTTCTCCACATACTTATATACATACATATATTAGCATGTCAACAACAACAAGGAAAAATCCACCTAGAGGAGTTGCATCTTCTTCCCCGCAGACTCCCCTCACTCCAGCAACAGTAATTTTCGATAGGATGGAAAAGAAATTGGAAGAGTTGAGAGAACTGATGGAGAAGAAAATGGATAAGCAGATAGATGAAATTATAAAACCGTTGACTGCAGTAGCGAAAGCAAGTGAAGAGAGAATGACGCAGAAGATTGGTGAGCTAGCTGCAGAGACTGCAAATATGAAGTTGGTCGTAGCTGAAATTGAAAAAAGAGTAAGCGCCGTTGACAAAAGAGTGAGCGCCGTTGAGAATGCGTGCGCTGATGTTCTCACTCTTCGCAGCGAATTGTACGCAACCAAAGCTCAGCTCACTACTCTTGAAAGCAGTGCTGTGGCATCTGATGCAATTATCAACGGGATCCCTCATGCAGATGGTGAATGTTTGCCTGAAATATTTGCTAAATTGTGCAGTGCAATTCATCACAAACCCCCTCCACTACGTGACATCTTTCGGGTACGTACCAGCAACAATGTGAAAAAGAGCAATGCAACTATTGTTGTGAAGTTGGTCTCTGCAAATGATCGAAATCTTCTCTTACGAACTGTTTCCTCATTTTGTAAATCGAAAAAGAGATCGCTTTTGCTTTCTGACATTCAATTGCCAGGGTATGGGAAAATTCATTTGCATGAGAGTCTGGCAAAAACTCAGCGAGAGTTGATTACATATGCATCTGAGCTTAGGCGGAAAAAGAGATTAGCATCGGTGTTCTCCGTCCGTGGAAAAGTCTTTGTGCGACTAAAAAAGGGTGACGAGCAAAGATTAATATGCAGCAGAGCCGAGGTTGATGCTCTTATTGGCACCAGCAGATCAATATCTTAAATTACATGTATGTTTTACAAATACAATTACTTATTATGTTAGTTTTTATATATGTCATTTTAGATTTTAAGCTTGTTACATGTATATTCTTTTCCTCCTCTTTCTCTTTCTTGCTCTCTCTAATTTCCCCTTTTAATTATGAGTTTGTTCTTATGCTTATGCCTCTATATGACTTATTTTATTGCAATAACTTTTGTTTTTGTTGGGTTTTGTTGTGTCTTGCCTTTCTTGTATTTGATGCTCCGCTCTGTCTACGTATATACATATGTATGATTTAAATCCCTCTAGGAAATCTGTCTCCGGCATTAATAATAATCATAAGACCTTGTTAGATATTTTATGCAAGCAGTCATGTGGCTTCAACATAGTTCATTTTAATGCACGTAGTCTTAATGGCGATAAATTTGACTACGTTAAGCACATATTTGAGGGATCAGCAGTTGATGTCATATGTATCTCAGAAACCTGGTTTAACCCTATAATTGTAGATAGCCATTATGGAATACCCAATTACAGTATTATTCGTCACGATCGAACTACTAAAAAGGGAGGTGGTGTAGCAATTTATTGCAGATCTGCCCTTAAAATTAAGCCTCTAGTTTTATCAGATAACTGTGATACGGAATTCATTATAGCCGAAATCTCTGACAATGTTACTAAAATTCTAGTATCCTGTGTATATAACCCTAATAGGTGTTGCATGTTAGATTCGTTTTTTGTAAAGTTATCCATGTATTTGATTGAGTATGAGCGTTATATTATATGTGGTGATTTTAATGTAAATCTTCTTTTAAATGACTCATATGCCACTAAGCTACTTGACCACGTATCTGCTGCAGGCCTCTCCATTGTAAACAAATTAATACCAACGAGATATGCTAACAACTCGAATCCTAGCCTTTTAGACCTTGTTATTACATCCAGTCAGGACCATATACTGAAGTATAATCAAATGTTTTTCGTCTCTGATCATGATCTTTTATTTTGTACACTCGATGTGTCGTTTAACTGTCCTGTTGATAGTGTTACTTTTACGTATCGTGACTTTAAGTCCATAAATGTTGATAATTTGTATGCTGATCTGCCATTTGTTAACTGGGATTACTGTTGGTTCATTGAGACTGTGGATGAAAAGCTCAACTTTTTAAATAAAACCCTGACCAAAATATTTGATCATCATGTTCCTGAGCGTACGGTTCGGGCCATAAATAGCTCTTGTCCGTGGTACAATAGAAGAGTAAGCTTGGCGATTAAAAATCGCAACAGGTTGCTTGCTAAATGGAGAAGGACATGCACTGACTTCGCCTGGTCGCAGTATAAAATTGCCCGAAATAAAGCAACTGCCATTATTAGGACTGCGAAACGTAATTATTGTAACTCCAAGCTGAGTCCCACTTTGCCCACAAGAGACATTTGGCGTAATCTCAAAAGGCTTAATATACATGGAGAAGTTAAGCCTGAATGCAAAATTGATCCGAATGCCCTTAATGAGTATTTCAGTGCCAACAAATGCAGCTTCATCCCTCCCGACAAAAATGTTGTTGATAAACTTTCTCCTGAGACTGTATTTCAATTTGAAGCGGTAGCAGAAGCTGAAGTGCTTAAGTCTTTCATGAGAATCAAGTCTAATGCTATTGGTGCAGATGGTATATCTTTGAGGTTTGCAAAGCTTGTGCTGCCTTATATATTAGGAACTTTGACGCATATTATTAACCACTGCTTTACTAACGCATGTTTCCCGTCAGTGTGGAAAACTGCTGTCATTGTTCCAATCGCCAAAAAGAATATTCCAACCAACCCAAGTGATTACAGACCGATAAGTATACTGCCAGCCTTTTCTAAAGTTTGCGAGTCTCTTATGACAGATCAGATTTCATTGTTTGTCCATAAAAACAATCTATTGTCTCCATTACAATCTGGGTTTAGACCTAAGCACAGCTGTTCAACGGCTATGCTAAAAATAACTGATGATATTAGGATACAATTTGACAATGGTAATCTAACACTTCTTTGCCTGCTGGATTTCTCCAAAGCATTTGACTTGGTAAATCATGATTTGCTATGTAAAAAGCTTAAACATTTTTTTGGATTTTCAAATTGTTCTGTTAAACTAATGGCCAGCTACCTCGAAGGAAGGACCCAGAAGGTTACTTGCACGGCTGCATCTTCTGTGTTTAAAAATGTTGTCTCTGGTGTGCCGCAAGGTTCTGTTCTTGGTCCGCTCTTATTTAGTCTTTTTGTGAATGATGTATTCTCTGTATGCCAGTATGTGAATGTCCATGCCTATGCTGACGACATTCAATTGTATATGTCAAGTCGTATTGGCTTAATTGAGGATTTGTGTTGTAAAATTAACAGTGACTTGTCTGCAATCTCACAATGGGCCCGTGATAATTGTCTTTGTATAAATGCTGCCAAGTCTTATGTTTTGCCCATTAGTAACAGTGAAATATATGTTGAAGATATTCCTAAGCTTACCATTGGTAACAGTATTTTAATGTTTAGCTCCAAGATAAAAAATTTAGGCTTTGTTGTGAATTCTGGGTTAACTTGTACAGACCATATTAATAAAGTTATAAGTAGTGTGTATGTTGTATTGCGCAGGTTAAAAATGTCTGCCTCGTATACGCCTCTAAATATAAGAAAGAAGCTTGCTGTTCAACTTATTTTGCCACATATCACTTATTGTGAACTTGTTTACAGCAAGCTTGACTCTGTTTCGTCGCACAAAATTGAAGTTGCATTCAACAATATAACGCGTTATGTTTATGGACTCAAAAGATATGACCACATTTCACCGTGGAAAACTGAAATTCTTGGATGTAGCATATTAGATTACCTTGCGGCAAGAAATTGTATATTCCTGCACAAACTTATTGTATATAAATGTCCCAATTATCTGTATGAAAAACTTATGTTTACCAGATCAAATAGACATCAAAATCTGATTATTCCCAAATATGTGTACCTGTCTTCGTCAAGGCTGTTTTTCATTAATGCTGTGAGACTTTGGAATTCTATTCCTGAGTCCATTAAGGTGACTCTCAGTAGGAGCAACTACAGAAAGGTGATTCACAATTATTTCAAGTCAATTAATTAAATTAAATAACTTATTGCAATTTAACTCCTCTCTCTTCTTGATGTTTTTTTTTTTTTTTTTTTTTTTTTTTTTTTTTTTTTCTTCTCTATTCTTTTATCCTCTATCTACCCAATGTATTTATTTATCTAAAGTTCCTATCTTTGTATATTTACTCTTTGATTTATATACGTAATTTATATTAAATGTATCTAGTTTTTAAGAAATTAATGTTAAATACCAGAATTTGTTACCACCTATCAGATGTACTATAAAAGCCCTAAAAGCTTATATGTACAAATAGTTTGAATAAATAAATAAATATTTTGTATATCTTCTATATATATAAAAGGAAGTGGCGTTAGTACAAACGCGTATAACTCAAGAACGCCTGCACCGATTTGGATGATTGAGACAAATTCAGACTGTTCTCTGGCCAGAATAGGAGAATATCCAATAAAATTCCCGAAAAATGCAAAAAAAAAAAAATATTTTCCCATATATTTTGTATATCTATATATATAAAAGGAAGTGGCGTTAGTACAAACGCGTATAACTCAAGAACGCCTGCACCGATTTGGATGATTGAGACAAATTCAGATTGTTCTCTGGCCAGAATAGGAGAATATCCAATAAAATTCCCGAAAAATGCAAAAAAAAAAATATTTTCCCATATATTTTGTATATCTATATATATAGAAGGAAGTGGCGTTAGTACAAACGCGTATAACTCAAGAACGCCTGCACCGATTTGGATGATTGAGACAAATTCAGATTGTTCTCTGGCCAGAATAGGAGAATATCCAATAAAATTCCCGAAAAATGCAAAAAAAAAAAAATATTTTCCCATATATTTTGTATATCTATATATATAAAAGGAAGTGGCGTTAGAACAAACGCGTATAACTCAAGAACGCCTGCACCGATTTGGATGATTGAGACAAATTCAGATTGTTCTCTGGCCAGAATAGGAGAATATCCAATAAAATTCCCGAAAAATGCAAAAAAAAAATATTTTCCCATATATTTTGTATATCTATATATATAAAAGGAAGTGGCGTTAGTACAAACGCGTATAACTCAAGAACGCCTGCACCGATTTGGATGATTGAGACAAATTCAGATTGTTCTCTGGCCAGAATAGGAGAATATCCAATAAAATTCCCGAAAAATGCAAAAAAAAAAATATTTTCCCATATATTTTGTATATCTATATATATAAAAGGAAATGGCGTTAGTACAAACGCGTATAACTCAAGAACGCCTGCACCGATTTGGATGATTGAGACAAATTCAGATTGTTCTCTGGCCAGAATAGGAGAATATCCAATAAAATTCCCGAAAAATGCAAAAAAAAAATATTTTCCCATATATTTTGTATATCTATATATAAAAAAGGAAGTGGCGTTAGTACAAACGCGTATAACTCAAGAACGCCTGCACCGATTTGGATGATTGAGACAAATTCAGATTGTTCTCTGGCCAGAATAGGAGAATATCCAATAAAATTCCCGAAAAATGCAAAAAAAAAAAATATTTTCCCATATATTTTGTATATCTATATATATAAAAATGGTGTAAAAAATGTTACTAACCTCATCAGATGAGAACGGCTGGGCCGATTTCTGTAAAATTTTTTGTTAGTTGTTCGTATTCTCGAGGAGAAGGTTCGTACGGAAGAAAATTTTGGAAAATCCCTCTGGAAAAGTCCGAAAATTGGAAAAATCGGTATGTATGTGTATATGTGTGCATGTGTGGATGTGTGTCCTTTATATACTCACAAAGTAACCAACCGATCTTTATGAAATTTTCACAGCAGATTCATGTGGTGTTAGCGCACATAATAGGGTATATAAAATTCCGAAAAAGGGGGAGCTTCCCGGAAAATATTCCTAAATGTGGACCCAGATCGACCCAGAAAGTCTTCGAGCAAAATTGGTATCAAATGAAAGGTGTTGAACAGGCCTTCAACATAAAGTTATTTTCATTGCGATGCCTAGGGCGGGTCTCCAGATATCAAAACGTGGGACCGAATGACCCTGGAAAGTTTCTGAGCGATATTGGTAATGAAAGCTGTTGAGGAAGACTTCAACAAAGAGCTCTTTAAATAGTGATGCCTAGGCCGGATTCCAAGATTTGGGTCAAAGCGGAGAACCTCTGAATGTTTTCGAGCGATATTGGTAGCAAATGAAAGGCGTTGAGCAGGGCTTCCACATACAACTATTTTCATTGTGATTTCTTGTGATAGGGATAGGGATAGGGATAGGGATATGATAGGGATAGGAATAGGGATAGGGATAGGGATAGAGATAGGGTTAGGGATAGGGATAGGGATAGGGATAGGGATAGGGATAGGGATAGGGATAGGGATAGGGATAGGGATAGGGATAGGGATAAGGATAGGGATAGGGATAGGGATAGGGATATGGATAGGGATAGGCATAGGCATAGGCATAGGCATAGGCATAGGCATAGGCATAGGCATAGGCATAGGCATAGGCATAGGCATAGGCATAGGCATAGGCATAGGCATAGGCATAGGCATAGGCATAGGCATAGGCATAGGCATAGGCATAGGCATAGGCATAGGCATAGGCATAGGCATAGGCATAGGCATAGGCATAGGCATAGGCATAGGCATAGGCATAGGCATAGGCATAGGCATAGGCATAGGCATAGGCATAGGCATAGGCATAGGCATAGGCATAGGCATAGGCATAGGCATAGGCATAGGCATAGGCATAGGCATAGGCATAGGCATAGGCATAGGCATAGGCATAGGCATAGGCATAGGCATAGGCATAGGCATAGGCATAGGCATAGGCATAGGCATAGGCATAGGCATAGGCATAGGCATAGGCATAGGCATAGGCATAGGCATAGGCATAGGCATAGGCATAGGCATAGGCATAGGCATAGGCATAGGCATAGGCATAGGCATAGGCATAGGCATAGGCATAGGCATAGGCATAGGCATAGGCATAGGCATAGGCATAGGCATAGGCATAGGCATAGGCATAGGCATAGGCATAGGCATAGGCATAGGCATAGGCATAGGCATAGGCATAGGCATAGGCATAGGCATAGGCATAGGCATAGGCATAGGCATAGGCATAGGCATAGGCATAGGCATAGGCATAGGCATAGGCATAGGCATAGGCATAGGCATAGGCATAGGCATAGGCATAGGCATAGGCATAGGCATAGGCATAGGCATAGGCATAGGCATAGGCATAGGCATAGGCATAGGCATAGGCATAGGCATAGGCATAGGCATAGGCATAGGCATAGGCATAGGCATAGGCATAGGCATAGGCATAGGCATAGGCATAGGCATAGGCATAGGCATAGGCATAGGCATAGGCATAGGCATAGGCATAGGCATAGGCATAGGCATAGGCATAGGCATAGGCATAGGCATAGGCATAGGCATAGGCATAGGCATAGGCATAGGCATAGGCATAGGCATAGGGATAAGGATAAGGATAGGGATAGGGATAGGGATAGGGATAGGGATAGGGATAGGGATAGGGATAGGGATTGAGATATAGATTGAGATTGAGACTGAGACTGAGATTGAGATTGAGATGAGATTGAGATTGAGATTGAGATTTAGATTTAGATTTAGATTTAGATTTAGATTGAGATTGAGATTGAAATAGAGATAGAGATAGGGATTGAGATAGAGATCGGGATCGGGGGCAGTAGGTTTGTCGCGGCGAATATAACTAACTTTTATTCAGAGAATAGACAATTTTTTTATTATTCGCAGTAATTAAGATGGACTCTAAGATAATGGTTAGCAATCAAAGACTTTTCTTTAGGCTTCATAGGAATAAATTTTAGCAGAACAACGTCTGCCGGGTCAGCTAGTCTATATATATAAAAGGAAGTGGCGTTAGTACAAACGCGTATAACTCAAGAACGCCTGCACATATTTGGATGATTGACACCAATTTAGATTGTTCTCTGGCCAGAATAGGAGAATATCCAATAAAATTCCCGAAAAATTCAAAAAAAAAAAATTTATTTTCCCATACATTTTGTATATCTATATATATAAAAGGAAGTGGCGTTAGTACAAACGCGTATAACTCAAGAACGCCTGCACAGATTTGGATGATTGACAACAATTTAGATTGTTCCATGGCCAGAATAGGAGAATATCCAATAAAATTCCCGAAAAATTCAAAAAAAAAAAATTTTTTTCCCATACATTTTGTATATCTATATATATAAAAGGAAGTGGCGTTAGCACAAACGCGTATAACTCAAGAACGCCTGCACCGATTTGGATGATTGAGACAAATTCAGATTGTCCTCTGGCCAGAATAGGAGAATATCCAATAAAATTCCCACAAAATGCAAAAAAAATATATTTTCCCATATATTTTGTATATCTATATATATAAAAGGAAGTGGCGTTAGTACAAACGCGTATAACTCAAGAACGCCTGCACAGATTTGGATGATTGACACCAATTTAGATTGTTCTCTGGCCAGAATAGGAGAATATCCAATAAAATTCCCGAAAAATTCAAAAAAAAAAATTTATTTTCCCATACATTTTGTATATCTATATATATAAAAGGAAGTGGCGTTAGTACAAACGCGTATAACTCAAGAACGCCTGCACAGATTTGGATGATTGACACCAATTTAGATTGTTCTCTGGCCAGAATAGGAGAATATCCCATAAAATTCCCGAAAAATTAAAAAAAAAATTTTGTTTCCCATACATTTTGTATATCTATATATATAAAAGGAAGTGACGTTAATACAAACGCGTATAACTCAAGAACGCCTGCATCGATTTGGATGATTGACACGAATTTAGATTGTTCTCTGGCCAGAATAGGAGAATATCCCATAAAATTCCCGAAAAATTCAAAAAAAAAATTTATTTTCCCATACATTTTGTATATCTATATATATAAAAGGAAGTGGCGTTAGCACAAACGCGTATAACTCAAGAACGCCTGCACAGATTTGGATGATTGACACCAATTTAGATTGTTCTCTGGCCAGAATAGGAGAATATCCAATAAAATTCCCGAAAAATTCAAAAAAAAAATTTTTTTTCTCATACATTTTGTATATCTATATATATAAAAGGAAGTGGCGTTAGTACAAACCCGTATAACTCAAGAACTCCTGCACAGATTTGGATGATTGACACCAATTTAGATTGTTCCATGGCCAGAATAGGAGAATATCCCATAAAATTCCCGAAAAATTCAAAAAAAAAAAATTATTTTCCCATACATTTTGTATTTCTATATATATAAAAGGAAGTGACGTTAGTACAAACGCGGATAACTCAAGAACGCCTGCACAGATTTGGATGATTGACACCAATATAGATTGTTCTCTGGCCAGAATAGGAGAATATCCCATAAAATTCCCGAAAAATTCAAAAAAAAATTTATTTTCCCATACATTTTATATATCTATATATATAAAAGGAAGTGGCGATAGTACAAACGCGTATAACTCAAGAACGCCTGCACCGATTTGGATGATTGAGACAAATTCAGATTGTTCTCTGGCCAGAATAGGAGAATATCCAATAAAATTCCCGAAAAATGCAAAAAAAAAAATATTTTCGCATATATTTTGTATATCTATATATATAAAAGGAAGTGGCGTTAGTACAAACGCGTATAACTCAAGAACGCCTGCACCGATTTGGATGATTGAGACAAATTCAGATTGTTCTCTGGCCAGAATAGGAGAATATCCAATAAAATTCCCGAAAAATGCAAAAAAAATATTTTCCCATATATTTTGTATATCTATATATATAAAAGGAAGTGGCGTTAGTACAAACGCGTATAACTCAAGAACGCCTGCACCGATTTGGATGATTGAGACAAATTCAGATTTTCCTCTGGCCAGAATAGGAGAATATCCAATAAAATTCCCGAAAAATGCAAAAAAAAAATATTTTCCCATATATTTTGTATATCTATATATATAAAAGGAAGTGGCGTTAGTACAAACGCGTATAACTCAAGAACGCCTGCACAGATTTGGATGATTGACAACAATTTAGATTGTTCCATGGCCAGAATAGGAGAATATCCAATAAAATTCCAGAAAAATTCAAAAAAAAAAAATTATTTTACCATACATTTTGTATATCTATATATATAAAAGGAAGTGGCGTTAGTACAAACGCGTATAACTCAAGAACGCCTGCACCGATTTGGATGATTGAGACAAATTCAGATTGTCCTCTGGCCAGAATAGGAGAATATCCAATAAAATTCCCGAAAAATGCAAAAAAAAAAATATTTTCCCATATATTTTGTATATCTATATATATAAAAGGAAGTGGCGTTAGTACAAACGCGTATAACTCAAGAACGCCTGCACAGATTTGGATGATTGACACCAATTTAGATTTTTCTCTGGCCAGAATAGGAGAATATCCAATAAAATTCCCGAAAAATTCAAAAAAAAAAAATTTATTTTCCCATACATTTTGTATATCTATATATATAAAAGGAAGTGGCGTTAGTACAAACGCGTATAACTCAAGAACGCCTGCGCAGATTTGGATGATTGACACCAATTTAGATTGTTCTCTGGCCAGAATAGGAGAATATCCCATAAAATTCCCGAAAAATAAAAAAAAAAATTTATTTTCCCATACATTTTGTATATCTATATATATAAAAGGAAGTGACGTTAGTACAAACGCGTATAACTCAAGAACGCCTGCATCGATTTGGATGATTGACACGAATTTAGATTGTTCTCTGGCCAGAATAGGAGAATATCCCATAAAATTCCCGAAAAATTCAAAAAAAAAATTATTTTCCCATACATTTTGTATATCTATATATATAAAAGGAAGTGGCGTTAGCACAAACGCGTATAACTCAAGAACGCCTGCACAGATTTGGATGATTGACAATAATTTAGATTGTTCTCTGGCCAGAATAGGAGAATATCCAATAAAATTCCCGAAAAATTCAAAAAAAAAATTTTTTTTCTCATACATTTTGTATATCTATATATATAAAAGGAAGTGGCGTTAGTACAAACCCGTATAACTCAAGAACGCCTGCACAGATTTGGATGATTGACACCAATTTAGATTGTTACATGGCCAGAATAGGAGAATATCCCATAAAATTCCCGAAAAATTCAAAAAAAAAAAATTATTTTCCCATACATTTTGTATTTCTATATATATAAAAGGAAGTGGCGTTAGTACAAACGCGTATAACTCAAGAACGCCTGCACAGATTTGGATGATTGACACCAATATAGATTGTTCTCTGGCCAGAATAGGAGAATATCCCATAAAATTCCCGAAAAATTCAAAAAAAAATTTATTTTCCCATACATTTTGTATATTTATATATATAAAAGGAAGTGGCGTTAGTACAAACGCGTATAACTCAAGAACGCCTGCACCGATTTGGATGATTGAGACAAATTCAGATTGTTCTCTGGCCAGAATAGGAGAATATCCAATAAAATTCCCGAAAAATGCAAAAAAAAATATTTTCGCATATATTTTGTATATCTATATATATAAAAGGAAGTGGCGTTAGTACAAACGCGTATAACTCAAGAACGCCTGCACCGATTTGGATGATTGAGACAAATTCAGATTGTTCTCTGGCCAGAATAGGAGAATGTCCCATAAAATTCCCGAAAAATTAAAAAAAAAAAAATATTTTCCCATATATTTTGTATATCTATATATATAAAAGGAAGTGGCGTTAGTACAAACGCGTATAACTCAAGAACGCCTGCACCGATTTGGATGATTGAGACAAATTCAGATTGTCCTCTGGCCAGAATAGGAGAATATCCAATAAAATTCCCGAAAAATGCAAAAAAAAATATTTTCCCATATATTTTGTATATCTATATATATAAAAGGAAGTGGCGTTAGTACAAACGCGTATAACTCAAGAACGCCTGCACAGATTTGGATGATTGACACCAATTTAGATTTTTCTCTGGCCAGAATAGGAGAATATCCAATAAAATTCCCGAAAAATTCAAAAAAAAAAATTTATTTTCCCATACATTTTGTATATCTATATATATAAAAGGAAGTGGCGTTAGTACAAACGCGTATAACTCAAGAACGCCTGCACAGATTTGGATGATTGACACCAATTTAGATTGTTCTCTGGCCAGAATAGGAGAATATCCCATAAAATTCCCGAAAAATTAAAAAAAAAATTTATTTTCCCATACATTTTGTATATCTATATATATAAAAGGAAGTGACGTTAGTACAAACGCGTATAACTCAAGAACGCCTGCATCGATTTGGATGATTGACACGAATTTAGATTGTTCTCTGGCCAGAATAGGAGAATATCCCATAAAATTCCCGAAAAATTCAAAAAAAAAATTTATTTTCCCATACATTTTGTATATCTATATATATAAAAGGAAGTGGCGTTAGCACAAACGCGTATAACTCAAGAACGCCTGCACAGATTTGGATGATTGACAATAATTTAGATTGTTCTCTGGCCAGAATAGGAGAATATCCAATAAAATTCCCGAAAAATTCAAAAAAAAAAATTTTTTTTCTCATACATTTTGTATATCTATATATATAAAAGGAAGTGGCGTTAGTACAAACCCGTATAACTCAAGAACGCCTGCACAGATTTGGATGATTGACACCAATTTAGATTGTTCCATGGCCAGAATAGGAGAATATCCCATAAAATTCCCGAAAAATTCAAAAAAAAAAAATTATTTTCCCATACATTTTGTATTTCTATATATATAAAAGGAAGTGGCGTTAGTACAAACGCGTATAACTCAAGAACGCCTGCACAGATTTGGATGATTGACACCAATATAGATTGTTCTCTGGCCAGAATAGGAGAATATCCCATAAAATTCCCGAAAAATTCAAAAAAAAAATTTATTTTCCCATACATTTTGTATATCTATATATATAAAAGGAAGTGGCGTTAGTACAAACGCGTATAACTCAAGAACGCCTGCACCGATTTGGATGATTGAGACAAATTCAGATTGTTCTCTGGCCAGAATAGGAGAATATCCAATAAAATTCCCGAAAAATGCAAAAAAAAATATTTTCGCATATATTTTGTATATCTATATATATAAAAGGAAGTGGCGTTAGTACAAACGCGTATAACTCAAGAACGCCTGCACCGATTTGGATTATTGAGACAAATTCAGATTGTTCTCTGGCCAGAATAGGAGAATATCTAATAAAATTTCCGAAAAATGCAAAAAAAAATATTTTCCCATATATTTTGTATATCTATATATATAAAAGGAAGTGGCGTTAGTACAAACGCGTATAACTCAAGAACGCCTGCACCGATTTGGATGATTGAGACAAATTCAGATTGTCCTCTGGCCAGAATAGGAGAATATCCAATAAAATTCCCGAAAAATGCAAAAAAAAAATATTTTCCCATATATTTTGTATATCTATATATATAAAAGGAAGTGGCGTTAGTACAAACGCGTATAACTCAAGAACGCCTGCACAGATTTGGATGATTGACACCAATTTAGATTGTTCTCTGGCCAGAATAGGAGAATATCCCATAAAATTCCCGAAAAATTCAAAAAAAAAAATTTATTTTCCCATACATTTTGTATATCTATATATATAAAAGGAAGTGACGTTAGTACAAACGCGTATAACTCAAGAACGCCTGCATCGATTTGGATGATTGACACCAATTTAGATTGTTCTCTGGCCAGAATAGGAGAATATCCCATAAAATTCCCGAAAAATTCAAAAAAAAAAAATTTTTTTTCCCATGCATTTTGTATATCTATATATATAAAAGGAAGTGACGTTAGTACAAACGCGTATAACTCAAGAACGCCTGCATCGATTTGGATGACTGACACGAATTTAGATTGTTCTCTGGCCAGAATAGGATAATATCCCATAAAATTCCCGAAAAATTCAAAAAAAAAATTATTTTCCCATACATTTTGTATATCTATAAATATAAAAGGAAGTGGCGTTAGTACAAACGCGTATAACTCAAGAACGCCTGCACAGATTTGGATGACTGACACCAATTTAGATTGTTCTCTGGCCAGAATAGGAGAATATCCAATAAAATTCCCGAAAAATTCAACAACAAAAATTTATTTTCCCATACATTTTGTATATCTATATATATAAAAGGAAGTGGCGTTAGTACAAACGCGTATAACTCAAGAATGCCTGCACAGATTTGGATGATTGACACCAATATAGATTGTCCTCTGGCCAGAATAGGAGAATATCCCATAAAATTCTCGAAAAATTCAAAAAAAAAATTTATTTTCCCATACATTTTGTATATCTATATATATAAAAGGAAGTGGCGTTAGTACAAACGCGTATAACTCAAGAACGCCTGCACAGATTTGGATGATTGACACCAATTTAGATTGTTCTCTGGCCAGAATAGGAGAATATCCAATAAAATTCCCGAAAAATTCAAAAAAAAAATATTTTCCCATATATTTTGTATATCTATATATATAAAAGGAAGTGGCGTTAGTACAAACGCGTATAACTCAAGAACGCCTGCACAGATTTGGATGATTGACACCAATTTAGATTTTTCTCTGGCCAGAATAGGAGAATATCCCATAAAATTCCCGAAAAATTCAAAAAAAAAATTTATTTTCCCATACATTTTGTATATCTATATATATAAAAGGAAGTGACGTTAGTACAAACGCGTATAACTCAAGAACGCCTGCATCGATTTGGATGATTGACACCAATTTAGATTGTTCTCTGGCCAGAATAGGAGAATATCCCATAAAATTCCCGAAAAATTAAAAAAAAAATTTATTTTCCTATACATTTTGTATATCTATATATATAAAAGGAAGTGACGTTAGTACAAACGCGTATAACTCAAGAACGCCTGCATCGATTTGGATGATTGACACGAATTTAGATTGTTCTCTGGCCAGAATAGGAGAATATCCCATAAAATTCCCGAAAAATTCAAAAAAAAAAAATTTTTTTTCCCATACATTTTGTATATCTATATATATAAAAGGAAGTGGCGTTAGTACAAACGCGTATAACTCAAGAATGCCTGCACAGATTTGGATGATTGACACCAATTTAGATTGTTCTCTGGCCAGAATAGGAGAATATCCAATAAAATTCCCGAAAAATTCAAAAAAAAAAAATTTATTTTCCCATACATTTTGTATATCTATATATATAAAAGGAAGTGGCGTTAGTACAAACGCGTATAACTCAAGAACGCCTGCACAGATTTGGATGATTGACACCAATTTAGATTATTCCATGGCCAGAATAGGAGAATATCCAATAAAATTCCCGAAAAATTCAAAAAAAAAAAATTATTTTCCCATACATTTTGTATATCTATATATATAAAAGGAAGTGGCGTTAGTACAAACGCGTATAACTCAAGAACGCCTGCACAGATTTGGATGATTGACACCAATATAGATTGTTCTCTGGCCAGAATAGGAGAATATCCCATAAAATTCCCGAAAAATTAAAAAAAAAAATTTATTTTCCCATACATTTTGTATATCTATATATATAAAATGAAGTGGCGTTAATACAAACGCGTATAACTCAAGAACGCCTGCACCGATTTGGATGATTGAGACAAATTCAGATTGTTCTCTGGCCAGAATAGGAGAATATCCAATAAAATTCCCGAAAAATGCAAAAAAAAATATTTTCCCATATATCTTGTATATCTATATATATAAAAGGAGACAAATTCAGATTGTTCTCTGTCCAGAATAGGAGAATATCCAATAAAATTCCCGAAAAATGCAAAAAAAAAAAATATTTTCCCATATATTTTGTATATCTATATATATAAAAGGAGACAAATTCAGATTGTTCTCTGTCCAGAATAGGAGAATATCCAATAAAATTCCCGAAAAATGCAAAAAAAAAAAATATTTTCCCATATATTTTGTATATCTATATATATAAAAGGAAGTGGCGTTAGTACAAACGCGTATAACTCAAGAACGCCTGCACAGATTTGGATGATTGACACCAATTTAGATTGCTCTGGCCAGAATAGGAGAATATCCCATAAAATTCCCGAAAAATTCAAAAAAAAAATTTATTTTCCCATATATTTTGTATATCTATATATATAAAAGGAAGTGACGTTAGTACAAACCCGTATAACTCAAGAACGCCTGCATCGATTTGGATGATTGACACCAATTTAGATTGTTCTCTGGCCAGAATAGGAGAATATCCCATAAAATTCCCGAAAAATTAAAAAAAAAATTTATTTTCCTATACATTTTGTATATCTATATATATAAAAGGAAGTGACGTTAGTACAAACGCGTATAACTCAAGAACGCCTGCATCGATTTCGATGATTGACACGAATTTAGATTGTTCTCTGGCCAGAATAGGAGAATATCCCATAAAATTCCCGAAAAATTCCAAAAATAAATTTATTTTCCCATACATTTTATTTATCTATATATATAAAATGAAGTGGCGTTAGTACAAACGCGTATAACTCAAGAACGCCTGCACAGATTTGGATGATTGACACCAATTTAGATTGTTCTCTGGCCAGAATAGGAGAATATCCAATAAAATTCCCGAAAAATTCAAAAAAAAAAATTTTTTTTCTCATACATTTTGTATATCTATATATATAAAAGGAAGTGGCGTTAGTACAAACGCGTATAACTCAAGAACGCCTGCACAGATTTGGATGATTGACACCAATTTAGATTGTTCCATGGCCAGAATAGGAGAATATCCCATAAAATTCCCGAAAAATTCAAAAAAAAAAATAATTTTCCCATACATTTTGTATATCTATATATATAAAAGGAAGTGGCGTTAGTACAAACGCGTATAACTCAAGAACGCCTGCACAGATTTGGATGATTGACACCAATATAGATTGTTCTCTGGCCAGAATAAGAGAATATCCCATAAAATTCCCGAAAAATTCAAAAAAAAAATTTTTTTTCCCATACATTTTGTATATCTATATATATAAAAGGAAGTGGCGTTAGTACAAACGCGTATAACTCAAGAACGCCTGCACCGATTTGGATGATTGAGACAAATTCAGATTGTTCTCTGGCCAGAATAGGAGAATATCCAATAAAATTCCCGAAAAATGCAAAAAAAAATATTTTCGCATATATTTTGTATATCTATATATATAAAAGGAAGTGGCGTTAGTACAAACGCGTATAACTCAAGAACGCCTGCACCGATTTGGATGATTGAGACAAATTCAGATTGTTCTCTGGCCAGAATAGGAGAATATCCAATAAAATTCCCGAAAAATGCAAAAAAAAATATTTTCCCATATATTTTGTATATCTATATATATAAAAGGAAGTGGCGTTAGTACAAACGCGTATAACTCAAGAACGCCTGCACCGATTTGGATGATTGACACCAATTCAGAATAGGAGAATATCCAATAAAATTCCCGAAAAATGCAAAAAAAAAAATATTTTCCCATACATTTTGAGATAGTGATAGGAATGGGAATAGGGATAGAGATAGAAAAGAAAAAAATAGAGATAAAGATAGAGATAGAAATAGAGATAGAAAAAAAGATAGAGATAGAAATAGAGATAGAAATAGAGATAGAAATAGAGATAGAGATAGAAATAGAGATAGAGACAGAGATAGAAATAGAGATAGAGACAGAGATAGAGATAGAGATAGAGATAGAGATAGAGATAAAGATAGTGATAGAGATACAGATAGAGATAGAGATAAAGATAGAGATAGAGATAGAGATAGAGATAGAGATAGAGATAGAAATAGAGATAAAAATAGAGATAGAGATAGAAATAGAGATAGAGATAAAGATAGAGATAGAGACAGAGATAGAGATGGGGATAGGAGAAATTAGGTTTGTCGCGGCGAATTATGTACATATATCTCTTTTGTTCAGAGAATTTACAGTTTTATAGCTTTATAGGAATAAATTTTAGGCAGAACAACGTCTGCCGGGCCAGCTATCTATATATATAAAAGGAAGTGGCGTTAGTACAAACGCGTATAACTCAAGAACGCCTGCACCGATTTGGATGATTGAGACAAATTCAGATTGTTCTCTGGCCAGAATAGGAGAATATCCGATAAAATTCCCGAAAAATGCAAAAAAAAATTTTTTCCCATACATTTTGTATATCTATATATATAAAAGGAAGTGGCTTTAGTACAAACGCGTATAACTCAAGAACGCCTGCACAGATTTGGATGATTGACACCAATATAGATTGTTCTCTGGTCAGAATAGGAGAATATCCCATAAAATTCCCGAAAAATTCAAAAAAAAAATTTATTTTCCCATACATTTTGTATATCTATATATATAAAAGGAAGTGGCGTTAGTACAAACGCGTATAACTCAAGAACGCCTGCAGCGATTCGGATGATTGAGACAAATTCAGATTGTTCTCTGGCCAGAATAGGAGAATATCCAATAAAATTCCCGAAAAATGCAAAAAAAAAATATTTTCCCATATATTTTGTATATCTATATATATAAAAGGAAGTGGCGTTAGTACAAACGCGTATAACTCAAGAACGCCTGCACAGATTTGGATGATTGATACCAATTTAGATTGTTCTCTGGCCAGAATAGGAGAATATCCCATAAAATTCCCGAAAAATTCACAAAAAAAAAAATATTTTCCCATAAATTTTTTATATCTATATATAAAAGGAAGTGGCGTTAGTACAAACGCGCATAACTCAATAACGCCTGCACCGATTTGGATGACTGACACAAATTCAGATTGTCCTCTGGCCAGAATAGGAGAATATCCCATAAAATTCCCGAAAAATTCAAAAAAAAAAATTTATTTTCCCATACATTTTGTATATCTATATATATAAAAGGAAGTGGCATTAGTACAAACGCGTATAACTCATGAACGCCTGCACAGATTTGGATGATTGACACCAATTTAGATTGTTCTCTGGCCAGAATAGGAGAATATCCAATAAAATTCCCGAAAAATTCAAAAAAAAAATTTATTTTCCCATACATTTTGTATATCTATATATATAAAAGGAAGTGGCGTTAGTACAAACGCGTACACGGATAAAAATATGTCATTAATTTTTAATGAACGGCGTTCATAAATTTTCTGTAGTGAGTTTTATGAACAAATTCATTTATTTTAATGAATTTTTCATAAATTTAATCAAGAATTTCATAAAATTAAATGAAGGCGTTCATAAAGTTAATGAATGAAAATTCATGAACTTGGTGTAGAACAAAATTCAAAATTTTAATAGTTTTTATGGCTTATGAAAAATAGTTATGAATACTATTCATAGAATTCATTGTTGTTCAATTGGTATGAGAAAGACAAATTCGATGTGTTACCTTCGTTCGTTAATTTTCCGATAGCTTTGAATATTGCTGCAATTCTCAGATGATTAATGAAGCACTTGGTATAAAGAGTTTATTGTTTGCATCTTCACTTATATGAAATGAAATATTGCCCTTTGAATAATATCTAGGGAAGTATTAGTTGAATAATTATGTTTTTCCGATCCATCCGGCCTTTTTATTTATTTATTTTATTTTTTTATATTTTTTACATTTTTATAAAAAAAAATTAGATTATAAAAAAAATCAGTCACCTTGATATCGACCGGATTCGAACCTTCGACCTGCTCGATTCCAAGCCGGACGCCTTACCACTGTGCCATCACACCACTTGTATTGAGCATGTCAAATGCTGCACTTAAACTGTACTTGTCCTCAACTATAACAAATAATTTCATAAAATCTATGAAAAAATTCATAATATTTTATGAACCCGTTCATAAAATTTTTATTAACACGTTCATTGTTTCGTTCATATTCAGAAACCTCGTTCATTAAAATCTCGAGCTTATGAACGCCGTTCATTAATTTTAATGAACACGTTAGTTGGTTCAAAATCAGCTATTTTTATACTCAGCTGTACTAGTACACAGAGTATTATAGTTTTGATTTCCTAACGGTGGATTGTAACAGAATGAAATAATCGAGATAGATATAGACTTATATATATCAAAATGATCAGGGTGAAAAGAGAAATCGATTGAGCCATGTCCGTCCGTCTGTCCGTCTGTCCGTCTGTCCGTCTGTCCGTCTGTCCGTCTGTCCGTCTGTCCGTCTGTCCGTCTGTGAGCACGATAACTCGCGCAAAAATTGAGATATTTTGATGAAATTTGAAATGTAAGTTGGTATCAAGACAGGAACGGATGGTATTGAAAATGGGCGAAATCGGACCATGACCACGCCCACCTCCCCTATATAGTAAAAATCGGAAATTTTGTATCTCGGTCACTAATAGAGCTAGAGTGATAAAATTTCACACACGTATTGAGCTCAGGCCCTTATGAAGAAATATGGTGAAATTTTGGAAAATGGGCGGTGCCACGCCCACTTATTAAGGGGCAAACATTGAAAGTTTTATGAGTCATAACTCAGAAACCGTTGAAGATATATCGATGAAATTTGGTAGGCGTGATATACTTACTTAGGCAAATGTTTGGACGAAAAATTTCCAAAATCGGTTGACGACCACGCCCACTTTTATATATGGGTATTATAATGTGACCTAATAAAAGCATTTTAAGCGATATCTCTGTCAAATATAAAGATATATCATTGGAATTTTATGGAAGGTGTCCAACTATGGACGTAAAACAAAAAATACAAAAATTTTGGAAAATGGGCGTGGCACCGCCTCCTTTTAGAAGCAGGAATATACGAGATTTCTGAGCCCATAACTCGACAAATAATCGATATATTATGACGAAACTTGGTCTATACACTTTCACTACTTGTAGTAATACATGTTCGAAATTTTAGCGAAATCGGTTGACGACCACGCCCACTTTTATATATGGGTATCATAAAGTGGCCTAATAAAAACATTTTAAGCGATATCTTTGTCAAATATAAAGATAATTCATTGAAATTTTGTGGCATGAGTTCTACAATAGATCGAAAACATAAAATAGAAAAATTTCGGAAAATGGGCGTGGCACCGCCTCTTTTCAGACAAAGGAATCAACGAGATTTCAGAGCCCACAACTCGACAAATAATTGAGATATTATGACGAAACTTGGTTAATACACTTTTATAACTTGTGTTAATAGACACGCAAAAATTTATTGAAATCGGTTTATGACCACGCCTACTTTTTAACAAAGATATTTCTGGAACACCCTTTGGGAATTTGTAACAAGACTTCTTTGTAACTAGAAGTCATAAAGGAATGAAATTTTGCACAAAGAATAATATTCATATGCTTAGTTGGATGACTGATAAAAATGTTGAAAATGGGCGTGGCTACGCCCACTTTATGCGGCACTCGCTTTATATAAAATACACCCTATATCGAACAAACGCAAACAAACAATGAAAGCATACAGATGAGTATCTAATGTTCGATTCCACTCGAACTTAGGCTTCCTTACTTGTTTTCATTAATATTAATGTTGAAATACATTAGTTTTATGTACGTTTTTCGTTCCGTGTATAACTCAAGAACGCCTGCACAGATTTGGATGATTGACACCAATTTAGATTGTTCCATGGCCAGAATAGGAGAATATCCCATAAAATTCCCGAAAAATTCAAAAAAAAAAATTATTTTCCCATACATTTTGTATATCTATATATATAAAAGGAAGTGGCGTTAGTACAAACGCGTATAACTCAAGAACGCCTGCATCGATTTGGATGATTGACACCAATTTAGATTGTTCTCTGGCCAGAATAGGAGAATATCCCATAAAATTCCCGAAAAATTCAAAAAAAAAATTTTTGTTTCCCATACATTTTGTATATCTATATATATAAAAGGAAGTGACGTTAGTACAAACGCGTATATCTCAAGAACGCCTGCATCGATTTGGATGATTGACACGAATTTAGATTGTTCTCTGGCCAGAATAGGAGAATATCCCATAAAATTCCCGAAAAATTCAAAAAAAAAATTTATTTTCCCATACATTTTGTATATCTATATATATAAAAGGAAGTGGCGTTAGTACAAACGCGTATAACTCAAGAACGCCTGCACAGATTTGGATGATTGACACCAATTTAGATTGTTCTCTGGCCAGAATAGGAGAATATCCAATAAAATTCCCGAAAAATTCAAAAAAAAAAAAATTTATTTTCCCATACATTTTGTATATCTATATATATAAAAGGAAGTGGCGTTAGTACAAACGCGTATAACTCAAGAACGCCTGTACAGATTTGGATGATTGACACCAATTTAGATTGTTCCATGGCCAGAATAGGAGAATATCCCATAAAATTCCCGAAAAATTCAAAAAAAAAATTATTTTCCCATACATTTTGTATATCTATATATATAAAAGGAAGTGGCGTTAGTACAAACGCGTATAACTCAAGAACGCCTGCACAGATTTGGATGATTGACACCGATATAGATTGTTCTCTGGCCAGAATAGGAGAATATCCCATAAAATTCCCGAAAAATTCAAAAAAAAATTTATTTTCCCATACATTTTGTATATCTATATATATAAAAGGAAGTGGCGTTAGTACAAACGCGTATAACTCAAGAACGCCTGCACCGATTTGGATGATTGAGACAAATTCAGATTGTTCTCTGGCCAGAATAGGAGAATATCCAATAAAATTCCCGAAAAATGCAAAAAAAAAATATTTTCCTATATATTTTGTATATCTATATATATAAAAGGAAGTGGCGTTATTACAAACGCGTATAACTCAAGAACGCCTGCACCGATTTGGATGATTGAGACAAATTCAGATTGTTCTCTGGCCAGAATAGGAGAATATCCAATAAAATTCCCGAAAAATGCAAAAAAAAAAATATTTTCCCATATATTTTGTATATCTATATATATAAAAGGAAGTGGCGTTAGTACAAACGCGTATAACTCAAGAACGCCTGCACCGATTTGGATGATTGAGACAAATTCAGATTGTCCTCTGGCCAGAATAGGAGAATATCCAATAAAATTCCCGAAAAATGCAAAAAAAAATATTTTCCCATATATTTTGTATATCTATATATATAAAAGGAAGTGGCGTTAGTACAAACGCGTATAACTCAAGAACGCCTGCACCGATTTGGATGATTGACACCAATTCAGAATAGGAGAATATCCAATAAAATTCCCGAAAAATGCAAAAAAAAATATTTTCCCATACATTTTGAGATAGTGATAGGAATGGGAATAGGGATAGAGATAGAAAAGAAAAAAATAGAGATAAAGATAGAGATAGAAACAGAGATAGAAAAAAAGATAGAGATAGAAATAGAGATAGAAATAGAGATAGAGATAGAAATAGAGATAGAGACAGAGATAGAAATAGAGATAGAGACAGAGATAGAGATAGAGATAGAGATAGAGATAGAGATAGAGATAGAGATAGAGATAGAGATAGAGATAGAGATAAAGATAGTGATAGAGATACAGATAGAGATAGAGATAAAGATAGAGATAGAGATAGAGATAGAGATAGAGATAGAGATAGAGATAGAGATAGAGATAGAGATAGAGATAGAGATAGAGATAGAGATAGAGATAGAGATAGAGATAGAAATAGAGATAAAAATAGAGATAGAGATAGAAATAGAGATAGAGATAAAGATAGAGATAGAGACAGAGATAGAGATGGGGATAGGAGAAATTAGGTTTGTCGCGGCGAATATATGTACATATATCTCTTTTGTTCAGAGAATTTACAGTTTTATAGCTTTATAGGAATAAATTTTAGGCAGAACAACGTCTGCCGGGCCAGCTATCTATATATATAAAAGGAAGTGGCGTTAGTACAAACGCGTATAACTCAAGAACGCCTGCATCGATTTGGATGATTGACACGAATTTAGATTGTTATCTGGCCAGAATAGGAGAATATCCCATAAAATTCCCGAAAAATTCAAAAAAAAAATTTATTTTCCCATACATTTTGTATATCTATATATATAAAAGGAAGTGGCGTTAGTACAAACGCGTATAACTCAAGAACGCCTGCACAGATTTGGATGATTGACACCAATTTAGATTGTTCTCTGGCCAGAATAGGAGAATATCCCATAAAATTCCCGAAAAATTCACAAAAAAAAAAATATTTTCCCATAAATTTTTTATATCTATATATAAAAGGAAGTGGCGTTAGTACAAACGCGCATAACTCAATAACGCCTGCACCGATTTGGATGACTGACACAAATTCAGATTGTCCTCTGGCCAGAATAGGAGAATATCCCATAAAATTCCCGAAAAATTAAAAAAAAAATTTATTTTCCCATACATTTTGTATATCTATATATATAAAAGGAAGTGGCATTAGTACAAACGCGTATAACTCAAGAACGCCTGCACAGATTTGGATGATTGACACCAATTTAGATTTTTCTCTGGCCAGAATAGGAGAATATCCAATAAAATTCCCGAAAAATTCAAAAAAAAAAATTTATTTTCCCATACATTTTGTATATCTATATATATAAAAGGAAGTGGCGTTAGTACAAACGCGTACACGGATAAAAATATGTCATTAATTTTTAATGAACGGCGTTCATAAATTTTCTGTAGTGAGTTTTATGAACAAAGTCATTGATTTTAATGAATTTTTCATAAATTTAATCAAGAATTTCATAAAATTTAATGAAGGCGTTCATAAAGTTAATGAATGAAAATTCATGAACTTGGTGTAGAACAAAATTCAAAATTTTAATAGTTTTTATGGCTTATGAAAAATAGTTATGAATACTATTCATAGAATTCATTGTTGTTCAATTGGTATGAGAAAGACAAATTCGATGTGTTACCTTCGTTCGTTAATTTTCCGATAGCTTTGAATATTGCTGCAATTCTCAGATGATTAATGAAGCACTTGGTATAAAGAGTTTATTGTTTGCATCTTCACTTATATGAAATGAAATATTACCCTTTGTCTGAATAATATCTAGGGAAGTATTAGTTGAATAATTATGTTTTTCCGATCCATCCGGCCTTTTTATTTATTTATTTTATTTTTTTTATATTATTTACATTTTTATAAAAAAAATTAGATTATAAAAAAAATCAGTCACCTTGATATCGACCGGATTCGAACCTTCGACCTGCTCGATTCCAAGCCGGACGCCTTACCACTGTGCCATCACACCACTTGTATTGAGCATGTCAAATGCTGCACTTAAACTGTACTTGTCCTCAACTATAACAAATAATTTCATAAAATCTATGAAAAAATTCATAATATTTTATGAACCCGTTCATAAAATTTTTATTAACACGTTCATTGTTTCGTTCATATTCAGAAACCTCGTTCATTAAAATCTCGAGCTTATGAACGCCGTTCATTAATTTTAATGAACACGTTAGTTGGTTCAAAATCAGCTATTTTTATACTCAGCTGTACTAGTACACAGAGTATTATAGTTTTGATTTCCTAACGGTGGATTGTAACAGAATGAAATAATCGAGATAGATATAGACTTATATATATCAAAATGATCAGGGTGAAAAGAGAAATCGATTGAGCCATGTCCGTCCGTCTGTCCGTCCGTCCGTCTGTCCGTCTGTCCGTCTGTACGCACGATAACTCGCGCAAAAATTGAGATATTTTGATGAAATTTGGAATGCAAGTTGGTATCAAGACAGGAACGGACGGTATTGAAAATGGGCGAAATCGGACCATGACCACGCCCACCTCCCCTATATAGTAAAAATCGGAAATTTTGTATCTCAGTAACTAATAGAGCTGGAGTGATAAAATTTCACCCACGTATTGACCTCAGGCCCTTATGAAGAAATGTGGTGAAATTTTGGAAAATGGGCGGTGCCACGCCCACTTATTAAGGGGCAAACATTGAAAGTTTTATGAGTCATAACTCAGAAACCGTTGAAGGTATATCGATGAAATTTGGTAGGCGTGATATACTTACTTAGACAAATGTTTGGACGAAAAATTGCCAAAATCGGTTGACGACCACGCCCACTTTTATATATGGGTATTATAAAGTGGCCTAATAAAAACATTTTAAGCCATATCTCTGTCAAATATAAAGATATATCATTGAAATTTTATGGCAGGAGTCCAACTATGGACATAAAACAAAAAACACAAAAATTTTGGAAAATGGGCGTGGCACCGCCTCTTTTTAGAAACAGGAATATACGAGATTTCTTAGCCCATAACTCGACAAATAATTTATATATAATGACGAAACTTGGTGTGTACACTTTTATTACTTGTAGTAATACATGTTCAAAATTTTAGCGAAATCGGTTGACGACCACGCCCACTTTTATATATGGGAACTATAAAGGGGCCTAATGAAAACATTTTAAGCGATATTTTTGTCAAATATAAAGATAATTCATTGAAATTGTGTGGCATGAGTTCTACAGTAGACCGGAAACAAAAAGTATAAAAATTTTGGAAAATGGGCATGGCACCGCCTCTTTTTAGACAACGGAATCTACGAGATTTCGGAGCCCATACCTCGACAACTAATTGAGATATTATGACGAAACTTGGTTTATACACTTTTATAACTTGTGTTAATAGACACGCAAAAATTTATTGAAATCGGTTTATGACCACGCCTACTTTTTAACAAAGATATTTCTGGAACACCCTTTGGAAATTTGTAACGTGACATCTTTGTAACTAGAAGTCATAAAGGAATTAAATTTTGCACAAAGAATATTCATATGCTTAGTTGGATGACTTTATGCAGCACTCGCTTATATAAAATACACCGTGTTTCCATCAAACGTAAACAACAATGAAAGCATACAGCTGAGTATCTAATGTTCGATTCCACTCGAACTTAGGCTTCCTTACTTGTTTTCATTAATATTAATTTTGAAATACACTAGTTTTATGTACGTTTTTCGTTCCGTATATAACTCAGGAACGCCTGCACAGATTTGGATGATTGACACCAATTTAGATTGTTCCATGGCCAGAATAGGAGAATATCCCATAAAATTCCCGAAAAATTCAAAAAAAAAAAATTATTTTCCCATACATTTTGTATATCTATATATATAAAAGGAAGTGGCGTTAGTACAAACGCGTATAACTCAAGAACGCCTGCACAGATTTGGATGATTGACACCAATATAGATTGTTCTCTGGCCAGAATAGGAGAATATCCCATAAAATTCCCGAAAAATTCAAAAAAAAAAATTATTTTCCCATACATTTTGTATATCTATATATATAAAAGGAAGTGGCGTTAGTACAAACGCGTATAACTCAAGAACGCCTGCACCGATTTGGATGATTGAGACAAATTCAGATTGTCCTCTGGCCAGAATAGGAGAATATCCCATAAAATTTCCGAAAAATTCAAAAAAAAAAATTTATTTTCCCATACATTTTGTATATCTATATATATAAAAGGAAGTGACGTTAGTACAAACGCGTATAACTCAAGAACGCCTGCATCGATTTGGATGATTGACACCAATTTAGATTGTTCTCTGGCCAGAATAGGAGAATATCCCATAAAATTCCCGAAAAATTCAAAAAAAAAAAAATTTATTTTCCCATACATTTTGTATATCTATATATATAAAAGGAAGTGACGTTAGTACAAACGCGTATATCTCAAGAACGCCTGCATCGATTTGGATGATTGACACGAATTTAGATTGTTCTCTGGCCAGAATAGGAGAATATCCCATAAAATTCCCGAAAAATTCAAAAAAAAAATTTTATTTTCCCATACATTTTGTATATCTATATATATAAAAGGAAGTGGCGTTAGTACAAACGCGTATAACTCAAGAACCCCTGCACAGATTTGGATGATTGACACCAATTTAGATTGTTCCATGGCCAGAATAGGAGAATATCCCATAAAATTCCCTAAAAATTCAAAAAAAAAAAATTATTTTCCCATACATTTTGTATATCTATATATATAAAAGGAAGTGGCGTTAGTACAAACGCGTATAACTCAAGAACGCCTGCACAGATTTGGATGATTGACACCAATATAGATTGTTCTCTGGCCAGAATAGGAGAATATCCCATAAAATTCCCGAAAAATTCAAAAAAAAAAATTATTTTCCCATACATTTTGTATATCTATATATATAAAAGGAAGTGGCGTTAGTACAAACGCGTATAACTCAAGAACGCCTGCACCGATTTGGATGATTGAGACAAATTCAGATTGTCCTCTGGCCAGAATAGGAGAATATCCCATAAAATTTCCGAAAAATTCAAAAAAAAAATTTATTTTCCCATACATTTTGTATATCTATATATATAAAAGGAAGTGACGTTAGTACAAACGCGTATAACTCAAGAACGCCTGCATCGATTTGGATGATTGACACCAATTTAGATTGTTCTCTGGCCAGAATAGGAGAATATCCCATAAAATTCCCGAAAAATTCAAAAAAAAAAAATTTATTTTCCCATACATTTTGTATATCTATATATATAAAAGGAAGTGACGTTAGTACAAACGCGTATATCTCAAGAACGCCTGCATCGATTTGGATGATTGACACGAATTTAGATTGTTCTCTGGCCAGAATAGGAGAATATCCCATAAAATTCCCGAAAAATTCAAAAAAAAAATTTTATTTTCCCATACATTTTGTATATCTATATATATAAAAGGAAGTGGCGTTAGTACAAACGCGTATAACTCAAGAACCCCTGCACAGATTTGGATGATTGACACCAATTTAGATTGTTCCATGGCCAGAATAGGAGAATATCCCATAAAATTCCCTAAAAATTCAAAAAAAAATTATTTTCCCATACATTTTGTATATCTATATATATAAAGGGAAGTGGCGTTAGTACAAACGCATATAACTCAAGAACGCCTGCACAGATTTGGATGATTGACACCAATATAGATTGTTCTCTGGCCAGAATAGGAGAATATCCCATAAAATTCCCGAAAAATTCAAAAAAAAATTTATTTTCCCATACATTTTATCTATATATATAAAAGGAAGTGGCGTTAGTACAAACGCGTATAACTCAAGAACGCCTGCACCGATTTGGATGATTGAGACAAATTCAGATTGTTCTCTGGCCAGAATAGGAGAATATCCAATAAAATTCCCGAAAAATGCGAAAAAAAAATGTTTTCCTATATATTTTGTATATCTATATATATAAAAGGAAGTGGCGTTATTACAAACGCGTATAACTCAAGAACGCCTGCACCGATTTGGATGATTGAGACAAATTCAGATTGTTCTCTGGCCAGAATAGGACAATATCCAATAAAATTCCCGAAAAATGCAAAAAATAAAATATTTTCCCATATATTTTGTATATCTATATATATAAAAGGAAGTGTCGTTAGTACAAACGCGTATAAATCAAGAACGCCTGCACCGATTTGGATGATTGAGACAAATTCAGATTGTCCTCTGGCCAGAATAGGAGAATATCCAATAAAATTCCCGAAAAATGCAAAAAAAAAAAAATATTTTCCCATATATTTTGTATATCTATATATATAAAAGGAAGTGGCGTTAGTACAAACGCGTATAACTCAAGAACGCCTGCACCGATTTGGATGATTGACACCAATTCAGAATAGGAGAATATCCAATAAAATTCCCGAAAAATGCAAAAAAAAATATTTTCCCATACATTTTGAGATAGTGATAGGAATGGGAATAGGGATAGAGATAGAAAAGAAAAAAATAGAGATAAAGATAGAGATAGAAATAGAGATAGAAATAAAGATAGAGATAGAAATAGAGATAGAAATAGAGATAGAGATATAGATAGAAATAGAGATAGAGACAGAGATAGAAATAGAGATAGAGACAGAGATAGAGATAGAGATAGAGATAGAGATAGAGATAGAGATAAAGATAGTGATAGAGATACAGATAGAGATAGAGATAAAGATAGAGATAGAGATAGAAATAGAGATAAAAATAGAGATAGAGATAGAGATAGAAATAGAGATAGAGATAAAGATAGAGATAGAGACAGAGATAGAGATGGGGATAGGAGAAATTAGGTTTGTCGCGGCGAATATATGTACATATATCTCTTTTGTTCAGAGAATTTACAGTTTTATAGCTTTATAGGAATAAATTTTAGGCAGAACAACGTCTGCCGGGCCAGCTATCTATATATATAAAAGGAAGTGGCGTTAGTACAAACGCGTATAACTCAAGAACGCCTGCACCGATTTGGATGATTGAGACAAATTCAGATTGTTCTCTGGCCAGAATAGGAGAATATCCGATAAAATTCCCGAAAAATGCAAAAAAAAATTTTTTTCCCATACATTTTGTATATCTATATATATAAAAGGAAGTGGCTTTAGTACAAACGCGTATAACTCAAGAACGCCTGCACAGATTTGGATGATTGACACCAATATAGATTGTTCTCTGGTCAGAATAGGAGAATATCCCATAAAATTCCCGAAAAATTCAAAAAAAAAATTTATTTTCCCATACATTTTGTATATCTATATATATAAAAGGAAGTGGCGTTAGTACAAACGCGTATAACTCAAGAACGCCTGCAGCGATTCGGATGATTGAGACAAATTCAGATTGTTCTCTGGCCAGAATAGGAGAATATCCAATAAAATTCCCGAAAAATGCAAAAAAAAAATATTTTCCCATATATTTTGTATATCTATATATATAAAAGGAAGTGGCGTTATTACAAACGCGTATAATTCAAGAACGCCTGCACCGATTTGGATGATTGAGACAAATTCAGATTGTTCTCTGGCCAGAATAGGAGAATATCCAATAAAATTCCCGAAAAATGCAAAAAAAAAATATTTTCCCATATATTTTGTATATCTATATATATAAAAGGAAGTGGCGTTAGTACAAACGCGTATAACTCAAGAACGCCTGCACCGATTTGGATGATTGAGACAAATTCAGATTGTCCTCTGGCCAGAATAGGAGAATATCCAATAACATTCCCGAAAAATGCAAAAAAAAAAAATTTTCCCATATATTTTGTATATCTATATATATAAAAGGAAGTGGCGTTAGTACAAACGCGTATAACTCAAGAACGCCTGCACCGATTTGGATGATTGACACCAATTCAGAATAGGAGAATATCCAATAAAATTCCCGAAAAATGCAAAAAAAAAAAAATATTTTCCCATACATTTTGAGATAGTGATAGGAAAGGGAATAGGGATAGAGATAGAAAAGAAAAAAATAGAGATAAAGATAGAGATAGAAATAGAGATAGAAATAAAGATAGAGATAGAAATAGAGATAGAAATAGAGATAGAGATAGAAATAGAGATAGAGACAGAGATAGAAATAGAGATAGAGACAGAGATAGAGATAGAGATAGAGATAAAGATAGTGATAGAGATACAGATAGAAATAGAGATAAAAATAGAGATAGAGATAGAGATAGAAATAGAGATAGAGATAAAGATAGAGATAGAGATAGAGATAGAGATAGAAATAGAGATAAAAATAGAGATAGAGATAGAGATAGAAATAGAGATAGAGATAAAGATAGAGATAGAGACAGAGATAGAGATGGGGATAGGAGAAATTAGGTTTGTCGCGGCGAATATATGTACATATATCTCTTTTGTTCAGAGAATTTACAGTTTTATAGCTTTATAGGAATAAATTTTAGGCAGAACAACGTCTGCCGGGCCAGCTATCTATATATATAAAAGGAAGTGGCGTTAGTACAAACGCGTATAACTCAAGAACGCCTGCACCAATTTGGATGATTGAGACAAATTCAGATTGTCCTCTGGCCAGAATAGGAGAATATCCAATAAAATTCCCGAAAAATGCAAAAAAAAATATTTTCCCATATATTTTGTATATCTATATATATAAAAGGAAGTGGCGTTAGTACAAACGCGCATAACTCAAGAACGCCTGCACCGATTTGGATGATTGACACCAATTCAGAATGTTCTCTGGCCAGAATAGGAGAATATCCAATAAAATTCCCGAAAAATGCAAAAAAAAAAATATTTTCCCATATATTTTGTATATCTATATATATAAAAGGAAGTGGCGTTAGTACAAACGCGTATAACTCAAGAACGCCTTCACCGATTTGGATGATTGAGACAAATTCAGATTGTACTCTGGCCAGAATAGGAGAATATCCAATAAAATTCCCGAAAAATGCAAAAAAAAAAATTTTCCCATATATTTTGTATATCTATATATATAAGAGGAAGTGGCGTTAGTACAAACGCGTATAACTCAAGAACGCCTGCGCCGATTTGGATGACTGACAAAAATTCAGATTGTTCTCTGGCCAGAATAGGAGAATATCCAATAAAATTCCCGAAAAATGCAAAAAAAAATATTTTCCCATATATTTTGTATATCTATATATATATAAAAGGAAGTGGCGTTAGTACAAACGCGCATAACTCAAGAACGCCTGCACCGATTTGGATGACTGACACAAATTCAGATTGTTCTCTGGCCAGAATAGGAGAATATCCAATAAAATTCCCGAAAAATGCAAAAAAAAAAATATTTTCCCATATATTTTGTATATCTACATATATATATAAAAGGAAGTGGCGTTAGTACAAACGCGTATAACTCAAGAACGCCTGCACCGATTTGGATGATTGACACAAATTCAGAATGTTCTCTGGCCAGAATAGGAGAATATCCAATAAAATTCCCGAAAAATGCAAAAAAAAATATTTTCCCATATACTTTTATATCTATATATATAAAAGGAAGTGGCGTTAGTACAAACGCGTATAACTCAAGAACGCCTGCACCGATTTGGATGATTGAGACAAATTCAGATTGTTCTCTGGTCAGAATAGGAGAATATCCAATAAAATTCCCGAAAAATTAAAAAAAAAAAATATTTTCCCATATATTTTGTATAATATAATATAATACAATGGCGCTATTATAACTCTGACGAGTTTTATGGCCGAGCTTCTCTCCCAATTCGAGGTGTGCTCCTTTTTGTTTTTCCTACTAATTGGGTGGACCTACAGTTTTATGCCGGCTCCGAACGGCGAATGCATTTTTTGTGAGAAGCTTTTTCATGGCAGAAATACACTCGGAGGGTATGCCGCCCACTGCCGAGAGGTGACCGCTGCTCTTAAAAAACCCAATAATTGGATTTTTACTAATTAGAAAAATTGTTTTGGTGTTTGGCTCGGACCGTGGTTTGAACCCGAGACCTCTGGCATAGCAGGCGAGCACTCTACCCACTGCACCACAGCGGCCAACATTTTTTGTATATCTTCTATATATATAAAAGGAATTGGCGTTAATACAAACGCGTATAACTCAAGAACGCCTGCACCGATTTGGATGATTGAGACAAATTCAGATTGTCCTCTGGCCAGAATAGGAGAATATCCAATGAAATTCCCGAAAAATGCAAAAAAAAAATCATTTTCCCATACATTTTGTCTATCTATATATATAAAAGGAAGTGGCGTTAGTACAAACGCGTATAACTCAAGAACGCCTGCACAGATTTGGATGATTAACACCAATTTAGATTGTTCTCTGGCCAGAATAGGAGAATATCCCATAAAATTCCCGAAAAATTCAAAAAAAAAAATTTATTTTCCCATACATTTTGTATATCTATATATATAAAAGGAAGTTACGTTAGTACAAACGCGTATAACTCAAGAACGCCTGCATCGATTTGGATGATTGACACAAATTTAGATTGTTCTCTGGCCAGAATAGCCCCTAAAATTCCCGAAAAATGCAAAAAAAAAATCATTTTCCCATACATTTTGTATGTCTATATATATAAAAGGAAGTGGCGTTAGTACAAACGCGTATAACTCAAGAACGCCTGCACAGATTTGGATGATTGACACCAATATAGATTGTTCTCTGGCCAGAATAGGAGAATATCCCATAAAATTCCCGAAAAATTCAAAAAAAAATTTATTTTCCCATACATTTTGTATATCTATATATATAAAAGGAATTGGCGTTAGTACAAACGCGTATAACTCAAGAACGCCTGCACCGATTTGGATGATTGAGACAAATTCAGATTGTCCTCTGGCCAGAATAGGAGAATATCCAATGAAATTCCCGAAAAATGCAAAAAAAAAATCATTTTCCCATACATTTTGTATATCTATATATATAAAAGGAAGTGGCGTTAGTACAAACGCGTATAACTCAAGAACGCCTGCACAGATTTGGATGATTAACACCAATTTAGATTGTTCTCTGGCCAGAATAGGAGAATATCCCATAAAATTCCCGAAAAATTCAAAAAAAAAAAATTTATTTTCCCATACATTTTGTATATCTATATATATAAAAGAAAGTGGCGTTAGTACAAACGCGTATAACTCAAGAACGGCTGCACCGATTTGGATGATTGAGACAAATTCAGATTGTTCTCTGGCCAGAATAGGAGAATATCCAATAAAATTCCCGAAAAATGCAAAAAAAAAATATTTTCCCATATATTTTGTATATCTATATATATAAAAGGAAGTGGCGTTAGTACAAACGCGTATAACTCAAGAACGCCTGCACCGATTTGGATGATTGAGACAAATTCAGATTGTTCTCTGGCCAGAATAGGAGAATATCCAATAAAATTCCCGAAAAATGCAAAAAAAAAATATTTTCCCATATATTTTGTATATCTATATATATAAAAGGAAGTGGCGTTAGTACAAACGCGTATAACTCAAGAACGCCTGCACCGATTTGGATGATTGACACAAATTCAGACTGTTCTCTGTCCAGAATAGGAGAATATCCAATAAAATTCCCGAAAAATGCAAAAAAGAAAAATATTTTCCCATATATTTTGTATATCTATTATATAAAAGGAAGTGGCGTTAGTACAAACGCGTATAACTCAAGAACGCCCGCACCGATTTGGATGATTGAGACAAATTCAGATTGTCATCTGGCCAGAATTGGAGAATATCCAATAAAATTCCCGAAAAATGCAAAAAAAAAAAATATTTTCCCATATATTTTGTATATCTATATATATATAAGGAAGTGGCGTTAGTACAAACGCGTATAACTCAAGAATGCCTGCACCGATTTGGATGATTGAGACAAATTCAGATTGTCCTCTGGCCAGAATAGGAGAATATCCAATAAAATTCCCGAAAAATTCAAAAAAAAAATTTATTTTCCCATACATTTTGTATATCTATATATATAAAAGGAAGTGGCGTTAGTACAAACGCGTATAACTCAAGAACGCCTGCACCGATTTGGATGATTGAGACAAATTTAGATTGTTCTCTGGCCAGAATAGGAGAATATCCAATAAAATTCCCGAAAAATGCAAAAAAAAAAATATTTTCCCATATATTTTGTATATCTATATGTATAAAAATGGTGTAAAAAATGTTACTAACCTCATCAGATGCGAACGGCTGGGCCGATTTCTGTAAAACTTTTTGTCAATTGTTCGTATTCTCGAGGAGATGGCTCGTACGGAAGAAAATTTTGGAAAATCCCTCCGGAAAAGTCCCAAAATTGGAAAAATCGGTGTGTATGTGCGTATGTATGCATCTGTGGATGTGTGTCCTCTATAAATTCCCAATGTAACCAACCGTTCTTTATGAAATTTTCACTGTAGATTCATGTGGTGTTAGTGCACATAGTAGGGTACATAGAATTTCGAAAAATTGGGAGCTTCCCGGAATACAGGCCTAAATGAGGACCCAGATCGATCCACCAAGCCTTCGAGCAATATTGGTATCAAATGAAAGGTGTTTAACAGGCCTTCAACATAAAGTTATTTTTATTGCGATACCTAAGCCGGGTTCCCAGATATGGGTTAAAACGTGGGACCGAGTGACCCTGGAAAGTTTCTGAGCGATATTGGTATCAAATGAAAGCTGTTGAGGAGGACTTCAGCAAAGAGCTTTTTAAATAGTGATGCCTAGGCCGGGTTCCAATATTTGGGTCAAAGCGTGGACCCGGATAACCCCTGAATGTTTTCGAGCGATATTGGTAGAAAATGAAAAGCCTTGAGCAGGCTTCCAAATACAGCTATTTTCATTGTGATTTCTAAGGCTGTTTCCCAGAGATGGCTAAAGTAGTGGGCCCGGATGGTGATGGACGGTCCCGGTAAGGTAAAGGTAGGTAGCTATAGGGGTAGGGATAGGGATAGGGATAGGGATAGGGATAGGGATTGGGATAGGGATAGGGATAGGGATAGGGATAGGGATAGGGATAGGGATAGGGATAGGGATAGGGATAGGGATAGGGATAGGGATGGGGATAGGGATAGGGATAGGGATAAGGATAAGGATAGGGATAGGGATAGGGAAAGGGATAGGGATAGGGATAGGGATAGGGATAGGGATAGGGATAGGGATAGGGATAGGGATAGGCATAGGGATAGGAATAGGGATAGGGATAGAGATAGAGATAGGGATGGGGATAGGGATAAGGATAGGGATAGGGATAGGGATAGGGATAGGGATAGGGATAGGGATAGGGATAGGGATGGGGATAGGGATAGGGATAGGGATAAGGATAGGGATAGGGATAGGGATAGGGATAGGGGTAGGGATAGGGATAGGGATAGGGATAGGGATAGGGATAGGGATAGGGATAGGGATAGGGATAGGGATAGGGACAGGGATAGGGATAGGGATAGGGATAGGGATAGGGATAGGGAAAGGGATAGGGATAGGGATAGGGATAGGGATAGGGATAGGGATAGGGATAGGGATAGGGATAGGGATAGGGATCGGGATAGGGATAGGGATAGGGATAGGGATAGGGATTGAGATAGTGATAGGGATCGGGGGAAGTAGGTTTGTCGCGGCGAATATAACTATAACTTTTATTCAGAGAATAGACAATTTTTTGTTATTCGCAGTCATTAAGATGGACTCTAAGATAATGGTTAGCAATACGGTAATCAAAGACTTTTCTTTAGCCTTCATAGGAATAAGTTTTAGCAGAACAACGTCTGCCGGGTCAGCTAGTCTATATATATAAAAGGAAGTGGCGTTAGTACAAACGCGTATAACTCAAGAACGCCTGCACCGATTTGGATGATTGACACAAATTCAGATTGTTCTCTGTCCAGAATAGGAGAATATCCAATAAAATTCCCGAAAAATGCAAAAAAGAAAAATATTTTCCCATATATTTTGTATATCTATATGTATAAAAGGAAGTGGCGTTAGTACAAACGCGTATAACTCAAGAACGCCTGCACCGATTTGGATGATTGACACCAATTCAGAATGTTCTCTGGCCAGAATAGGAGAATATCCAATAAAATTCCCGAAAAATTCAAAAAAAAAATTTTTTTTCCCATACATTTTGTATATCTATATATATAAAAGGAAGTGGCGTTAGTACAAACGCGTATAACTCAAGAACGCCTTCACCGATTTTGATGATTGAGACAAATTGAGATTGTTCTCTGGCCAGAATAGGAGAATATCCAATAAAATTCCCGAAAAATGCAAAAAAAAAATATTTTCCCATATATTTTATATATATATATATATATAAGGAAGTGGCGTTAGTACAAACGCGCATAACTCAATAACGCCTGCACCGATTTGGATGACTGACACAAATTCAGATTGTTCTCTGGCCAGAATAGGAGAATATCCAATAAAATTCCCGATAAATGCAAAAAAAAATATTTTCCCATATATTTTGTATATCTATATATATAAAAGAAAGTGGAGTTAGTACAAACGCGCATAACTCAAGAACGCCTGCACCGATTTGGATGATTGACACCAATTCAGAATGTTTTCTGGCCAGAATAGGAGAATATCCAATAAAATTCCCGAAAAATGCAAAAAAAAAATATTTTCCCATATATTTTGTATATCTATATATATAAAAGGAAGTGGCGTTAGTACAAACGCGTATAACTAAAGAACGCCTTCACCGATTTTGATGATTGAGACAAATTGAGATTGTTCTCTGGCCAGAATAGGAGAATATCCAATAAAATTCCCGAAAAATGCAAAAAAAAAAATATTTTCCCATATATTTTGTATATCTATATATATATAAGGAAGTGGCGTTAGTACAAACGCGTATAACTCAAGAACGCCTGCACCGATTTGGATGATTGAGACAAATTCAGATTGTCCTCTGGCCAGAATAGGAGAATATCCAATAAAATTCCCGAAAAATTCAAAAAAAAAAATTTATTTTCCCATACATTTTGTATATCTATATATATAAAAGGAAGTGGCGTTAGTACAAACGCGTATAACTCAAGAACGCCTGCACCGATTTGGATGATTGACACCAATTCAGAATGCTCTGGCCAGAATAGGAGAATATCCAATAAAATTCCCGAAAAATGCAAAAAAAAAAATATTTTCCCATATACTTTTATATCTATATATATAAAAGGTAGTGGCGTTAGTACAAACGCGCATAACTCAAGAACGCCTGCACCGATGTGGATGACTGACACAAATTCAGATTGTTCTCTGGCCAGAATAGGAGAATATCCAATAAAATTCCCGAAAAATGCAAAAAAAAAAAATATTTTCCCATATATTTTGTATATCTATATATATTAAAGGAAGTGGCGTTAGTACAAACGCGTATAACTCAAGAACGCCTGCACCGATTTGGATGATTGAGACAACTTCAGATTGTTCTCTGGCCAGAATAGGAGAATATCCAATAAAATTCCCGAAAAATGCAAAAAAAAAATTTATTTTCCAATACATTTTGTATATCTATATATATAAGAGAAAGTGGCGTTAGTACAAACGCGCATAACTCAAGAACGCCTGCACCGATTTGGATGATTGAGACAAATTCAGATTGTTCTCTGGCCATATAGGAGAATATCCAATAAAATTCCCGAAAAATGCAAAAAAAAAATATTTTCCCATACATTTTGAGATAGGGATAGGAATGGGGATAGGGATAGAGATAGAGACAGAGATAGAGATAGAGATAGAGATAGAGATAGAGACAGAGATAGAGATAGAGATAGGGATAGGGGAAATTAGGTTTGTCGCGGCGAATATATGTATATCTCTTTTGTTCAGAGAATTGACAGTTTTATAACTTTATAGGAATAAATTTTAGGCAGAACAACGTCTGCCGGGCCAGCTAGTCTATATATATAAAAGGTAGTGGCGTTAGTACAAACGCGCATAACTCAAGAACGCCTGCACCGATGTGGATGACTGACACAAATTCAGATTATTATCTGGCCAGAATAGGAGAATATCCAATAAAATTCCCGAAAAATGCAAAAAAAATATATTTTCCCATATATTTTGTATATCTATATATATAAGGAAGGGGCGTTAGTACAAACGCGTATAACTCAAGTACGCCTGCTCCGATTTGGATGATTGAGACAAATTCAGATTGTTCTCTGGCCAGAATAGGAGAATATCCAATAAAACTCCCGAAAAATGCAAAAAAAATTTATTTTCCAATACATTTTGTATATCTATATATATAAAAGAAAGTGGCGTTAGTACAAACGCGCATAACTCAAGAACGCCTGCACCGATTTGGATGATTGAGACAAGTTCAGATTGTTCTCTGGCCAGAATAGGAGAATATCCAATAAAATTCCCGAAAAATGCAAAAAAAAAAAATATTTTCCTATACATTTTGATATAGGGATAGGAATGGGGATAGAGAAAGAGATAGAGACAGAGTAGAGATAGAGATAGAGATAGAGACAGAGATAGAGATAGAGATAGGGATAGGGGAAATTAGGTTTGTCGCGGCGAATATATGTATATCTCTTTTGTTCAGAGAATTGAAAGTTTTATAACTTTATAGGAATAAATTTTAGGCAGAACAACGTCTGCCGGGCCAACTAGTTTTATATAAATTTACACAAAATTTGAAATAAAAAATTTTTTTTTTAATTAAAAAAAAATTTGGTGGTTGGACGAAATTAGCACATAAATCTGGGATTAATTTTTGCATATTGAATTTCAGATTCATTGAAGGGGGGAGTTTTTCAAAAAACGTAAAGCTGCACCCCCACTTTTAAATTGAAAAAAAAAGTATTAAAAATTCTAAAACACAAAAAAAAACTTTTTTGTAAATGATAGTTCATTAGCATAGCGTTCATTTAGGCTTATTAAATTTTTTATAAATTTACCCCAAATTTGAAATTAAAAAAAAAATTTTTTTAATTAAAAAAAAAAAAAAATTGGTGGTTGGACGAAATTAGCACTAAATCTGGGATTAATTTTTGCATATTGAATTTCAGATCCATTGAAGGGGGGAGTTTTTCAAAAAACGTGAAGCTGCACCCCCCCCTTTGAAATTGAAAAAAGTATTAAAAATTCAAAAAACAAAAAAAAATCTCTTTGGCAAATGACAGTTCGTTATCATAGCGTTCATTTAGGCTTATTAAATTTTATATAAATTTACCCCAAATTTGAAATTTAAAAAAAATTTAAAAACAAATTTGGTGGTTGGACGAAATTAGCACACAAATCTAGCATTCATTTTTGCATATTGAATTTTCGATCAGTTGAGGGGGGGTCCAGTTTCACGTGAAGCTGCACCCCCCATTTTGACATATAAAAAAAAACCCTTAAAATTGGAGTACAAAATTTTTTTTGGAACAAATTAGCACATAAATAGCACATAATTCCTAGCCTATTAATTTTCAAATCCATTGAATGGGGGGTCCAGCTTTACTGGGCTCTTGTTTCGACACGGAGACCAGTGCCGAAACTCGCTAATTTCCATACAAATTTCTGAGAGCGAGTGCAGAATGAAACACTTGTTTCCAGGGACGTAACTGTTATAAGAGAAATTGGCTAAAACTCATATTTAATCATTACCCTGAAGAATTTGGTGAATTGGTTATATTTAACCATTAACATTAGAAAAAATTTTTTTTTGGTCCTTAATAACCATTATAAAAACCAAAAAACCGTTTTTGGCCTGAATAACCGTTATGGCAACCAAAAAATTGTTTTGGGCTTGAATAACCGTTATGGCAACCAAAAAACAGTTCTGGGCCTGAATAACTGTTACTCAGATTTTTATTTTTTTTTGGTCAGCTATAAAAATCAAGCCTATTTATTTGTCAATATTTCTGGACGATATTGGTATCAAACGAAAGGTGTTGAGCAGGGCTTTTACATAGAGGTATATTTGTTAAGATTCGTAGGCCAGGTTCCCAGTTATGGGTGAAAAAGTGGACCCGGATGCCCCGGAATGTTTTAAGCAATATTGGTATCAAATAGGGCTGCCAGAAACCTTTCCCGAAAAAATCAGTACATTGCCTTCCAAACAAAAAAAAATGGAGAAAATCGTCTTTGTTACTGGCATTTTGTTTTTGTTTCCGTATCGTTAAATGTCAATAATGTTTCTATGACATTCAACGTTCGCGTTGCTTCCTCCTTCCTAATTGTTTCATGATGCTTACGAGCAAAACACCGATGAAATTCGGACACATTTTCGTCATCGGTGAGAGGTGGTTACGCTTAAATCGATGATTAGAGCGCACATACACAACATAACACATTATTAACCCGATACCTCGGCGTGCTGGGTGCTTGTTTCACCCAGAAAATTTGATCGATGTGAAAATTCTCTCACTCGTCGGAGTGCACAACAACAATTACATGTTGCTGCTAGATTATTGTCGTAAGAATAACCACGGAATTACAAACGTCAAATGAAAACAGTTGGAAAATTAAAAACAGGGCAGGGTGATAAAAATGAATTTTTTAGTGTCGGCTAAAAATCAGTACAAATCAGTACAAAATCCAAAAAATCGGTATTTCTTAAGGTTTTACAAACCATCAGTACGGAGCACGAAAAATCAGTATTGTACTGATCAAATTAGTACGTCTGGCAACCCTAGTATCAAATGAAAAGAGGAAATCAGAGCTACAAATTTTGCTCAACACCTTTCATTTGATACCAATATCGTCCAGAAATATTGAGAAATAAATAGGCTTGATTTTTATAGCTGACCAAAAAAAAAATAAAAATCTGAATAACGGTTATTCAAGCCCAAAACAGTTTTTTGGTTGCGATAACGATTATTCAGGCCCAAAATGATTTTTTGGTTTTTATAATGGTTATTAAGGCCAAACAAAATTTTTTCTCATTATAATGGTTAAAAATTCCCAAAAGTAGATAAAGGTTATTTTTGCGTAACCTTTTCACCACAAAAATAACCGTTATTTTCGGTCCCTGCTTGTTTCGTTCTCAATCCTCTTGCCAAACGCGATGATATCGATGCCTTCTCTAATTTTGTATCGAAAATCTATCGAAATCTCACACACCCCAAAACAAAAACGCAAAAATAAGCAAACATACAAACACTTAAGAAGAACAAGAAAGAGAAATGTTAAACTGAATAACGATCAGCCACGTGGAGACGGGTTATTCAGCGAGATGTTTCGCTAGATGTTTAATCAAGTTATGTGGTGACGAGCTTATAAAATCAAGACAGATGATCTAGTTACTCTAAATATTATAAATAAAATTCACCCTGGTTGGTTGAATGGGTACGGTGGAAGTGGGACTCGCCTTGCAGTCACGTCCTTGCCGTGAGTCCTGGATCATTTTAGCACAGATTAAATGTTGAAATGAGATGAGAGCTGCAACTGATGTATTTGGGTAATAATTTTATTGTAAGTCACTTGTATTTATGAGACATATGTATATTACTAAATGTTTTATTGGTTATACTCACTAAACATTTCATTTTAGGTCTACTATATGGATGTTGTAAGAAATCTTTGTGTTCGCGAGATATATTCAGGTGCACTATGCTCACTTAGTAATCCAGCGTCTGCCAATCTCAAAGATATGGATATGTTGAAGAAGTTTAATAGAGTTTTCTTACCTAACCTCTATACTAGTTTGCCTAATGTTTTTTTTTGCGATAAAGATAATATCATTCAACTTTCTTATTTTAAAGTATTACCTTGGCCCACGGATATTAATTTTGTTAAAAGAACTCCGATATTTTTTTCAAAATACAACTGCAACATGCTTAAAAAATCGCTACAATCTTTCCAGAAAGTATGTAGTCTTCCAGTTTATACAGATGTCTGTGACGATATGACTAAGGAGAGTTGTGTAAATGGGCGCTTAGAAATTCGTGTGTCACCAGAAGGTATGTATTACAATTAATTTATATTAACCTTCCTTGCTATTGCTAATTAAAAATAGATTAAATAGGTATTATTACTATGTAAATCTTTTTTTAATACTATATATATTTTCGAAATAGGGAAGTTGACGTAGAATTTCGTATATATATCCATCTTATAGTAAAGTAGACCTACAGTGTTCAAATTTAGTACACGAGCCTGTTTGGTGAATATTAGCAAATAGTGAAAAAATTAGCCCAATCTATTGACAAATACTCCCGACCCACTACACTACCGCTGTAGCATTACATAAGTACACCGCCCTTACAGTCGTTGTCATGTACACATAATTTATGTGTACATGTAAACCGCACATGTTGCCAAAACAAACTGATCCAAATAAATTCCGTTAAACCCCAGCGGGAGTTTAACATCAAATATACACACCGCCACACATGGCGTCTCCAGTTACATTTGTTGCATTTTGTCAAGTGCATTGCCCGAGCATGATTCACATATGCTGACACAGCATATGTTGAACACTCATTCTTTAACATATATGTATTAGTGTAAGTTAGCGTAAGAAAATTTTTATAAATAGAGAAAGTAATTCAATAAAGAAATGAATGCTATTTTGTACTTTGAACCAAACGATTGATTTATTAGATGGCGATCCGCCAGTTCAAAGTTAATCCTTGTGAACGAAAAATTTGCTAAGTATAGCGAAATCGTTCATAAGGACTAACCGGTTCCGCGGGCTACGATCAAGAATTATCTAAAGAAGGATATCGCAGTAGATAAGCTGATTGGAATTATAAAACACACACATAAAAACGGAGAGTTCAATAAGTGATAACAGCAAAGAAACACAAGGCTTGGTAACTTCATCTTATGGTGGTAGATCATCAGCTTCATACTTGGCAGCTTCATCTTATGGTGGTAGATCATCAGTTTCATGCTCGCCAGCGGCAGCTCTAATGAAAAATTGCAACTAATGAAATATTCCAACTCATCAGTTTCATACTCGGCAGCGGCAGCTCTAATGAAATATTGCAAGTAATGAAATAGTCCAACTTATTCGCACCACCAATTTAGTTATCAGCAGCAGTACCAAGGGCAAGCATGACAGGATTAAGGGCAGCAAGGACCGGAGCAGCAAAAATATCATTTTAAGTATAAATTAATTAAAATTAAGAAATTTTAATAAGAATTGAGCAGCCTAACGGCCGCTAAATCAAGTAACAATTAACTTTGCTTAGGGATATTTTAAAAATACGTATATTTTTTGATCTTAGGCTATCCTTCTAAAAACAACTTTTAAATATATAATTTGATTAAAAGATAATGCAAAGTTTGAAAATTTGAGTAAATTCGAATGCTAATATAAATTTTTTATTCGCTCTAAATATACATCCCTTATGGATAGTGCATTGCCCGATGATCTCGACTACAAAGCAATAAACAAAATTGTAGACCATTTAGAGCGTGAAAACGCAGACATTGCTCGTAGATCGAGATCACGAGATAGGGGAAGTAACAGACATAATCTAAACTGGTTAAGACAATTTTGGTCTTATATAGGAATGGGCAGAGAACCCACAATGATAGACTTATTATATCCTTCCACATTGGTAGAGGAAACAAATAGAGCAATTAGGAGGGTAAGCTCTGTAGAAAACTAAAAATTGAAAAAAAAAATTTGTTTTCCGAATAAATAAACATAAAAATAAAAATTTAAATTTGAAAATTTCCTATAAAATGTTACAAGACATTAAAACTCAGGAAGAATTTGATAGGATTTTTGAGAAATGCGTTAGCACTATAAAAGAGTTTATAACTTTGCTGAGGAACACCTCAAAAACAAAAACGTAGAACCAAAACCAATCACAATAGAAGAATATAGGAGAAGAAATAAGGCCAAAAGGGAGGATATCCCCAAAATACCTTCCCAGTAATAATCAAAAAGAATAAACGGGCAGGTAGAAGAGTAATGAAAATTCAAGAAATAGCCGAAAATTACAGGTTACTAAACATAAGTACTAATGCAGGAGATAGAATAAAATTAAGACGGAAAATTAGAGAATTAAGAAAAATAAAATATTTTTTTATATAAATTTAAATGAGCTATTGGCCATTTTTTAATGAAGAAAAATTGAAAAATTCTTTTTGGTAGAAGTTATGGATCCATTTCGGAGACCACCACATCCCCTCATCAGACTTCTTCAAGCGGCCTCAACCGAGAATCGAACTTAAGTCGTTCGATTGGTAGTCACAGGTCTATCCCATTGAGCTACCACCGCCGTCAGGTTTGTTTCGCTTAAATTTCAATTTTCCCTCCATTACAATCCACATACCAACAACAGTAGCTTAATGACACTCTGCCTTTGCTACCTAGTATGTTGGTGCGATTGTGTGTTTGGTTTGTACAAAGTTCTAAAGCTATTAACAAGCAAAGCTTTTGTACAGGCAATGCTTGTTATTGTTTTCAGACTTTTGTTTTTAGGCAGGCTCTCCGATATACATATTTACGTTTGTATTTATATGGCCGTTTTAATTCTAATAATTATTTTATGTAAATTTAAATGAGCTATTGGCCATTTTTTAATGAAGAAAAATTGAAAAAATTTTTTTGGTAGAAGTTATGGATCTATTTCGGCGACCACCACATCCCCTCATCAGACTTCTGCAAGCGGCCTCAACCGAGAATCGAACTTAAGTCGTTCGATTGGTAGTCACAGGTCTATCCTATTGAGCTACCACCACCGTCAGGTTTGTTTCGCTTAAATTTCAATTTTCCCTCCATTACAATCCACATACCAACAACAGTAGCTTAATGACACTCTGCCTTTGCTACCTAGTATGTTGGTGCGATTGTGTGTTTGGTTTGTACAAAGTTCTAAAGCTATTAACAAGCAAAGCTTTTGTACAGGCAATGCTTGTTATTGTTTTCAGACTTTTGTTTTTCGGCAGGCTCTCCGATATACATATTTACGTTTGTATTTATATGGCCATTTTAATTCTAATAATTATTTTATGTAAATTTAAATGAGCTATTGGCCATTTTTTAATGAAGAAAAATTGAAAAAATTTTTTTGGTAGAAGTTATGGATCCATTTCGGAGACCACCACATCCCCTCATCAGACTTCTTCAAGCGGCCTCAACCGAGAATCGAACTTAAGTCGTTCGATTGGTAGTCACAGGTCTATCCCATTGAGCTACCACCGCCGTGAGGTTTGTTTCGCTTAAATTTCAATTTTCCCTCCATTACAATCCACATACCAACAACAGTAGCTTAATGATACTCTGCCTTTGCTACCTAGTATGTTGGTGCGATTGTGTGTTTGGTTTGTACAAAGTTCTAAAGCTATTAACAAGCAAAGCTTTTGTACAGGCAATGCTTGTTATTGTTTTCAGACTTTTGTTTTTCGGCAGGCTCTCCGATATATCACAATCACAATCACAATCCCGAAATACAAATAGACCATACACACAAATCCGTAACGTGCGCAGTTGCACCGAAGCGGAAAACCAGGAAACTCCACTTCAAAATTAACAAAAACAAAAATATGCGTACTTAATCTAAATTTAAACAGCCATATATCTACAAGGACATCATTAAACAATTCATACTCAAATTTTTTAATCGATACTGGAGCTGATATCTCCATAATTAAAAAACAACAAATAAATAATAAAGAAAAAATAAATACTGAACAAATCACAGATTTGAAAGGCATTGGTCAGGGAATAACTAGTACGTTAGGCACAATCAAAACAGGGGCCAAATCGTCGCTGTCGTGAACGAGCGAGCATTCGAAACGAATAAAATTTAGAAACGTATCGACTGGCTGTAGTGTCCCATTCGAAACAGTTCGTATCGAAATTTTATTATCCAAACTTATATTCCACAAATAAAAAACAAAACAAATGTACATACATATGTCAAATTGAAGGAAAATTATTTAAAAAAAAGTAAATTTTGGTACACATTTTAACTTTTAACGAAGAGTTTTATTAATATACATACTTCTTTTGCATATGAGTTCTTTTGCACATGAGTTCTTCGGAGTCAGAAGATGAACACAATTGTGCAATCGTAAGGAGATATATGTACATATTCGCGATAGGAGCAATCATATGGGATTAGTTTCGATTATTGCCGCCGGGGCATTGCTGCTTTGGGGCAATATATGTAGGTATTTCCGAATCGTTTAACGGAAATCTTTCCATCAACAGCAACATACATCTCAGAATCCTGCATGATTTGCTCATTTGTCGCCGTTAAAGGTATTTCCTCATTAGGGCCCCGCAAGTCTCTTCTTCGACTCTTTGTTAAATGGCAACTTCTCCACATTGGGTTTTTGGTCAGCAAGGACCTAAAAGGTGTGAAAAATTGCATAATAAAATTTATACATAGGTACCTTAAGCCATGCTTTAGCATCTTTTATAGGGGGGCATTTACCATTAAGCTTCGCCATTCGGTATCATATTTGTGGCCCAGTTTATGTGTTCAATCATGTATTTGGTCATTATGCCTTTTGGAGGCATATTAATTTTATTCCTATAATTAGGGTTGGGCAAAGTGCACTAAATTTTGATTGCATTCAGCCTTGCACTACCCAATCAATAATGAGTGGTAGTGAAAAATTGATTTGCACTACCACTCATCATTTAATAGTAGTGGAAACCTATGGTGCTCCGGCCAAGACAGTATTTCTATCGAAACTCGCTCAACGCAAAAGAAAGGAGAGAGCTCTACTGCGTTGGGAAAATCAGGTGGACAGCGATGCTGACTCCTATGTATTCCATAATGCCGCCATGCCGCACGAGACAGAAACAATTGGCGCACTTTGTTGGACTTGGCCAGAATCGAAGAAGAAGAATAAGAGGAAACATATGGTCGTAGTTAAGGTATTAGGCTTAGAAAAGTGAACGGAAACCAACACGGCCTATGTCCTATGTCCCTGCAAGAACTGTGCAGGTCATTTGACCGGCAGGCATGACCAAAAGTTTTGGGATATTTCCTATCACATTCTTAAGGCCATCGGTAAATTTTGTGAACGTTTCATTCATCACGTTCCCGTATGTGTATTTTCAAATTCCATTCTATCCTTATCTATCTAATTGGTAAACCCGTGTTAAAGTTGTTAGTAAATTTCTTTTAAATACGAAGAAGGTAAAGAAATACTTATACATGTAGTTATAACCCCTGCTAGAATTGTGTGACCGAAAGTACTAACACTATTACAAAAATATAATATTACCAACACATTTGCACTCGTATGTGTTTCTGGGTTTACCACGTTATCCCCAAAATCAAAATCCCCAAAATCAAAATCCCCGAAATCAAAATCCTTAAAATCAAAATCCCCAAACACAAAATCCCCATATTCTGTGTGAAATAAATTAAAATTAGGTTAGAAATCGCGGCGAATATCAGAATTCTACATTGGACATTATTTCTCAAACTGAAACTCAAAAGAAATTGTATACGTGATGATTTCACAAATGTTTATTAATAAATTCATCTCAATAACTTACGATTACATATTTACATAGGGTTGGGTACGAAATGTCGAAAAAAAAATATCGAAATAATGTCAAATTAATGATGTGTAAAATTTGCGCGAGTAGCAAACTTTTTTGCATTGGCGGCCTTTGGCCGCGCTTTAAAAAAATAACCCTCAGCTGGCAGAATTCTCTTTCTGGAGTAAAACGTATAGAGCAATCCACAGTACTTTTGAGTAGAAAACCTTTTTGCACTGGCGGCCTTCCGCCGCGCTTATAAAAAATAACCCTGGGCTACGCCATCCAAGTCCGGTCGTGTGCCATAACCGTGGCGGTGATGTCCTTATGCGTAGTACACCCTTCAGCGCAAGCGGCCTTCGCCTTTATTTATTTAGATGAACATATTTTTTATAAAATATGGAATCTCTTAGATACCCGTAGGGCGCATTATATCGAAGCCGACCCACCTACCGAAAATAAAGAAAAAACATTCCAAGTATTTTTCCACATTTTCTACATTTTGCTACTTTTTTATTTCGGTAAATTAAAATTCAACATTTTCTTCGACATTATTAACGAGAACTCCATGGATTATCGAATGGAGTACTCAGAATTTTTGCAGGGATATATATGTATTTTATATGTATGTATAAGTACATATATGTTATTACGTATCAGAGCTCAGATAAGACTCGGCATGCGGTTTTTTAAATATGACCTTCAACGTTGTTTATTTAGTCATCTTTTGGGGATTTTGTGACGCTATCCCCAAAAAAATGTGGGGATTTCGTGTTTGGGGATTTTGATTTTAAGGATTTTGATTTTGGGGATTTTGATTTTGGGGATTTTTTTTTGGGGGATTTTGTGCGTTGGGGATTTTGTTTTTTGGGGATTATGTGGCACTCCCCTTTAACACCTATTGATATACACAGGACATATTATAATGCCGTGTTGTTCACTTTTCTAAGCCTAACTCCATGTGTACAATATCCCATAAAATTCCTTGCCATTAATAAATAGATTGGCCACTAAATACCTTAACTACGACCATAGGTTTCCGCTGCTATTAAACGATTAGTGGTAGTGCAAATCATATTTTCATTCCCACTCATTTATTTATTCGTTTGATAATTTCTATTCGAATGAAATTTCGGTCTGTTCGAATGATGAAATACTCGTGAACGAATGAGAGAATATCAAATTTCGATAGAGTCCACACGTTAACGAATGTGGTGATACCAAATTTAAAAATTTCGAAATTTTTTTCTCGTTCACGATTACGACGATTTGGCCCCAGATCTAAAAGGCGATGACCTCCTAATTTATCATAAATTTCACGTCGTAGACGGCAAATTCCCAATTCCATGTGATGGAATAATAGGCCTAGATTTCATAAAGAAATACAATTGTATTCTAGATTATGGGAAAACAGAGGATAAACTAATCCTAAGACCATATGATTTTCCTCAAACAAAAACAATGAACCTTACAAACTATCTGTCTGTCAACACAATCACAATCCCAGCTAGATCAGAGGTTATTAGACAAATTAAAATAAATACAAATTGTTGAATATGAGCTCACTCATATTTCGTCTACATTCTTTACATTACACTAAGTCACCGGTGCACTGATTGCGTTGAACAAATTATGCTTAAGCTGCAATTATGTGCATATGAAGAAGTGACTACAGCTACAAAGCGTGAGAATTTACAATGCCGGCATCAGCCATATCATCTTCTTACTCTACATTCCTTGGTCTAATTACACAAAATGTGGGAACATGGTTTTGCTTAATAAGCATTCTGTTTTTAGTTGTAAATATGTAGGTATATGCATATATGTATTTTCCAATGATATTTACCCAATAAACACAACGGATTCGCCTCGAATTCGCGTCGGATTCGCTTTCTCTGATTATATTATCGCGGCAATAGTTCGCGGCGATAGATCGGCGAATCCGAATTCGTAGGCATGTCACCTATCACTAGCGATTCGAGAATTTGTTCATTCTCGGATCGCTGGCGATTCGAATTTTTTATCATTAGCGATTCGAGAATTTTTATTTTCTCTGATCGTTGGCGATTCGAAAATTTGTTCAGATTTTTTTATAAATGGCGTTTTGAAAAATTAAAAGTTCAGCGTTTGGTTTACTGGCAATGGGTTAAATCCGTATAAAATAATACAAAGCACTTAAAATATTTTTATAAAGAAAGTTTAACTTTCATGAATATCTAAAGCTTTTCAAGTTCAGGTATAAATGTAAAATTTCAGAACTATAATCATTTTTTAGTGCAAAACAACTTTAAAAAAATTGAAAAAATTAATATCGCGAAAATTGATCTTCTCGAACTTGCCGCGAACTCGAGGCGAGTCCGAGAAATTACGTTCGCGAAAATCTGTGTTCGCGAACTCGCCTCGAATTCGCCGCGATATCATTCTCGCGTCTGTGTTTATTGGGTATGTACATATGTATGTATGTGTTTGTGCATTATGGGAATTGTACGTTTGCTTCTATAAGTGCACATTTAATTTGTATAAAAGGCAAATGTCTTTGCAATAAATAAAGTATTCAGTTGAAAACATCAAGCCAATCGCTTCATCTAAACATCTGGTGACCCCGACGTGATGGCTCGTTTAAAACCCTACAAAGAACTGTAGGTTACATGCTGAGATTTATTAACAAATCGCGGAAAAAATCGTCGCAATCTGAGATTACACTGAATGTCCAAGAACTTAACAACGCGCTTGTGACAATCGTTCGAACAATACAGCGACTGAAATTTGCACAAGAGCTTAAGGATCTTCAAAAATCCAACGAGGTTCACAAAAACAGCTCTTTCCGCAGCCTATCACCATTTCTAGACAATGATGGCATCATTCGCGTTGGAGGACGACTACATGAATCAACACTCACGTATGATGCCAAACATCCAATGCTACTTCCATACAACAATCCTATTACAGAGCTATTGATACAAATGATTCATAAAGAAAATCGTCACTGTGGACCTCAAGCCTTGTTGGCTCACACAAGACAAAAATTCTGGCCAATAAAGGGAAAGATATTAACACGATCAGTTGTGCTTAACTGTGTAAGATGCACCAAGGCCAAACCCAGATTGCTGACTCAAATCATGGGCAACCTTCCTTCTGCAAGAGTAACTCAAGCAGGACCGTTCATTAACTCAGGTGTTGACTTCTGTGGACCATTTTGGGTGCACTTCAAGATAAAGCCGGGTATCCACATCACAAGAAATGCTAAAACTCCATATAAAAAAACGCTTAAGAAATGGTCAAGAAATTTTCTTATGTCAAATTTTCTTTAGGCAGTATCCACTTCACAAGAAAATCTATTACAATTTTTAACGAAAAATGAGGTTGGCAACGCTGGTTTTGCCAAGAAATATATACGATTGTATATATTTCTTGAAGAAAAAATCAAACGTCAAAATTACTTAAGAAATAAATGCCAATTTTTTCTTGAGCAATTTCTTATGATGTGGATACCCAGCTTAAGAGGGAAAAAGCCACAAAAGGCATATATAGCCGTATTTTTCTGTTTTGCAACAAAGGCAATACATTTAGAGCTGGTTAGCGACCTTACGACTGATGCTTTCATTGGTGCATTAAAGCGATTTATGAGCCGAAGAGGACATTGCCAAAAATTATATTGCGACAACGCAACAAATTTTGTAGGCGCTAGAAACCAATTATCTGAACTCAACGAATCTATCTATGCAAATTCTCCAAGAGAATCAATTTTGAAGCAATGCGCCGCAAAGGGAATAGAATTTCATTTCATTCCCCCAAGGACTCCACATTTTGGTGGCTTATGGGAAGCTGCAGTAAAATCAGACAAACACTTACTAATAAGAAGTGTTTCTACAGCATCTCTCACATATGAAGAAATGGAAACAGTGATCATTGAGGTAGAAGGAATCCTTAATTCCAGGCCAATCAGCCCAATGTCAGATAATCCAAATGATTTAGCAGCGCTAACTCATCAACGTCCTGTGTTGCATCAAGGACTTACAACCCTATTAATTACACTACTAATTCTGCCAATAGTTTTGGGGGCTCAAATTCAAAACAAGCGATTTGGATCAAGGCTCGGTATTCACTTTGAAGATTGGGGTCTGCCGCTCTTTCGACAACAGAATGGAACCTCCTTATATATTACGACCTGGAGGGCTTCTCAACGGAGTTAGCTTTGCTGGCGAATGGTACCAAGGTTCTGCGCCAGCTGTGCCAAGAAAGCAAACAGATTAGTGCATGTCAATCTCTGGTAACACACTTCAAACAAATTCAAGGAGAGCTGCAGTTGGACAATCTAATATTGAAGTCCAATCGCTGGAAAAGAGGCGCGATAGACGTGGTCGGGAATGTAGCTCATGCATTGTTTGGCATTCTGGATTCAGAATACGCAGAACAAATGTCCAGCACAGTCACACAAGTCAAACATAATGAAGATTACCTACTAAATCTCATCAAAAATCAAACATCCGTTGTAGACTCCACCATCAACATCCTAAAGCGAGACCAACACACTGTCAAGGAAAAATTCGACGTCATTGATCAGGAAATCAGTCAGATATTCAACACAGTACGCAAAGAAACGGACGAAATATACGAAGGAAAAATATATCGCATGTTTTTGACTTTATCTGTTCAACTAACCCTTATTTCTGCCAACTTACAAAGAGTGCAATCTTCAATATTCGATCTTCTAACCGACTCTCATCACGGGAAAATAAGTCCTTTGCTCCTGACGCCAAGCCAATTACAACTCGAAGTGAGCAAAATTAAGTTCCACATCTCAACATCGTTGGAATTACCTGTCCACCAGGATGATTTGCTTCAGTTATACCAGCTAATGAGGGTAAAAGGAGGACTCACCCAAAAGCATGCCGTGTTCAGCATCACCTTGCCTCTGGTAGAACGTGATCAATACGACCTGTTCAGTATGGTTCCAATACCCAATTGGATAAATAAGACCATGATCGAAATTCAACCATGTGCTTCAATTTTGGCCATAAACACAGCGCTCGACCAATATTTTCCGATGAGCAAGTCTGAGTTTCAATCATGCGAAAACATCAACAATGGGAGTTATATTTGTCCCAAAGTTCAACTAAGATATACCCGCGGAGCATCTATGTGTTCATGTGAAGCCAATCTATTTTTAAATAGTACTCAGTCAAGTTGTCAATTACGGAAAATACCAAATAATTCCGCATGGATACCATTGCAGCACGAGAACCAATGGATATATGCTACATCAATGACAATCCGCGCAACAGCTGTATGTGGAAAGGAAATTACACAGCTTATCCTAAAGGGATCGGGATTGTTGTCACTACAACCAGAGTGCATACTTGGGCAAAATTTTGTGTCACTTCAAGCACATCAGAAGATAACCAGGAGGTGGTCATCTTACACTAGCCTAGGTGATATCTCCAAGCTGGCCGCGGCAGACCACTTGAGTAGTCTCAACATAACGAAAACCACAGAATACGTGCCATCGGAGCAAAATTTAACACTATTGCAATCCGCGTTGGCTAATCATCGCTTGTGGGAGCTACCAAACAAATTGGAATCACAAAACACCAACCACATTGCCGTTGGTTATACAGCATTGACAATAGCGGTGTGTCTTTTAATATTCATGATGGTCACAGAAAAAATAAAATACGCAAAACAAAGAGTGACAACTCCTACGGCGACGAACACATCAAGCCCAAGACAAGTTTCGGACTTTACAGTGCACATTTAGTGTTGGCCAAACCAAACCATCGAGCTGCGCTCACCGGGGGGAGGATGTTGAATACTCACTCATATTTCGTCTACATTCTTTACATTACACTAAGTCACCGGTGCACTGATTCGCGTTGAACAAATTATGCTTAAGCTGCAATTATGTGCATATGAAGAAGTGACTGCAGCTACAAAGCGTGAGAATTTACAATGCCGGCATCAGCCATATCATTTTCTTACTCTACATTCCTTGGTCTAATTACACAAAATGTGGGAACATCGTTTTGCCTAATAAGCATTCTGTTTTCAGTTGTAAATATGTAGGTATATGCATATATGTATTGTCCAATGATATTTATGTACTTATGTATGTATGTGTTTGTGCATTATGGGAATTGTACGTTTGCTTTTATAAGTGCACGTTTAATTTGTATAAAAGGCAAATGTCTTTGCAATAAATAAAATATTCAGTTGAAAACATCAAGCCAATCGCTTCATCTAAACACAAATAATAAAAACATTTTCATACCACACCAACAACTATCTGAAGGCATTTATATTGGAAATACCATTACAAATAACGAACAAACTTTCGTTAGAATTATTAACACGACACATAACAACACAACTATTCAAAATTATAAAATTAAAACTGAAAATTTAGATGATTATACACTAATTAAAGCAACCACACACAGTAAAAATTTCACAGACACAGAAAAATTAAAAAGATTAACGAAAAATTTTCCAAATTTTGTTGAAAATCAATTAACATCAATTTGCACAGAATTCATAGACATATTTGCACTAGAAGCAGAGCCAATTACTTCTAATAATTTTTACAAACAAAAATTATATATGAAGGATGACAACCCTATTTATATTAAAAACTATAGATTACCCCAAACACAAAAAGGAGAAATTACAAATCAAGTAAATAAACTAATCAAAGATGATATAATAGAACGATGTATTGTGGAACGATTTTCCGTCATCCCTTGTCAATTTTGGTTTGGAGACAAACCGGTTTCGGCTAATATGCGCCATCTTCAGTGTCTTCTTTCGTTCTGAGTTATTTTGTGTAAGTTCGATTATATTTATAGTAACTAACTTCCGTCGTTTTGTTCAGGTACTTCGTGTTCATGTGATGTGTTCGTGCATTCGTGCGTTTGGGTGACGTGTGTGTATGTGAGTCTGTGTTGTGTGTTTAGGTATGCAAATCTATTTTTTGTCATATTTTCATTATTGTACCCTCATTAACCGGGTAGGTAAAAGTCCGTTATTGTCCGCTTGTGTGTTGTTTTGTTTATGTCGGTTTTAGTTTTTTTGTTCTCTTTCGGGTATAGTAGCTTAAGCGGTTCAAATAATGTATCCGATGCAGAGTTTATTTGTTCATTTATTATTTTACCTACGAATGTTTTCTGTTTGTATATCTCCATATTTTCTAATATGTTAAGTCGTTTTCCTTTATGCTGTATGTGGAGAATTTTAGCTGTTTTTCCTATTTTTATGGGTGTACACTTGTTTTCTGCCGTGGTTGGCGAAATTTGATTCCACTGTCGTTGATGATTTTCTTATTTTCTCATTGTACTCCCTTATGTGTTCTCGATATCTCGTCTTGATTTGGCGTCCTGTTTGTCCTTAATAACTATTTTGGCATTCGCAAGTCAATTTGTATACGCCTTGTTTGTCAAAGAGGTCTTCCTTGTTAATGTTGTTTCGTAGAAGTTTTCCCATATTGTTCCTCGTTTTAAATGCTGCATTAATGTTATATTTTTGGAAAACTTTAGCCAATTTGTAAGATGTTGCTCCGGTATATGATAAGACTGCCCATTTCTTCCCTACTTTTTCTTTGGTTTCTGGTTTTCTTGAATTTATGTTTTTTTGTATTTTCTTTACTAAACTTTTTTGATATCCGTTGTTCTCTGCGATTGTGTATATTGTGCTGAGTTCCTTGTTGTAAGCTTCTTTTTCTAACGGGGTTCGTTCAAGTCGTGTTAATAAATGTCTGAAAGCTGCGTTCTTGTGCTGTTGGGGATGGTTAGATTTATTGTGTATTATTGTATCTGTTGTTGTGGGTTTTCCGTATATTTCGTAAGCAAATTTGTTAGTCTCTTTGCTTATTTTAATTGTTAGGTCCAGGTAGTTGATTTTTCCATTTTTCTTTGTGTCCTTAGTGAATTTTATATTTTTGTGTTGGCTGTTGAGGTGTTCCAAAATTTGTTCTTCTTTATTTCCCGATATTAGGCAGATGATGTCATCTACATACCTGGCATAAAAATTTAGTTTAAAATTTTCTCAAAAATCTAACAATCGCTATAACCCCAGAGGTTATATATGTGACAAATCCCGGGAAAATCAAAGAAATCCTGCACAAATATCATGACGATCCTATTAGTGGTGGCCACCCAGGAATAAATCGCATGACAGATAAGATCAAGCAGAAATATAGCTGGCTGAATATGAAAAATGACATACGAAAATATGTAAAGAACTGCATCCACTGTAAGAAAAATAAAATTAATAAACATATAAAAGAACCAATGACAATAACGGAGACACCTCCGAAGGCATTCGATATTGTACAAATTGACACAGTCGGCCCATTGCCAAAGTCGATAAATGGAAACGAATACGCAGTTACCATTATATGCGATTTAACAAAACATTTGGTAGCGATCCCAGTCCCAAGCAAACATGCAATAACTGTCGCTAAAGCCATATTCGAGCATTTCATCTTGATTTATGGCCAAATGAAAACAATTTTAACAGACATGGGCAAAGAATACAAAAATAGCCTGTTCACAGAACTGTGTAAATTGTTAAAAATTGAGCATAAAACTTCAACACCTTATCATCACCAGACTTTGGGTACTGTAGAACGCAGTCACCGGACATTCAACGAATATATGCGTGCATATATATCCAGTGACAAAGACGATTGGGACGAATATCTCAAATATTTCGCTTATTGCTACAATACAACACTATCAACAACACATAATTATTGTCCTTTCGAACTAATATTCGCAAAACAACCATCAAATTATGAATTTTTGAAAGAAAATAAAATAAGCCCGGTATACAATCATGAGGCATATGACAAAGAAGTAAAATACAAACTTCAAATAGCACAGCAAAGAGCTAGGAAATTAGTCCAAGAGGCTAAAGAAAAGCAAAAAACCAATTATGACAAAAATATCTACAGTAAGGAAATTAAAATAGGATATTTAGTTTTAGTTAGAGAAGAGGCCTCCCATAATACCGGGGACAGACATCTAGTATTTTTTCGTAGCAATTTTATAATACCATATATCTGTCACCAAATATTATAATATTCTTCAAAATACTACACGAGCATCTTTTTTGTATTTTTGTAGTAAAAAATCCAACTATCCGTAGGTTGTAATTTTGTGGTATTCTCATTGTGAATTAGCATTTCCTACTGAACATACCTAAAAGTGACAAATGTCAGTCAAAAAACCAAAAACGTTTATTCGAAAATCAAAAAAAAAAAAAATTAAAAAAGCCAACAAAATATTTAAAATTTAAAAAAAGCATTAAAATGAGCAAAAATAAACGTACATATGTATGTACATAAAAGTGATGAAACCCATTTAATAAAAGATATGTGGCGTGAGATATGTGGCATTGATTACATCAAAAACTGAGAGGTGTGCATAAGAACGGCGATATCTATCAAAATATGTGCGCAGAACTGCAAAAGCGGCACATTATTGTGCTGTCCGACAAAGAGCTTCAGGCCGAGCAGCATCACCAAGTTCATCGATGACAATTTCAACGTTCCCAGCTGGGTCAACATCAACAATATCAGCTGCAGAAATACCAACAATATCAACAGCTGCAAAAAACAAAAAAGAGACAGCCAAACGACAGAAAAATATTTGCGTGAAAATGAGATAAAAATTATAAAAATCATTGAACAAAGTGACGATTTACTTCGGAAATGTTTTCCATTTTTATGTTGTTTACTTCCTTTTTCAGAGCTGAATTAACAAGTTACTGTCTGTCCTTATGGTAGTATTTTAAATACCACAATAAATTTACCAAATTGCAAATACCAGATATGTGTCCCCGGTATAAGTTAGAAAATAGATATACAGGACATTATAAAGTTAAAAGTATTGATAAGAATAACAATTATACTTTAATTCCACATAGCATAGGAGATAGCAATAAAAACAAAAAGGAAATCGTAATTCATAAGAATAGGCTTAAACCAATTTAAAACCTTTAAAAATAAGCATTGCACTTTATCCATAATAATTTAGTAATAACAAGAAATATATAAGCATTTTAGTTTACTCAATTTAATAAACAGGCACACGCCAAAGAAAAAACAAAATCAAATGTAATATAAACATACAATAAGAAACAAATTTCATGTTCAAAAAAAAAAAAAAATGTGAATGCAATAAAGGCAAACGAAAAACAAATGTAAAAAAAAAAATATATAATAAAATTTTATGCAACACTGGCAATATGAGCCGAAAAGCAATTACTTAATAATTTTTTTTTGTCAACTCAGACAAACGTTAAGTGGGTCACTAAGTCTTTCAAATAGATATATATAGTTGAATACAAATATACATATCTATTTTTTTTTAAGGGGGAAGGTGTAGCATTACATAAGTACACCGCCCTTACAGTCGCTGTCATGTACACATAATTTATGTGTACATGTAAACCGCACATGTTGCCAAAACAAACTGACCCAAATAAATTCCGTTAAACCCCAGCGGGAGTTTAACATCAAATATACACACCGCCACACATGGCGTCTCCAGTTACATTTGTTGCATTTTGTCAAGTGCATTGCCCGAGCAGTCACAATGACCAACTGAGCGACAGCGTCAGTTTGTCAATGTGCACCAATGAAATATTTATGATTCACATATGCTGACACAGCATATGTTGAACACTCATTCTTTAACATATATATATTAGTGTAAGTTAGCGTAAGAAAATTTGTATAAATAGAGAAAGTAATTCAATAAAGAAATGAATGCTATTTTGTACTTTGAACCAAACGATTGATTTATTAGACCGCCTCGATTTTTGTGTTATTTCTTTTCGACTTGAGAGGATGAGATACCATTTCCACCAAAGCATAAAACTTTAAATCTACGTTAAAGTGACGGAGATATGGCGAACCAAAAATTTTTTTAATGCAAATTTGTAGTTTTTTATATACTTTCCACCAGAGATGCTTAACGAACGAACAGATTCTATTTCGTTTTGTTAGTTCACAGAAAAAACTTATCAAAATGGTTTTGCTTCACAACGCTAAATTATCAAAATGGTTTTGTTTCGTTAATTCACAATGCTAAATTATCAAAACCATTTCGTTTCGATAACTCACAAAACTAAATTATCAAAATGCAGCCGTTAACGTTGAAACGAGGTAAATCAAAAAAAGATTGCCTACACGAGGGCATACATACACAGCTGTCGCTCAAATCGTAGCAGTTCGTGCATACGGGTATTTCCATGATGACAAACGTGACATTCGTAGGGATTCAACGTGAAGAAAAGCATCGATTAATGTATATTTTAATTTTTTCAACGTGGCCTTTGAATAGCTCTTTACAAGCACCATGTTTAGTGAAAATGTTAGATCTACAGCGAAAAGCATTTAAAAAATAAGTGAATATTTTAAAAATATAAATACACGCGCGCCATCTGTTGGAACATAGCGGTGGTTATAACCTAATCTCATTAGTAAATATGTTGCATATATTTAGACAGGAGCTAGAAATTACATACATACATACATACATACATACAGGTGAAACTAATAAAAGCGTGTTAATATATGGACACAAACACCGGTTGGTAATCTATATCTATATATATATAAAAATCAAGCCTATTTCTTTGTCTGCGGCTTTCGCCCAAACGCGTGGAGGGATTTGTACCAAATTTACACACCAGCTTGTGATGACCCCAATCCGGAGGATTAGGTGTCCCACAAATACATACAGACGTACATGGGATATACATAAAGATTTACATATGAATTTATATGTTTTTGAATTTACATACATACATACATATATTATATATATGTCTACATGCAAAGCGTAACATACATACATACATAAGAGAATGAATTTTACATATATATACATATCCATATATATATATATTTACATACATTTTGTACCAATGTTACTACATATATTGAATTTATATATTTATATACATACATACATATGTACCTACATTAGACATATGTACAACATGCATATTTCTAACAAATGGATTTTATATGCAGAATATATATACAACAACATACATGAAATATACACTTTGATAAAACGCATTTATTTTGATGGGCACTCTAATACACATACATACAGATAGCAAGTGGAAATTGTGCAGATCATAGGCGATTGAACTCAGCGCGACCGATAGGTGACAGCGAACACACAAGCGCACGTGCATGCAAGCGCAGCCGCTGGCCAACGGAAAACCCGAGTCAACGCAGCGTTACAGCGAACACACAAGCATACATGTATTCAAGCGCAGCCACGGCCAATAGGAAAACCCACCACCGCATTTAGGCAAACAAGAGAAGGCCCGCACCAAGAAGGAAAGGAATAAAGCTAAGGCAACGATATAGAAACAAACATACATATGTTAAACTGAGCTTAAGTTAAAATAAGTTGTTACGTACGGTTTTCCAGGCTGGCACGCATATTACGGCTCCATTGCGCCACTCCCCTCGCCGCGCAGGTGTGCTTGCTTAAGCACGAGCTAACTCGCCGGCCTATGGGGTGGTTCTTGCGGCTTCGAGGCATGCCGCCGCACCATACAAAAAAACTCACACCTGCAAATGATATTGATCTAATCTCGAAGATATTGTTCGGCTTTTCCCTCCCATGTCATCACCACACCCCCCTACTGTCCATCCTACTCATCCTTGCCGGCATATGATGTTGTTTTGCCGGCCGCTCTCTATACCCACCCATCCATGGTCGGCTGTGGCAAGTTGATGCCGACCCCAAAAGCAACCCCCATGAATCCCTTAATTCATCCCCATTATCCCACCGTCCCCTCCAATGTCCGTCCGTTTACACCGCATCCGAAATAAATTGTCACAACCTCTTCAGATTAATATTCCATAACTATGGCTTTATTGCACGATTACTTCAAGTATGTACAGGGGCATATGAGCACATTGGTTGTACCCAACTAATGGGCTGTCATTTCCCTCACACCGATTCATACAAAACTACCAAGCATATCTTAAAACTACGCTGGCCTTCAGTGGCATGCCAAAGTGGCAAGTATAAATCTTCCTCCTAGGAAGGTGGATTATTTCCAAATACATACGCTTAAACTCAGACAATATTCAATTCAATCGTCGTGCCTATACACATAGGCCTATCCTATTAACTAAAGCAACAATACATTCAAACAGCTCAATTGCTAAGCTAGGCTCTAGGTGCCCTACTAATCAATATAAAAATACAAATTATTGGATACCTGCACCTTCATTGGTGTGCTTGGCAACTTACATGTAAATTTATCCCTATACTAGAATTCGGTTTCCCTACCCGAGTGTTATTCATGTGGCCGCATGCCATGTTGCAAAAAAATAAATATCGCTTAGATCTAATCTGGATGTTTAATTCATGTCCGTAAGAACTATCTTATTTCTACTTGCCCTAATTTCTTATATTTCTAATAAAATTTAAACTGGCCGATTCATTAGGCTTTGCGTACTTACAAAGCATCAAAATAAACTGCGTTGAATACAATAAAATGGTAAATAGATTTTAATAATTTACTTTATTTTGTTTTCTTATTTTGTGCGTGTACACAGCTCGCCAAGAATTCTAGAATGTCCTTCTTCTTTTTTTCTTGGTCAAACCAATGACAGGGAGTTGCCCTATTTTCATACATATTCCTTATTCACTAGGGAACTAGTACAATTTTTCGCCTACAGATGGCGAGTTCGTGTTTACAAAGTAGAAGTGAGCACCTGATTGGTCGCTTTGTCAAATTCGTCGCTCAAACGCGGCGATGCCATATTATCTCTTTTCACAAGTGATAATGTAAAGGCCTGTACACAATTGCCATCTTTTACATGAGTGATAATATTAAGGCCTGTACACAATCGTCATTGGTTTTTTTTCTACTCATAGTGTGACCAATGACGATTGTTAGCATGCTTGCGTTTTAAAGGATTACAGCTTCGGCCAACCTGACTCTAATCGACCACGATTATTCTTAATTTCTAAAGCCTATCTAGCCTAACTATTTAACCATACAATATACACATGTAGTGTCGCACATCTAAGGAACGAGATGCATCTCGATGAGCTAAGCTTCTGCTGACCACATTCTGATACGCGAGGCCTCTACGACTCCGTCGTAGGGTAGTTGGGTTAATTGACAATTCTCAATATCTCTTATTACATACCGGTCGTGTGGTAATGTTTTATGAATTACGTAGGGGCCTCTGTATTTTGGTATGAACTTTTTATTAGTTCCAGCGGCTGTATCGACGTTACGTATGACTACAAAATCGCCGACGGAGTATGTATCAGGGGGCTTGCTGCGTTCAGAGAGGTATTTCGAATTGTATTCTTGAGATTTCTCTATCGCGGCTAAGGCCGACGAGCGAATAGCTGCGAAGTCTCGAGTCGGGGTCGTGCTGTTCTTGTCTTCTAGATGTTCGGCAAGTTCGTCGACTACTGCGCCTCTTTGTTCGACGCCGAAAAGCAAGACGCTAGGGGCGTACCCGGTGGTAGAATGTATGGTATTATTAAGACTATATTCAGCTTGACCTAGCTTGGCTGACCAATTGGCATGATTTACTGGTTCTGAAATTTTGCTTAGGATAGCTCTAATAACTCTGTTGACCCTTTCTACCTGCCCGTTTGCCTGTGGAGAGGCAGTGGCCACCTTCACATGAGACACATTACTTCTCAAAAGATACTCGCTGAATTCGAGGGATGTAAAGCAGGAGCCGCGGTCCGATATTAATCTTTTTGGCCTACTATAATAGCTAAAATACTTTTCTAGGCAAGCTATGACTTCTTTCGTACTCGTCGGGTTCACTGGGTAAAGGCGGACAAATTTGGTAAAAGCATCGATAATCACTAAGACGTATTTGCGCTTTGAGGTAATAGATGGCAGAGGGCCAAAATGGTCGACATGTATAGTATCGAATGGTATCGGCTTCTTCGGGATGCTATGCATATTGCGCTTGTTTACTCGAGCGGGGGCGGAGTACATAATGCATTTGATGCAGTTTCGAACTAGTCTTTCGACTTTATCTTTCATTTTGGGTAACCAGTAGTGTTTCTTCAGCTGGTCGCATGTCTTTTCGATGCCTAGGTGGCCAATTTTTTCGTGAGTCAGTCTAATAATATTTTCCTCCATTTCATACGGGACGTAAAGCTGCAGGTACCCCTCTCCCCCTTTCCTAAAGACGAGGCCATCTACCAGTTCATAATTGGGTAATGGGCCTGCTTCGAGTTCGTCTCGTAATCGTTTTATGTGATCGTCGCGGTATTGTGCCGCTTGAATGTGGAAATCTGCTTCGTCAGCATCTGCAGCTGAAACCACTTCGCAGTGTGTCAACGCCGTTTTGTGTTTATGGAGGGCGGCGACGACCGACGTGGTTTCATCGGCAGTTCCGCCCTCAGGGGAGCGGCTCAGCGCGTCGACATGGCCCATATTAATTCCACCTCTGTGTTGGATTGTATAGTTATAGTTTTCTAGCTCTAGGGCCCATCTTGCTATTCGCGGGTTTAGCTGTTTTTTTGTTAAAGTCATCGTGAGTGAGTTGCAGTCTGTGACTATCTTAAACGGAATTCCTTCTAAATAAATTCTGAAACGGCGGAGCGCGTATATGATTGACAATGTCTCAAGCTCGAAGCTGTGGTATCTTGCTTCGCTTTTTGTTGTGGCTTTTGAAAAGTACATAACAGGGTGTAAGTAACCATCCGTTTGTCTCTGTAATATGACTGAACCAAAGCCTGACGAACTTGCATCACAGTGCCGCTCAGTTTGTTTTTTTGGATCGTAAATTGATAATACTGGGGCGGACAATAGCTTAGCCTTGAGTTCATTAAAAGCTCGCAAATATTCTTCGGACAACTCAAATTTAACACCATCCCGTGTTAATTTTTGTAAGGGTGAAGCGATTCTGGAAAAATTTTGAATAAACTTTCTAAAGTACGAGAAGAGTCCCAAACAGGTTTTTAGTTCTTTGTGATTTCTCGGAGGTTCGTATTTTCTGATTGCTTCTACGTGTGAATCTCTGGGGCGTATTCCTTCCGCGCTGACTGAATAACCTAAGTATTCGAGGGAATTGAATCCGAACCTACATTTGCTAAGTCTAAGTTCGAGGTTTGTTTCTTTCATTCTTCTAAGTACTCTGCTTAGGGTTTGAATGTGGGACGGAAAGTCTGCAGTGGCTACGATTATGTCGTCCCTGTATACCATGATGGAACCGTCATCAATTAGGTCTCTGAAAATGTTATGGACATATCGCTGAAATACCGCGGGGGCGTTTTTTAAGCCAAAGGGAATACGGAGATACTCAAATTGACCGTATGGTGTAACGAAGGATGTATATTTTATTGAGTCGGGAGCCATTTTTACGTGAAAGAAACCGTTCTTAAGATCGAGAGTCGAGAAAAACTTTTTTTCTCCCAAATAATCAAGACAGTCTTCAATTAGCGGTAGCGGAAAGTTATCCCTAACTGTTAGTTTGTTAAGTGGGCGGTAGTCGACGCATTTACGTACTTCGCCATTTTTCTTTTTGACTAATACGATCGCAGACGCGTATGGTGAATCGCTTGGCCTAATAATGTTTTTATTCAGCAATTCATCTGTTATTTTCTTTAGTTCGGTTTTTTCATAGAGCGAAAGCCTTCTAGGGTATGAGTGAAAGGGTTTATCGTCAACTAGTCGAATCTTCATCTCGTAATCGTACGGTTTGGCTGTAATACCTGTTGCTATTAAGTAGTTATCTTCTAGAGTTTGCTTCAACATATTGACGTATTGTCCTTCTAGTTCTGGATTTATATTTATTTCTTCGACGACTGCACTCAGTTTATCAAAAATTTCTTCATTCGAAAATTCGTTGAGCGGGCATAACCCGTCGCAACAAGGCCCATGAGACAACGACGGTGTCTGCGGTTCCGGTTCACAGTATTCCATATTAAAACAGGGGTCAGCAGATTTTAGCATCGAATATCTCTCTCTATCCTTATTACAAGGTATGCTATTCAAGTTAAGTGCACAGAAATAAGATGTCTCGTCTGGTGTAAGGTTCTTTTCTTGGTTTAACCGTTTGTTTATTGAATATAAACGAATATTAAATTTTCTCAGAAAATCTCTGCCTAAGATAAGAGGGATTGTCATTGTGTCATCAGGCACTACATTTAGAATGAATTCATTTATTTTATCTCCAAATTTTAATCCACATTTTATTTTTCCAAAAGTAAACAAATTATTATTTCCTAAGCCTCGAAATTTTGATTGCTTAGCGGTTCCAGTTATATCAAAGGACACAGCGGATTTGCGTATAAAGCTAGTTGGACTGCCGGTATCGAAAAGAGATAAACAATCTATAACTCTTTTGCACTTAACTTGTTTATGCAAGAAGGCGACACTTACCATGTTCATGGATCCTATCATTTTGTAACAAAGCTCATCATCTGCCTCGGGACTCTCAGAGTTAACAGCGGCGACTGTTTTCTTCGTTTGTGGTATCTTCTTTGGGTTGGTGCAGTTGCGGTGATCGTGGCCCATCTTCCAGCATCGGAAACAGCTACCTTCGGTTCTCCTCTCGTATGGGCACTTGCTCTGGAAGTGTCCCATACGCGTGCAATTGAAGCACCTAATCTCTGCTTCTGTAACTTGTTTTGCTGCTGGCTTCGGTTTTTGTGTGTTTTCGCCGGTAGACATCCGGGACGCGCGTCGGCGCTCGTACAAGTCAAGTGAGTCTTTAAATTCTTTCATTGTTCGGGCATTCATTAGGATATATACTTCAGGTGACCTATCTTGAAGACCATCGACGATGAAGTTAATTAGTTCGAAATCGTCGATATAATTGCAGCGAGCGGCTATGTTCTCCATCTCTAGTACATAGCGCCGTATGGTGCTCTTTTTATCCCATCTGTGAGTAGAAAGCGCTTTATATACCTCACTACGGCTTACTACTCGACCAAATTCTTTAATTAACAGGTTTTTTAATTCTTCATAATTTAACGCGTCTTTATTTAAAAGGAGTTTTGCGTCACCACAAAGCGAGTTACACAAACAGGTGTATTTGAAAATATCATCGGCGTTTATCATTTGCATTACTCTCTCAAAGTTTCTGAGAAAGTCATGCACGCTGTAGGTTTTAGTTTCCCCGTCGAACTTTGTGATGGTGTGCTCAATGTCACGAAAGGTCAAACGGTTTGAGAGTGTTAGCCTTCCGTTAGCTACGGTGGTGTCGTGGCGTGTGCTTTGACATTATCGCTTTAAGTCGGCGACGGCTTTTTCTAGCAGTAGCAGCTCTTTTTCTTTCTTTAGGATTGCAATTCTCTTTTCCAATTCGCTTTCAGTTGATTGTGGGTCAGCGGTGGTATTGAATTCGGTGGCGATGGTGATAGCGACGGCGGCATAGGTGTTGGCATTTATGGCAGCCGACGTTGTGGTAGCAGTTGCAGCGGAGGTTATACAGGCAGCGGCGTCAGATTTTACAATGGCTTCGATATCATTGGCTTCGGTGGTATTTCCAACAGAGAGTTTTTGTGCAGCGGTTTTGTCGACTTTAATAGCTGCGGTGCCACAAATTTCATTGGCTTTTGTTGCTTCGAGATTTTTGGGAGCTGCTGCGGCGGCGTCGGCGTTGCATTCTGCAGTGGTTATGGCAAAAGTTTTGGCGATGTCCGCGGTGTCTTCGAAAGCTGTTGTGGCAGCGGTGGCGGCGGTGGTGGCAGCGGTGGCGGTATTATATATTACGTCAAATTGTGTGGCAGCAGTGGTGTTCCCCGGGGTATTTTTAGTGAGATTGGTAGTAACGGTGGCTGTTGTATCATCGGTGGGTTTTTCTCGGGCTCCATCTTTCCCGAAGTTGGCAATTATTTTGATAGCAGCGGAGTCGGTCCCGGCAGCGGCGTTGGGAGCGTTAGATTTTTCCCTGGATCGAGAACGGGTAATTGGTCGTTTTCCATCGTCGCCCTGGTGATCCGGCATCTTTTAATTATTTTAATTAAATGTTTGGTTCACACCTGATAATTTACTTTATTTTGTTTTCTTATTTTGTGCGTGTACACAGCTCGCCAAGAATTCTAGAATGTCCTTCTTCTTTTTTTCTTGGTCAAACCAATGACAGGGAGTTGCCCTATTTTCATACATATTCCTTATTTACTAGGGAACTAGTACTATTTTTCGCCTACAGATGGCGAGTTCGTGTTTACAAAGTAGAAGTGAGCACCTGATTGGTCGCTTTGTCAAATTCGTCGCTCAAACGCGGCGATGCCATATTATCTCTTTTCACAAGTGATAATGTAAAGGCCTGTACACAATTGCCTTCTTTTACATGAGTGATAATATTAAGGCCTGTACACAATCGTCATTGGTTTTTTTTTCTACTCATAGTGTGACCAATGACGATTGTTAGCATGCTTGCGTTTTAAAGGATTACAAGATATATATATTGCGGCGTTATTTCACCCTTTGTGGCGCTAATTCACTTATGGCAGCAATTTACAACGAATATGTGAAGGGTTATTTCCTGACCTACCTCAAGACGTCTTGTTGGTGCGGAGAGGCACGAGTTAAATCTGCTCGTCATTACCCACAATTACCCACGACTAAAATCACTATAATCAGGTGAAATTCCGCCTTTTTTCACATTGGTGATGTCACCAAATTCCATCAAAATTACACATAAATATCAGCTGAGCTACCCGCAAGCAACTTTATCAAAAAAAATCTGATGTCAATATTTATAGGCGTACATGCGTACCTACACACATATCCCTAGCTTAGAGTGCAAATTGTGTAAGTCCTTTTTTCAAACTTTGTAGGAGAGACAAAAAACAAAAAATAAAAAAAATTTCAAAATGAAAAAAAATTTCTGTTCATATAAAAATTTTGGACTTACACAATTTTCTTCGCTTTTTGGACTTACACAATTTGCGTATCACTGAATAACAACGAGTAGAAATATGACAAGTATCACAGACTTGTTTAGTGTGGTGCGTATTTGATTTTTCTAGACTTCTACACCTAAAAACACTTTTTCATAAAAATGGACTTACACAGTTTGCACTCTAAGCTAGCGATATGCATTTGTACAATCAGAAACGACTTACATTTCATCTGGGATCCACCCTAATACGTCTATATATATATATGTACATGCTTACATGCACTAATGTATGTATGTACTGATATTACGCCGCCACAATGTATAAAGGAAATTCCAAGTGCTTACTTGATCATGTGCATCCATATATGTCGAGACAAATCTGTGCAGTTTGCAGGTACATTTGTTTGTCTTTTCCTTTTAAGTGGTGCGAATACTCATCTAGTCAAGCGGCTGAATGCCATATGAAATTGCAAGCATAAATTTGTCACCTACTTACGCTCCACACTAATTATGTGTAAATAAACAAAGTATGTACTACTCCAAGCGCTGCTTATGCATATATATACGTATGGATGCGAATAAATGAATAACAATGTGAACAGCGAAGTAAACCCCCCTTGCTGACTGCGTCCTCGACAATTGGCATACGAATGTGCATGTGCAAAATCTCCTCGTGACTGCCGCTACTCTCGTTTCCACGATCAATTGGTTGCCGCTTCGCCAAATATTATGAAAATTGGAACCCCATCAGACAAATTACTCACCGGCTTCCAGATTTTCGTACTAATGTATATAAAATTTGTTTACATTCGGGCTGCTATTGTTTTTTCGTCTTCACTGCTGCTTGGAGTTATGCATTGACGTTATTGGCACTGTTGTTATTGCAAAGCGTCAGCTTCTGGAAAGAGCGAAGTTCTGTCTGTCCATTCCTTGCGCCGCCGTCAGTCGCTGCGTATGCGATTGCACATACACACATATATGTACACGTAAATATGTATGTATTTTATGCAGACAGGTCTGATTTTATGGTATGTGGTGCTTTGAATGCGCTGCTGAGCCGCTGTTCTGCTTAATCCTCTTCGTATTCTCGTTCTGGCATATTCTTTGTTCTGTTGCTGTTCTCTATTCTCGTAATATTCAGAGCGACGTCGTCGTCTTGAGTTGGGCGTCGCGGCCGCTAGAGCGTTATATGACGTTGTTTGGTAAAAAAAATTACGGGCGCTCAATTGTTGTTCTTGCATTTGGATAGCTGGGCAAGCTGGTGCTGTAATAGTCTTCAAAATAGTCTTCTCTCGAGCCGGCCTGTATGTATGTATATATATGCGTGCACGTGGTCACCACGCTGGCGGCACGTGCATATACATACATATATGTAGGTATGTACGCGGCGCCCTCCGTCTCCACGCCGTTTCTTTTCGGGACAGCAAATCCGGCACTCGGTGACGTCGCCTGTGCATGGAATAAATGGTTCAAACTGATTTTCGCTACTCAAGCACATTTTTTCGTAGACATACATATGTACATATCCATGTATATCCCTAGTTAAATAATCATATTTTTACATACGTTAAAGATAATCATGACGCATGATAGGGTTTTCAGCTACATATATCTTCACAGTTTATTTACAAATTTGCCCTGAACTTGCACAAACTTTATTATAGATATGTAAAATAAATGTAAACATTATAAATAAAATATATTTAAATCGGTTTACTATAAAAAAACTAAACCAAAAGAACTTCTTCAATTTTCTCCTGAAATTGGGAAACACCCATTTTCCGTTCCTTTTTGAATAACTTTGCTGCAAAAATCAGACTTTTTGAGTTACAATCTAAATGAACTGGAAACTCATTAAGAAAAATAAATGACAATTTTTTATGAAGGTCGGTCAAACACAATTTTGGAACATATCAAATATTGTCCTCGCGACATATAGCATTTTTGAACTTATTGCATGACCCATTGCCTTTCGCCTTTTTTGGAAGGGCAGTATGTACAAAAGTAGAAACGATTACTTCAAGTATGTACAGGGGCATATGAGCACATTGGTTGTACCCAACTAATGGGCTGTCATTTCCCTCACACCGATTCATACAAAACTACCAAGCATATCTTAAAACTACGCTGGCCTTCAGTGGCATGCCAAAGTGGCAAGTATAAATCTTCCTCCTAGGCAGGTGGATTATTTTCAAATACATACGCTTAAACTCAGACAATATTCAATTCAATCGTCGTGCCTATACACATAGGCCTATCCTATTAACTAAAGAACAATACATTCAAACAGCTCAATTGCTAAGCTAGGCTCTAGGTGCCCTACTAATCAATATAAAAATACAAATTATTGGATACCTGCACCTTCATTGGTGTGCTTGGCAACTTACATGTAAATTTATCCCTATACTAGAATTCGGTTTCCCTACCCGAGTGTTATTCATGTGGCCGCATGCCATGTTGCAAAAAAATAAATATCGCTTAGATCTAATCTGGATGTTTAATTCATGTCCGTAAGAATTATCTTATTTCTACTTGCCCTAATTTCTTATATTTCTAATAAATTTTAAATTGGCCCATTCATTAGGCTTTGCGTACTTACAACGCATCAAAATAAACTGCGTTGAATACAATAAAATGGTAAATAGATATAGATATTGCGGCGTTATTTCACCCTTTGTGGCGCTAATTCACTTATGGCAATTTATAACGAATATGCGAAGGGTTATTTCCTGACCTACCTCAAGACGTCTTGTTGGTGCGGAGAGGCACGAGTTAAATCTGCTCGTCATTACCCACAATTACCCACGACTAAAATCACTATAATCAGGTGAAATTCCGCCTTCTTGCACATTGGTGATGTCACCAAATTCCATCAAAATTACACATAAATATCAGCTGAGCTACCCGCAAGCAACTGTATCAAAAAAAATCTTATGTCAATATTTATAGGCGTATATGCGTACCTACACACATATGCATTTGTACAATCAGAAATGAATTACATTTCATCTGGGATCCACCCTAATACGTCTATATATATGTACATGCTTACATGCACTAATGTATGTATGTACTGATATTACGCCGCCACAATGTATAAAGGAAATTCCAAGTGCTTACTGGATCATGTGCATCCATATATGTCTATATGCATGGGAGTAGGCGCGAGACAAATCTGTGCAGTTTGCAGGTACATTTGTTTGTCTTTTCCCTTTAAGTGGTGCGAATACGCATCTAGTCAAGCGGCTGAATGCCTTATGAAATTGCAAGCATAAATTTGTCACCTACTTACGCTCCACACTAATTATGTGTAAATAAACAAAGTATGTACTACTCCAAGCGCTGCTTATGCATATATATACGTATGGATGCGAATAAATGAATAACAATGTAAAAGCCCGTCTCCACATAACTTGTTTCACCAAAGAAACATGTAGCAAAACATCTCGCTAAATAACCCGTCTCCACGTGGCTGATCGTGATTCAGTTTAACATTTCTCTTTCTTGCTATTCTTAAATGTTTGTATGTTTGCTTATTTTTGCGTTTTTGTTTTGGTCTGTGTGAGATTCCGATAGATTTTCGATACAAAATTAGAGAAGACATCGATATCATCGAGGTTGGCAAGATGATTCAGAATGAAACAGTGTTTCAATCTTCACTCGCTCTCAGAAATTTTGTATGGAAATTGGCGAGATTCGGCACTGGTTTCCGTGTCGAAACAAGATTGAGAGAGAAAATGGAGAAAAAAAAGAGCGAAACGCGTTATGTGGAGACATGGTATAAACAGCGAAGTAAACCCCCCTTGCTGACTGATTCCTCGACAATTGGCATACGAATGTGCATGTGCAAAATCTCCTCGTGACTGCCGCTACTCTCGTTTCCACGATCAATTGGTTGCCGCTTCGCCAAATATTATGAAAATTGGAACCCCATCAGACAAATTACTCACCGGCTTCCAGATTTTCGTATTAATGCATATAAAATTTGTTTACATTCCGGCTGCTATTGTTTTTCGTCTTCACTGCTGCGTGGAGTTATGCATTGACCTTATTGGCACTGTTGTTATTGCAAAGCGTCAGCTTCTGGAAAGAGCGAAGTTCTGTCTGTCCATTCCTTGCGCCGCCGTCAGTCGCTGCGTATGCAATAGCACATACACACACACGTACATATGTATTTTATGCAGACAGGTCTGATTTTATGGTATGTGGTGCTTTGAATGCGCTGCTGAGCCGCTGTTCTGCTTAATCCTCTTCGTATTCTCGTTCTGGCATATTCTTTGTTCTGTTGCTGTTCTCTATTCTCGTAATATTCAGAGCGACGTCGTCGTCTTGATTTGGGCGTCGCGGCCGCTAGAGCGTTATATGACGTTGTTTGGTAAAAAAATTACGGGCGCTCAATTGTTGTTCTTGCATTTGGATAGCTGGGCAAGCTGGTGCCGATTACATGTCAAAATAGTCTTCTCTCGAGCCGGCCTGTATGTATGTATATATATGCGTGCACGTGGTCACCACGCTGGCGGCACGTGCATATACATACATATATGTAGGTATGTACGCGGCGCCCTCCGTCTCCACGCCGTTTCTTTTCTGGACAGCAAATCCGGCACTCGGTGACGTCGCCTGTGCATGGAATAAATGGTTCAAACTGATTTTCGCTACTCAAGCACATTTTTTCGTAGACATACATATGTACATCTCCATGTACTAGTATATACATGTGTACATATGTATGAACGTGGATGTGCGTGCAAATGATTAGCGCTATGGATTTCTTTACACTTACCTCCTTTGGATTACAAATCGCAGGAAAATTCTTTACCGGAACGTGATGGGCGAGGAAAACTAGCACAATTTCCCAAATTTGGTTTGGCAACCAGCGCATATAAGTATATTGTATATGCAAGCACGTGTATGAAAATATATGTACTGCAACTATGGAAATTAAACTATTCCAAGTTGCTCACTGACTTACTTTCGCGCTCGGTGGTTCAATCTGAAATGAAACGATGGTCGGCCGTTGAGGTTTTCGTCCTCGGCTGCGCTTCGTAAAAACAGACGCTCTTTGACGTTTATAGTGCGATCGCGAATTTATAACACAGCTTGGGCTGTGTTTAATGAACGTGGCAATGTCATATTTTTAGAAAAGGAAAAAACCAATTTATTCATATTTCCGGGGAAAAGGGAAGGAAACCTTTTTACTTTCAGCAACCCTGGACGGACTGAGCCACCCCAGCTGCAAAAGGAAAAGTCCGTCACAAATGGCGCCCGAGCAGGGACTCTAACTAATAGAGATATACTTATAAATACAACATTTTGGAACAAGGTTTTCGAGCTAGAATATCACAGCAAGAATTTTTTTTGAGCGATTCTGACAACAACGAGGAAATATGTGTATATGCAACATACGATCAATACAACGAATAATCCACAGCAATGGTGAAGGTATCGTGGGTGTACTACCTCAGCCGAGAGGAGCTATCGAAGTACATCGTTGAATTTAAACTGGAGGGATTAGGAACGATGGACGATCAACGTAAACGCCTAGGAATATTTATAAAAGTAAACGCCAACAATAAGGAGCTAGAGCGTCGATTCGAGGAATTGGAACTCCAACACGGAAAGCCGACGATCACAATTTGTCCTCCAACGCCTATGGGGAGCACTGATTTGGAATTACCTGGTGGCAGTGGAAATCAATCGCCGCGAAATACAAGGGAGCATGAGGAGGATATACGAGAAGCGCCGAGGTACGTATGTACGAGTTTGCCACAAATGTATGGTATGCCACAATCAACGTCGTATGCAACTACAATGGATCGAGTGCGCAAATGGGGATTAAGTACGATGGCGAAAGAGATCCACTATGATTCATCGAGCGAGTAGAAGAGTTGGCAGACTGGTACGAAATAGACTGGAATTCCATTCCACGAGCGATACCGGAGCTACTCAAAGACAAGGCCTTAGTATGGTTCCGTAACAACAACCGGAATTGGAAAGAGTGGGAAGTTTTCAAAAGGGATTTCCTGTAGTTCTTCCTCAGCTCAAGGTACTTCGAGCGTTTGGATGACGAAATAAGGCAGCGCAGGCAACGACCAGGTGAGAGATTTAAAGATTATGTGCTAGCATTACAGGGGTTGATGCGATACGCCGGTTACACGGATGAGCAAAAACTGAGCCGAATCTACCGCAATTCACGTCGAGAATACCAGCTGTACGTCAAGCGAAGCGAGTTTAACACCCTCGAGGATTTGGTGAGCCTGGTCGAAGACTATGACAACATCACTCCAGAGAAAGAGCAACTGAAACCGACAGCAAGACCATTTGTTCCACGAAGGCAAGAGGAACGTTATCACTGTTTAAACGCCGGTGAAAGTCAAGGAGGACAGCAGAGAAGGGAAACTATCAAACCAAACAAACACGCCACAGCAAAGATATGTAGACGTACGCGCAGCATGCAGACGATGTGGTGAAAGTGGACACTTCGCAGTAGGGTGTCGCAACGAACGCCGAGATTTTTGTTGGACATGTGGTCGACGAGGTGTACTCACGCGTGACTGTTGCCGCACACGACAGGGAAACGGTCAGGGTCCTCATTGGTGCCGAGGGGTGAGGACTCCAGAAACAGAACCTCGAGCAACGTAAACATTTTTTGGCAAGCACAAGGCAAAGTTATGGCAGAAGTGGAAGTAGACGGCGCACAGGTGACAGCCGCAATCGATACGGGAGCAATAAGGAGTTTTATTAATGATACGATGGCAGAGAAATTAGATCTGAGAAATTTCAAGGACCACTTCCGCCCTCAAAGCATGGCAACACGATGGCGTTGGTCTTCATCGATAGGTTTTCGAAGTGGGTAGAGATCATGCCAATACGTAAAGCGACGACAAAGACTCTGACACGAGGATTTCGAGAGAGAATTATGGCCCGATTCGGCGTTCCCAAAGTACTGATTACAGACAATGGAGCACAGTTCGTCAGCAGCAAGTTTAAGAAATTCTTAGAAGAACTCGGCGTAAAACATCAACTAACCGCACCGTACACTCTTCTTCTTCTTCTTGATTGGCGCTTAACCGTCTAGACGATTCTGGCCGAGTCCAACAGAGCGCGCCAATTGCTTCTGTTTCGTGCAGCATGGCGCCACTTGGGAACACCTAGGGAGGCAGCATCGCTGTCCACCTGATTTTCTCAACGCAGTGGAGGTCTCCCTTTTCTTTTGCGTTCAGCGGGTTTCGATAGAAATGCTTTCTTGGCCGGAGCGCCTTCGTCCATTCTGACGACGTGACCTGCCCAACGTAGCCGCTGGATCTTTATTCGCTGAACAATTTCGATGTCTGTGTAAAGCTCGTACAGCTCATCGTTAAATCTCCGTCGATACTCGCCCACGCCAACGCGCAAAGGTCCATAAATCTTACGAAGAACCTTTCTCTCGAATACTCCAAGTGCCATCTCATCTGATTTTGAAATTGTCCATGCTTCTGCGCCGTACATGAGGACTGGAACGATGAGCGTCCTGTAGAGTGTGATTTTTGTTTGTCGAGAGAGGACTTTACTTTTCAGTTGCATACTTAGTCCGAAGTAGCATTTATTGGCAAGCGTAATTCTTCGTTGGATCTCCGTGCTGACATCATTCTTGATGTTAATGCTGGTTCCCAGATAAACGAAGTCCTTAACAGTTTCGAATTTGTAGCTATCAACATTGACGTGGCTGCCAAGGCGTGCTGTTTCTTTGTGTGATGACAGGAGGTACTTCGTCTTGTCCTCGTTGACCGCCAAACCCATTTTCTTAGCCTCTTTATCCAGCTTGGAGAAGGCAGAACATACGGCGCGAGTGTTAGTGCCAATGATGTCGATATCATCGGCGTACGCCAGCAGTTGTACACTCTTGTGGTATAAAATGCTTCCTGTATGGTTAAGTTTTGCAGCTCGTATTATCTTTTCCAGCATCAAATTGAAGAAGTCGCACGAAAGAGAGTCACCTTGTCTGAAACCTCGTTTGGTCTCGAACGGCTCGGAGAGGTCCTCCCCAATTCTGACGGAGCTGGTGGTGTTAGTCAACGTCATTTGGCATAGCCGTATAATTTTAGCAGGGAAACCAAATTCAGACATTGCGGCATACAGGCAATTCCTATTCGTGCTATCAAAAGCGGCTTTAAAATCGACAAAGAGATGGTGTGTGTCGGTTCCTTTTTCATGGGTTTTTTCCAGTATTTGTCGTATTGTGAAGATCTGGTCGATGGTAGATTTACCAGGTCTGAAGCCACACTGATAAGGTCCAATCAGACTGTTGACGATAGGCTTCAGTCTTTCGCACAATACACTTGCTAAGACCTTATATGCGATATTCAGGAGGCTTATCCCACGATAATTGGCGCGTACTGTGGAGTCTCCTTTTTTGTGGATTGGGCAGAGCGCACTTAAGTTCCAATCGTCGGGCATGCGCTCACCCGACCATATTCTGCATAGGAGTTGATGCATGCTCCTTATCAACTCTTCGCCACCATGTTTGAATAGCTCGGCTGGCAAGCCGTCAGCGCCCGGGGCCTTGTTATTCTTAAGCCTAGATACTGCTATTCGCACTTCGTCATGATCAGGTGGTGGAACATGCCTACCATCATCTGCTATTGGGGATTCGGGTCGTACATCTTCTCCTTCCGCACTTTCACTGTTGCCATTATCTAGCAAGGAGGAGAAGTGATCCCTCCACAACTTAAGTATGCTCTGGACATTAGTTACCAGATCACCGTTATCATTCCGGTAGGAATTTGCCCGCACCGTACACACCTCAAGAAAATCCAACGGAGAGAGCGAATCGAAATGTGAGAGAATGATAGCACAGTTCTGCGGAAGGGAGCAAAGAAACTGGGACGAGTTACTACCGGAAACGACACTGGCATTGAACACATGCGTATGTGAATCGACAGGATATAGCCCCGCATTCGTAACACACGGTAGAGAACCGAGACTTCCAAACGCACTCTATGATGAACACACATTCGGCACAGGTCAAGAAGTGGTGACTCCAAGCGAAAAGGCAACGAAAATGAAGGAAATATTCGAGATGGTGAAACGAAAGCAGCAGCACGCATCAACGGATCAGGCGCGATATTACAATCTGCGTAGGAGAAATTGGCAACCATCCATTGGCGATTTAGTGTTGGTGAAAGAGCACCAACTTTCGAAAGCAGTTGACAACTTTGCAGCCAAACTAGCACCGAGGTATAGTGGACCACACCGAGTGATGAACTTCATCTCACCGGTGATCGTAGAACTGGATAAAACACACAACGGCAAGAGGAGAACGGCACATTTAAGCCAAATCAAGGCATATCACGAAGCAGAAATCACACGCGACGATCAGATAGTAGAACCAAGAACGTCTCGAGGTAACCAACAAAACGCAAACAAACATGAATCCCGAAATAGACACCAAGCAAAGGTAGAACAACAGAGTAAACAACCGCAGTAGTCCCGAAGTAAAAACAGTCAACGGTACAACAACAGAGTACGTAATCACATGAATCCCGAAATGGAAAACAAACGAAGGTACGACAACAAAGTGAACAGGCACAGGAATCCCGAAATGGAACACGAAAGAAGATACAACAAACCGAATTAAATGGCATACAGTATAGCACAGCAACACGGTGTACAACGATTGCAAGAAGCACGGCAAGGAGCAAGCCCGCAGAACAAACATCACGTAGTATTATGTCACGACCCACAATTGTAGACACGTAGAACACGATGCTGTCGCGCACTATGGTTCGCTCACGATGGACAATGAGATAAGGAGTTATACGCAAATTGTACAGCAAGGGCAACACGTGATATATCGGGCCCCGATCACGAGCAGGACGGAAAGACTATATAATCAAACTCCCACCATGCCAAACGGGATCGGCTCAGCAATAACATATGAACAAAGGGCAACAAGTGATATATCGTACGAGGAGTCGGTATCCGGCAGCAGTCAGGAGTGGGCATATGAAACGGATCTGGTAAGGGCGACAACGCCAATATACGTATCGAGTGAGAGCGAAGACGACGATGTACCACCTATGCGACGAGGCGAAGTCTCGATAAGGCAAGAAGACGAGGAGAGATTCGGCAGGCGATACAGGGAGTTGAATCGGCGCATAAACCTCAGGATACGCCTGTACAACGCAAACGCCGACGACAACAACAACGAGGAGGGGAACGAGGAGCCAGAACGACCACCGCTGAAGAGATGTATACGCGACGTCGAAACGGCTGACGAAAACGAAGAACCGGCACAACCGCCGATCAAACAACAGATAATCGAAATGCCAGATGTTAGCGACACCATCAGAGACGGAGTTTTAGGTGAATCGGGCGACAACGATTGGGTGTTCGACGAGTTGGTCCGGATGTTAGATGATAACGAAGGAAAGACTCAGAGCGCCTGGATAAACACAACAGGTGTGGAACCTCTGCCTGAACCATCGGCGGCAGAAATCGAGGCACACATTCGGCAACCGAGCGAGCAGCGAAAACGAATCGTATTCCGAAGATTTACATATGAATTTATATATTTTGAATTTACATACATACATACATAGCTTTATATATATTACGCTAAGCGATTTTTTGTAAGCACCATAACTTTTACACCGTTATACCGATTTGCGAAAATGTGGTGTCAGATGAAAGGGCTTGACCTGTAGATGTACAGGAAGGTTTAATTTTTTTGGAAAGGGTTGCCAGATGTTTGAAAATTTAATTTTACTGTATAGTTTGTTTGATTTTAAAATTTTTGGTACCATATGAAAGGGCTTGACCTGATATTGAGTAATTTAATAAAAAATTTTCAAAAAGGGTTGCCACCTGTTTAAAAATTCAGTTTTACGCTATAGTTTGTTTGATTTTTAAATTTGAGGTGTCATATGAAAGGACTTGGCATGGAAATGAGTAATTTATTAAAATTTTTACAAATAGGGTGCCACCTGTTCAAAAATCCATTTTTACCCTACAGTTTATCTTTATCAAATTGTCGCACAGTGTAATTGAAAGCCACAGCATCGCGTGTAGTAGTATTATATATATATGTCTACACGCAAAGCGTAACATACATACATACATAATAGAATGAATTTTACAAATATATATGCATACACATATATATATATCTATATATACATACATTTTGTACCAATGTTACTACATATATTGAATTTATATATTTATATACATACATACATATGTACCTGAATTAGACATATGTACAACATGCATATTTCTAACAAATGGATTTTATATGCAGAATATATATACAACAACATACATGTAATATACACTTTGATAAAACGCATTTATTTTGATGGGCACTCTAATATACATACATACAGATAGCAAGTGGAAATTGTGCAGATCGTAGGCGATTGAACTCAGCGCGACCGATAGGTGACAGCGAACACACAAGCGCACGTGCATGCAAGCGCAGCCGCTGGCCAACGGAAAACCCGAGTCAACGCAGCGTTACAGCGAACACACAAGCATACATGTATTCAAGCGCAGCCACGGCCAATAGAAAAACCCACCACTGCATTTAGGCAAACAATAGAAGGCCCGCACCAAGAAGGAAAGGAATAAAGCTAAGGCAACGATATACAAACAAACATACATATGTTAAACTAAGCTTAAGTTAAAATAAGTTATTACGTACGGTTTTCCAGGCTGGCACGCATATTACGGCTCTATTGCGCCACTCCCTAATGTGGCATGCCCCCCTCGCCGCGCAGGTGTGCTTGCGTTAAGCACGAGCTAACTCGCCGAACTCTGGGGTGGTTCTTGCGGCTTCGAGGCATGCCGCCGCACCATACAAAAAAAACTCACACCTGCAAATGATATTGATCTAATCTCGAAGATATGGTTCGGCTTTTCTCTCCCATGTCATCACCACACCCCCCTACTGTCCATCCTACTCATCCTTGCCGGCATATGATGTTGTTTTGCCGGCCGCTCTCTATACCCACCCATCCATGGTCGGCTGTGGCAAGTTGATGCCGACCCCAAAAGCAACCCCCATGAATCCCTTAATTCATCCCCATTATCCCATCGTCTGTAATAAATATCGTCGACAACGACGTAATGTGAACATGGCCTTAAGTGCCAAACATAAATATATCGATAAGTACAGATAAGCACATCACCAATACCTTAAGTACAAAACATAAATATATCGATAAGTACAGATAAGCTCATCACTAATACTTACTTCCGCTTGAATATAGATCCGTGTGCACACAATTTTGATATAACCAATAAAAGTTAAAATCCTTACACATCTGGCGCATCTCTCTTTTATTTATCATAACAAGCACACAGGCTTGCTACATGGTGTCAGAAGTGGCAACATCAAATATAATTTTGACACACAAACGGAGGTAAATTTATTAAGCAGGGCAAGGAAAATGTCTGAACGCGTGCCGCCCGAACTGGACTGTGCAAACTTGGCAACAGAGTGGCCTAACTGGAGGCGTAATTTTCTTGTTTATTTGATTGCAAGCGGTAAATCGAAAGAGCCGGAGGCAACAAAAATTGCAACCTTCATTTGGCTACTGGGCACACAAGGTGCCAATATCTATAATACCTTGTTCCCTAATGATGGAACGCAAGACTCATTGCTTGGAAAAACCAATCTGCAACAGCAAGTACCAGCCGTAATGGTTGACGGGGTGGTGCAACAACCAGCACGCATTGAAAATGTAGTTCAGCAACGGAAATTAGACGAAGTTCTGGAAAAATTTGATGCTCACTGTTTGCCCCAGCGCAACGTAGCGATGGAGTCGTACAAATTCAATATGATTGTACAAAAAGAAAACCAATCGTTCAATGATTTTGAAACTAAATTGCGCACGCAATTACGCCATTGTGACTTTAAATGTGAGTGTGGTCGCTTGTATGAAGATCGGATGCTACGAGATCGTATTGTTGTAGGAGTTATTGATAAAAAATTGCGGCTCAAACTCTTGGATGGCCGTGATGAGGACCTACCACGCGTCATATCAATATGTAAAACTTTTGAAGCAGCAAACGTGAACAAAGGCATTTTGGACGAAAAGAGGAGTCTGATCAACACGGTTAGTAAAGACGACATACCAGACTGCTCCACTGTGGGGGCGATCAATCGCTTCTGTTACAATTGTGGTGATGCATGGAAAATAACTCATCTTAACGAGTGCAAGGCCAAGGACATAACATGCCGCAACTGTATGAAGAAGGGACATTTTATGAAAATGTGTCGCAAGTCAAAAAAGGCAGCGGTACAAAAGAGTGGTGAGAGGAATGACAACAGCAGCAACAAATCAAAAGTGGCAACAGTAAACTGGAGTGAGATACAAGGTAAATCAGATGATAAAAATATAGAAGTAAGAAAGGGTACTAGTTATAAATCCATTCGTAGATTAAACTTAGAAGTACACAGTGAGACATCGTGGACAAAGGACTTTAGAATCGCAAATGAAACGGTCACGTTTAAGCTCGATACGGGCGCGGATGTCAACTGTATCCCATTAAGCTTATGTAAAAAATTAAAAATTAATTTCGATAATCAAACAAATAAATTTTCGGTGTATGATTACAATGGAAATAAAATACAAATTTTCGGTATAACCAAGTTAAAATGCGTAGACTTGAAATTAAATACGGAACATACAGCTGAGTTTCTAGTAGTAAAGGAAAATTGCGAGCCTGTACTGGGACTTAGGTCGTGTGAGCGATTTGGCTTAATCAAACGGTTGGATATTCAAGGGATTATTTCGTTACCTCAATCAAAGGAATTATTCTTAAGTAAATACAATGATGTTTTCAAAGGAATTGGTAAATTTCCTGGAAAGTTTAAGATTCGATTATCACATAATTCTAAACCGGTACTTCATTACAAAAAACGCATTCCTAATTCCCTAATGGATAGGTTAAAAGTAGAACTTGAGAGTATGGTTCAGGATAAAATAATTTCGCCAGTAGACTATCCAACTGATTGGGTGAATAACTTGCAAATTATAGAGAAACCCAATGGTAAACTTCGGATTTGTCTTGATCCAAAACCACTTAACGCCTGCATCAGGCGCGAAGATTTCCTAATTCCAACGTTTGATGACTTAACGTCTAAATTAGCAAATAAACGCATATTTTCAGTTTTTGATCTAAAAAGTGGATTTTGGCATATGGAACTTGACAAAGAAAGCTCCGACTTAACAACATTTATGACCCCGTTTGGGAGATTTAAATTTAATCGGGTTCCTTTTGGGTTAAACTGTGCACCGGAAATGTTTCAGCGGAAAATGGTTCAAATTTTTGGAGATGTACCCGGAGTGATAGTCTACTTTGACGATTTAGCTATTTGCGCGGAAAATGAAGAGGAACATGACCGGATTTTAAACTTAGTGTTAGATAGGGCTCGTAAAAACAATGTAAGGTTTAATCAGGAAAAAATGCAGTATCGACAAAGGAAAGTTAAGTTCATGGGCAATATAATAGCCGAAGGAAAAATTAGCGCAGACGTTAAGTATCGTGACGCGATTTTGAATATGAAAAAACCGAAAGACAGAGCGGGAGTTTTAAGGTTCCTGGGGCTACTTAAATATTTATCTAAATTCATTCCGAACCTCTCAAAAAACACAGCAGAGCTGCGTAATCTGACAAGAAATGACGTGGAATTTGACTGGTCGGTCAAACATGACGAAGAGTTTAAGAATTTGCTATCAGTTATATCATCACAACCAGTGTTAGCAATTTATGATCCGTCAAAGTCAGTGGTAGTACAAACTGATGCATCGAAGGATGGACTAGGTTGTGTGATTCTTCAAGACGGACACCCCGTTGCGTTCGCGTCACGAACTCTTAGTAGAAGTGAACAAAAGTGGGCCCAAATAGAAAAAGAACTACTAGCTATAGTGTTCGCGTGCCAACGGTTTCATTTTTACTTATACGGGCGAGAATTTACCGTCGAAAGTGATCACAAGCCATTAGAAACGTTGATAAAACGAGATATCGATGACGTCACAATGAGACTACAGCGAATGTTTATGTTCTTGTTAAAGTACTCGTCGATGTCTATCATCTACAAACCAGGCAAGGACATGTTGGTCGCTGATTGCCTATCTAGGGCCCAACTGCCAGATGCCTCAGAGAATGAAGGACTGGCAGGAGTCATTCACTCTGTTATAAAATCGGTATGTATTTCAGAAGAAAACTATCGGTTGTATAGAGAAATACTAAAGGCAGATGAAAAATTTTCACGGATTTGTAGTTACATTGAGTCAGGGTGGCCGGGTTATCATCAGCTCGATGATTTTAGCCAACATTTTTTCAAATTTAAAGACAAATTACATTTTGAAAACGGGTTATTGTTTTTGGATCATCGGTTGATCATGCCATCACAGTTACAAACAAAATTAGCAAATTGGTTACATGAAACCCACCTGGGCATTGAGAAAACCCTCGCGAGGGCAAGAAAGTTGTATTACTGGCCAGGAATGAATAGTCAAATCAAAGAATTAGTTGCCTCTTGTCAGGTGTGTGAAAAATTCAAGAGAAACAATCAGAAGGAAACATTAGTGCAGGACGAACCCCCAAAATATCCATATCACATAGTAGGAATGGACTTATTTGAATATGGAAGTCATGATTACATATCGCTTATAGATTCATATTCAAATTACGTAGTAGCGTTGAAACTAAAAAACAAAACATCCAAAGAGATTGTGCTATCTATATCTCAAGTATTCGATAAACTTGGATATCCAACGGTTATCAGATGTGATAATAGTCCTTTTCATTCGGCGGAGTTTGAACAATTTGCAAGTGAATGCAACATCCAACTAAAATTCTCAAGCCCGAGATATCCGCAAAGCAACGGCTTGGCGGAAAAGGGTGTAGCTATAGCAAAAAACATACTAAAGCGGTGTTACGCAGCAAACGAAACAGATAAATTTCAATACAGATTATTAGAATATAATACTACGCCATTGGCTAGTATGCAGCTAACACCTGCAGAATTATTTTTCGGGAGGCTCATTAAAACTAAATTACCAATGTCAGATTCATTGTTGATTAAAAATAACATAGAGGAATCGGTAATTCAAAGCAAATTGGCAAAGAAAAAGGAAAAACAAAAATACTACTATGACCGGAACGCCAAGACGCTACCGGTACTGAAAGTGGGTGATCCTGTACAGTTTAAGAAAAATGGGTCTGAATGGCACTACGGCACAATAGTAGAAATTGGTAACGGGCGCTCATATATTGTTAAAGATAGTTTCAACAATCACTTTAGACGCAACCGACGGTTGATTGCGAAAGCTGGCAATGAAGATTTCAGTGCTAGCGACTTGCTATATGAGGAAAATGTAGATAGTCACAATGTTTCAACACCAAATACTACGTCTATTGGAAATAATGTTAACACGGATAGTAACACCAGAAGTGAAAGTAGCAAAAGCACTGAAGCGGAATGTAATGTGGACGAACCCTTGATCTCGGGCCAGCACGATACTCTCGTGCCATCAGTTGACAATGCAACGCCGGAGACCGGGGTATCCGAAGCAACATGTTCCAATAACTCAGCTGTAACAGATCCTGAAACCTATAGAACGAGAAGTGGTCGATCTGTTAGACCCCCAAAGAAATATGGTCGAGATTACGGTGTCTAAACCTTTGTCCACATGTAGGTAGCTGTTACACAAACCTAAATTAAAATTTAAATTGTCTAAAAGTAACTTTCATTCTTGTAATGCATTGAATTATTTATTAAATAAAATACATACATTGTAAAACTGTTAAAAAAAAAAAAAAAACAAAAAAACAAAAAAAAAAAAAAAAAAAAAAAAAAAAAGCATGTAATAAATATCGTCGACAACGACGTAATGTGAACATGGCCTTAAGTGCCAAACATAAATATATCGATAAGTACAGATAAGCACATCACCAATACCTTAAGTACAAAACATAAATATATCGATAAGTACAGATAAGCTCATCACTAATACTTACTTCCGCTTGAATATAGATCCGTGTGCACACAATTTTGATATAACCAATAAAAGTTAAAATCCTTACACATCTGGCGCATCTCTCTTTTATTTATCATAACAAGCACACAGGCTTGCTACATCGTCCCCTCCCATGTCCGTCCGTTTACACCGCATCCGAAATAAATTGTCACAACCTCTTCAGATTAATATTCCATAACTATGGCTTTATTAGACGATTACTTCAAGTATGTACAGGGGCATATGAGCACATTGGTTGTACCCAACTAATGGGCTGTCATTTCCCTCACACCGATTCATACAAAACTACCAAGCATATCTTAAAACTACGCTGGCCTTCAGTGGCATGTCAAAGTGGCAAGTATAAATCTTCCTCCTAGGAAGGTGGATTATTTCCAAATACATACGCGTAAACTCAGACAAAATTCAATTCAATCGTCGTGCCTATACACATAGGCTTATCCTATTAACTAAAGCAACAATACATTCAAACAGCTCAATTGCTAAGCTAGGCTCTAGGTGCCCTACTAATCAATATAAAAATACAAATTATTGGATACCTGTACCTTCATTGGTGTGCTTGGCAACTTACATGTAAATTTATCCCTATACTAGAATTCGGTTTCCCTACCCGAGTGTTATTCATGTGGCCGCATGCCATGTTGCAAAAAAATAAATATCGCTTATATTAGAATCTGGATGTTTAATTCATGTCCGTAAGAACTATCTTATTTCTACTTGCCCTAATTTCTTATATTTCTAATAAAATTTAAATTGGCCCATTCATTAGGCTTTGCGTACTTACAACGCATCAAAATAAACTGCGTTGAATACAATAAAATGGTAAATAGATATAGATATTGCGGCGTTATTTCACCCTTTGTGGCGCTAATTCACTTATGGCAATTTATAACGAATATGCGAAGGGTTATTTCCTGACCTACCTCAGGACGTCTTGTTGGTGCGGAGAGGCACGAGTTAAATCTGCTCGTCATTACCCACAATTACCCACGACTAAAATCACTATAATCAGGTGAAATTCCGCCTTTTTGCCCATTGGTGATGTCACCAAATTCCATCAAAATTACACATAAATATCAGCTGAGCTACCTGCAAGCAACTTTATCAAAAAAAATCTTATGTCAATATTTATAGGCGTACATGCGTACCTACACACATATGCATTTGTACAATCAGAAACGAATTACATTTCATCTGGGATCCACACTAATACGTCTATATATATGTACATGCTTACATGCACTAATGTATGTATGTACTGATATTACGCCGCCACAATGTATAAAGGAAATTCCAAGTGCTTACTGGATCATGTGCATCCATATATGTCTATATACATGGGAGTAATTCCCATATCTATATCTATATCTATCTTCTTATATCTATATATATACTAGTAAACCCGGCCACGCGATGCTGTGGCTTTCAATTACACTGTGCGACAATTTGATAACGATAAACTATAGCGTAAAACTGAGTTTTTGAACAGGTGGCAACCCTTTTTGAAATTTTTTTATTAAATTACTCAATATCAGGTCAAGCCCTTTCATATGGTACCAAAAATTTTAAAATCAAACAAACTATACAGTAAAATTAAATCTGGCAACCCTTTTCAAAAAAACTAATCCTTCCTGCACATCTACAGGTCAAGCCCTTTCTGACACCACATTTTCGAAAATCGGTATAACGGTGTAAAAGTTATGGTGCTTACAAAAAATCGCTTAGCGTAATATATATAAAGACTACTTCGTTCTGCCCAAAATAGATTTTTTTATTAATTTCATTTCAAAAATTGTTATTACACCGGCATTATTTTTAATAAAAAATTAACGATTTTTCACTACTTCATTGTGTATACAACTTCAAAAATATATAATTTTAGTATTCAGTTTAAAGCTGGGGTTATAGATACTTAACGTAGCATGGAACAAGTTGAGAAACGGGACGCTTTATGTGCGCTCCGTAAAAATCTAAATTGATCTGACTTCTATGTTACGCTAAGTGTGCGTAACAAAATGTACTCAAACCCCCTTGAACAGAAATTTTGAGTGAGTTTGTACATGCTACGTTAAGTACCTATAACTTCAGCTTAAGGCTACACGATACACAACATTTTTAGTTTTCTGTTCCGGATATTTATTTTCACTGAGTATTGGCTATTTTCACTAAGTAAGAGAATTGATATAGTATACCTCCATAATGGTTTTCAGGTCCCTCCTCCAACCTCCAACTTTAGATATATTCAGCCTCAAAAGTTTAGTACGTATGGCAGGTGCAATGCCCCATTTTTCGATAAATCTTTTTTTTGGTGAACATGGTAGTGATATCGTATATCTGCCTAATGATTTCTATGTACATGCCATGAACGCTTTTAAGGATATTTAGCCTTAAAAATTAAGAACGCATGGGAGGTGCCACGCCCCCTTTTCCCAAAACTACTGTTTTTTTCATAAGCACGCTATTGATATCGTTAATCTCCTGACCAATTTTCAGGTCCCAACCTTAAACGCTTTTATAGATATTCAGCTTGAAAAATTAAGTTTGTATGGGAGGTGCCACGCCCCCTTTTCCGATGACCTACACCTTTATGCGCAAAAATTGTTTTGATATCATATAGCTCTGTACCAAGTTCCAGGTCCCTGACTTAAATCCTTTTAAAGATATTCAGCTTAAAAAATTAAGTGTTGTTGGGAAGTGCCACGCCCCCTTTTCGTATAACTCCTATTATTTTGCGTTAATATGGAATTGTTATCGTTTATCTCCACACCCATTTCCAAGCCCCTAGCGTAAACAATTTTAGAGATATTCAGCATGAAAAATTAAGTTTGTATGGGAGGTGCCACGCCCCTTTTTCCGATAACCCCCACTTTTATGCGTGGGAATGGTTTTGATATCATATAGCTCTATACTAATTTTCAGCTCCCTACCTTGAACTGTTTTAGAGATAATCAGCTTTTAAAATTAAGGTTGTATGGGAAGTGCCACGCCCCCTTTTCTGATAACCCCCAATTTTCTGAGTGAGAAGGGTTTTGATATCACCTACCTCTATACCAATTTTCAGCTCCCTACCTTAAACTGTTTTGGAGATAATCAGCTTTAAAAATTAAGGTTGTATGGGAAGTGCCACGCCCCCTTTTCTGATAACCCCCACTTTTCTGAGTGAGAAGGGTTTTGATATTACCTACCTCTATACCAATTTTCAGCTCCCTACCTTGAATTGTTTTAGAGATAATGAGCTTTAAAAATTAAGGTTGTATGGGAGGTGCCACGCCCCCTTTTCTGATAACCCACAATTTTCTGAATGAGAAGGGTTTTGATATCACCTACCTCTATACCAATTTTCAGCTCCCTACCTTAAAATGTTTTAGAGATAATCAGCTTTAAAAATTAAGGTTGTATGGGAGGTGCCACGCCCCCTTTTCTGATAACCCCCACTTTTCTGAGTGAGAAGGGTTTTGATATCACCTACCTCTATACCAATTTTCAGCTCCCTACCTTGAACTGTTTTAGAGATAATCAGCTTTAAAAATTAAGGTTGTATGGGAGGTGCCACGCCCCCCTAACATTTTTAAATTTTATTCTTCGACTAAACCTTGGCGGGGTAACAACAAACAAACCCCCCTAAGGAAGTATTTGATTTGGTCCAGCCGTTTTCAAGTTTTAGCGTTACAATTAAATACCAAATCATTTATATATAAGTTAAATTTATTAAAACACAAACTTGTTTAAAAAAAATATTTTTTGGGAGACAAGCTCCTTTATTCGGTCACATTCAACTTAGAACTAACTCTTTACAATTATCGTTTCTTAAATCTAACTTATTCTGCCGTCCGTTCTGCCGTCTGTTCTGCCGCCGCTTCTGTTGTGATTATGCTGACGGTGCGATTCCCACCGTTCGCTGCATTCCTCATTGACTGAAGGTGTTGTGTTCCCGTTGTTTGTGCATTTTGGTGTATTCTTGCATTTGTGCAATATTGTATCTTATTGCATACAGGAATGTGCATTTTATTTAAGTAAACAACTTGTGGCGTGCTAACAGCTCCCCCTCTGAGATTCAAACGTTATCGTTTGAAGTGTTCGTTCTTGCAAATATTTGATTAATTCCTTCTATTGCAGCTTCAGTTAGAGCGCTTTCACATTACTCGGTGCGGAATCGGATCGACATTTTTGGTTTTTACCGAAAGTATACAGAAACCTTGCCGACCACATGTATTTCAATTGGCACTTTCACATTAGTGTTGCATACATGAAATCGGAGCGGATTGATTTCGGTATACCGCAACGCGGTAAGGCCGGTCAGTAAAATTTGAGGAATTACTGCATACATTTTTGCGGCGTAATAAAAGAAGAAGAACAAAGTCAGTAAAAAACTCGTTTCGGCTATAAATGTAGCAAGTTATAATGTCTTCGTCTTCGCTAGAAGACATTATTGTTATTATTGAGTGATCTGTTGAAGTTAAAAATTTTGTTTTGCAAATTTCGATGTTTGTTTTCCTATTTTCTGCCGATAACGCACCGAAAGTATTCCCACAAGTGTGAAAAACACAGCAACGCGGAATCGTTTCGGTAAGCTGAAAATACCGAGCAAAAAATGTCGATCCGATGTCGTACCGAGTAATGTGAAAAGGCCCTTAGTTCGATAGTTGGCTTTTGGTCGATACTTTTTTTCGGCCATAATTTTCTCAATAAAGTTAGGGTAATGATTATTAAAATTGTGATAAGGCTGATACTAAGAGCGTGTTTAATTTGACTTGTCGACTCCAGATAGCTGATTTCTTTTATATTGTTCACATTTAACTGTTTTAACATTTGTAGAGACAGTATTTCTTCGGTATTATTTGATTCCGATAAAGGTTGAAGTATGGCGGGCAGAGGATTGCTGGTTAGTTCCGCATTAGAGAATTCGTTCCCGTTAATTTTAATTGTAGCATTATTGTAATGGATTAGAAATGTGCCGTTCAGAGGTGTTAATTTTTCGTCAATTTGTATTTTTCCTTCAAAATTATTCAAAAATATTCTCTTCTATTTCGGGAATATGATGGCTGTTGGTTATTGTGCAGTTTGGCGGGCGGCTTCTCAGCAGATTACTTATACAATAGTCTGTACTTATGTCTAATAAACTATTTCTAGGGCAAATTTGGAGAGAGTTGTATTTTTTACATGGTTTAATTATACCACACAGGGTATTTTTGGAGTCAAGTATTGTATTAAAATTTATTTTCAAAATTGTGTTATTCTTTTTGACTGCTCTGATATCTATTTTTTTACATGTTTGGTTTCCTACTGTGGGCAAACTTATGATGTAGATTATAATTTTTCCATTAGTTGCTATTTTTATTTCGGAGAATTCAAGAGCTTCATCTAAATTTACGAATGGGATATCGTCCTTGTCAAATATTTGTTTTGCAATGTCTATTTCTTCACTCGACATAATGTACGAGTTGATTATATTAGCTTTTGCCCAATGTATCGCATAGGCGATATTTACGATCTCGTCTTTTAAAATTTCCAATTTATATTTTAATTTCAAAAAAGCTTCTACTTCCTTATTTTTGTCATTTTGTAATTCTTTGGTTATACTATTGGTAATATTTGTAATTTCCTTTATTTTTTATACTCAGCTGTACTAGTACACAGAGTATTATAGTTTTAATCACATAACGGTGGATTGTAACAGAATGAAATAATCGAGATATATATAGACTTATATATATCAAAATGATCAGGGTGAAAAGAGAAATCGATTGAGCCATGTCCGTCCGTCCGTCCGTCCGTCCGTCCGTCCGTCCGTCCGTCCGTCCGTCTGTCCGTCCGTCCGTCTGTAAACACTCGCGCAAAAATTGAGATATTTTGATGAAATTTGGAATGCAAGTTGGTATCGAGACTGGGACGGTTGGTATTGAAAATAGGCGAAATCGGACCATGACCACGCCCACTTTTCCTATATAGAAAAAATCGGAAATTTGGTATCACAGTCCCTAATATAGCTGGAGCGATAAAATTTTACCCATATGTTGAGCTCAGGCCCCTATGAAGAAATCTTATGAAATTTTGGAAAATGGGCGGTGCCACGCCCACTTATTAAGGGTCAAACATTGAAAGTTTTATGAGTCATAACTCAGAAACCGTTGAAGATATATCGATGAAATTTGGTACACGTGATTTACTTACTTAGGCGAATGTTTTGACGGAAAATTGTCAAAATCGGTTGACGGCCACGCCCACTTTTATATATGTGTATTATAAAGTGACCTAATAAAAACATTGTAAGCGATATCTTTGTCAAATATAAAGATAATTCATTGAAATTTTGTGACATGAGTTCCACAATAGACCGGAAACATAAAATAGACAAATTTTGGAAAATGGGCGTGGCACCGCCTCCTTTTGGACAAAGGGATATACGAGATTTCTTAGCCTTTAACTCGACAAATAATTGAGATATTATGACGAAACTTGGTTTATACACTTTTATAACTTGTGTTAATAGACACGCAAAAATTTATTGAAATCGGTTTATGACCACGCCTACTTTTTAGCAAAGATATTTCTGGAACACCCTGTGGGAATTTGTAACGTGACATCTTTGTAACTAGAATGGAATGAAATTTTGCACAAAGAATAATATTCATATGCTTAGTTGGATGACTGATAAAAATTTAGAAAATGGGCGTGGCTACGCCCACTTTATGCAGCACTCGCTTTATATAAAGTACACCGTGTTTCCATCAAACTCAAACAAACAATGAAAGCATACAGCTGAGTATCTAATGTTCGATTCCACTCGAACTTAGGCTTCCTTACTTGTTCTATTGTAAGTTTATTTATAAGTAATTGGTTATTGTTATTTTCAAGGGCATTGTTTAGTTTACTTATTACAATTTCGTGATCCTCGTGGTCCGGATTTCCTGCAATCCATTTCCACGCACTGCCTATGAAGTTAAGTGACCGTTTTGGTCTTCTTTCTGTTTTCAAATTATTTAAATGGACTCGTATTTGGGATATAAGGAGGGATATGAATGGATAGTTTGGATTCCTGGAGATGTCCTTAATTTGTGATTTGGATTCGATGTCCTTCAGGATATCTTCATATTTGTCGATGTCAATTTCGTGTATAATTCTAAATGTTCCGGTTTGTAGTTTAGTAGTCCCCTTTTCTATCGTAACTAGTTGCGTATTGGAATAGTCAAATATCTTTACCTCTGCGAGGCATAGTCGAATAAATAGGAGTCTGAAATGAAATTTGTCTCTTGTTAGTTTCGTATCCTGCTTTTGTGTACTACCTGACCTCTCTCTGTTATAACTGTACTATTTCTATCTTCTCTAACTATTTCCTTACTATATGGTGTACTAAGTTTAGTACCTAATCTCCTATTTCTCTTAACATAAATTATTTGTCCGGGTAAGTATGTCTTAGTTTCGTGTTTACTCTTATTATGGAATTCCATATCCTTTCTTTGCTTCTGAGCAAGTTTTTGCAAATTGGTTTTTTGCGTTCTTTCTATATCGTCTGGTGTAAAAGTCACGTTTCTACAAAAGAATAGGTCTACCGGTCTTTTTCCTGTAACTGTATGGATAGTATGGTTATATTCCGAAACGGATCTATCCAGAAGCTCTTCGAAATTTCTATGTCCGCCATTATCCTTTATACAGCGCATTATTTCCGTTAGTGTGGAGTGGAATCTCTCCACTTGTCCGTTTGCTTGACTACTGTAGGGTGGTGTGGTGTACACCTCGATCCCTAATTCGTCCTTCATCATAAACATGATTGAGCGAGAGTTGAGTGATGGCTCATTATCGATTACTACTATTCTTGGAACGCCGAAAGAGAACAAAATATCCCTTAAAGGTCTTCTAACGTCTTCTATGGCCCTGCTATTCAACATCTTTGTTACTGCATATTTTGTAAATTTATCTAAAGCGGTCATAACCCTTTTTCCTTCCGCTAAAAAAATATCTATATGTACCGTGTGACCTGGAAAAGTCGGCAATGGTGTTGCCGCTAGTTTTGGCTTATTGGGATGTCTTTCGTATTTATTTTCTTTACACACCGTGCAGTTCGTTATAATCCGCCTAATTTTATTTATCATTCCTGGAAAATAGCTTTTTTCGAGGATCTGGATCCTATTCTCCTTCGCGCTCCTGTGAGCTCTCAGGTGTTCTCTAAGGATAATTTCCTCCTGCTCCTGCTCATTAGTAATATCGTCTACAACCTTTTGGGTGTATCTGCACTTGTAGTTGCTAAAGTGTTGTGGGTAGATGTTTTGAATAATTCCCATTATATTCTCGCTCGTGCATATTCCATTAATAACTGAAGGATTCAGATATCTCTTGAACAGTGCTATGATATTTTGCTCGTTAAATTCTATTTCTTCGATAATATGACGATGGACAGTAGGGAAAATAATTTTAAATTGGTAAGATGGGGTTTCTGCCTCTTTAAGAAAAATTTGGTTTTTAAAAACATTTATGGGTACTTCGCTACAGGGTATTAGGTTATTGTTTGAACTATCGCCGCTATGAATAGTAGGCGTGAGTGAGTTAATTTCGCTTGGTATTCTAGAGAGGGCATCTGCTACCACGTTTGATTTACCGGGCTTATAAACTAGTTCATGGTTGTATTCTTCTAATATTGATTTCCACCGCTTCATTTTGCTATTTGCGTTCTTGTGGCTAAGGGCATAGATTAGAGGTTGGTGGTCGGTAATTATCTTCACTTTTTTTGATCCGTACAAATAGCTTCTTAGCGTATTTAGAGCCCAAATTATGGCAAGCATCTCTTTTTCATTGGTCGCATAGTTTTCCTCTGTCTTGTTAAGTGTCCTGGAGATAAAAGTTATAGGGCGATTATCCTGCGATAGGACTGCTCCTATAGCGAAGTCAGAGGCGTCCGTAGTTAGTTCGAAGTCTTTGTCGAAATTTGGGTGAGCAGGACTATGTCCTCTGACACTAGGGTACTCTTAATTTTGTTAAATACTTCTATGGCTTCTTCGTTTAGTTGAATCTCTATTTTTCTAGAATTACGTTTTGAAACGTTACCAGCATCTCCTCTAAGGAGTGCTGTCAGGGGCTTGGCAATTTTCGAGTAGTCCTTAATAAATCGTCTGTAATATCCTGACATTCCCAGAAAGGATCGTAGTTCTTTCAGATTGCGGGGAATTGGGAACTTCGCAACCGCCTCCACCTTTTTTGGGTTGGTCTTTATTCCCTCTGAGCTAACAATATATCCCAAAAATTCTACTTCCTTTTTTGCAAATTCACATTTATTTAACTGCACTTTCATATTAGCATATTCAAAGGTTTTAAATACTAGTTCTAAATTTTTAAGGTGTTCTTCTTCGTTTTTTCCAAAAATTATCACGTCGTCGATGTAAACATAGCATCTTACTCCTATATGTTGCCGCAGAATGTCATCTAAAGCTCTCGGAAACGTCGCCGGGGCATTTTTCAGCCCGAAGGGTAAGCGCAGGAATTCATATTTTCCGTTATTAACGGAGAATGCGGTTTTTTCTATATCCGATTCACTTAGTGGTATTTGATGAAATCCACTCTTTAAGTCTATTACTGTAAATAGTTTATTGTTGCCTAGATTCGACAGGATCTCGTTAATTTCGGGAATGGGGTATTTGTCTGGAACAGTCACCGAGTTAAGTTTACGGTAGTCGATAACCATGCGATATTTCTTTTCGCCGGACGCATCGGATTTTTTATTAACTATCCACACGGGTGAGTTGTATGGGGATTTGGACTTTCTTATTATACTATTGTCGAGGAGCTCTTCTACCTGTTTCTCAATTTCTTCCTTTAGTGCCATGGGGTAGGGATAAGGTTTGGAGCGCACAGCGTCATCAGTGGTCGTTCTGATTTCGCCTTGGACTACAGTAGTAAAGGTGAGTTTCTCGTCAGGATCAGAAAACAAATTTGGGCAACCTGCGATTATATTATTTATTTTTCTTTGTTGATTTTCGGAAAGATGTGGAGTTTCCACTTCCACATTATTAACTTGTCGCGATACTCTCTGTTTGAGTGGGATAGTAATACCTGGAAAGATAGTCATGATACTTTTCTCAGTATCTATTATTGCTTTGAGCTTCCTCAAGGTGTCGTTGCCGATAATTCCGTGGAAGGAATTAAGAGGTGGCAGGATATAAAACTTAATTTTTTCGATATTCGGTCCGAATACGTCTATGAACGCGTGATGCGTTATTTCGATGGTACCTGCAACGGATTCCACCTTGAATGGTTTATTTGGTATAGGGTTTCTTATCCTGGTAGACTGAATATAATTCTTATTGGATCCTGTATCTATCAGGAAGTGTACCGTGTTCCGCGCCTCGTAGTGAATTCATAGTATGGGAGCGAGGACGGCGCTAATCTAAAAAATTGATCAGATCGGGTTCGGTTTTAGCAGAGTCCGTTTGTTCGTCTTGTTGTGTCGTCTCGTAATTATTATAATAATTATCAGAGTAACTCTGATCGCCGTATGGTTCTCCTGCGTAATCTCCTGCATATGGCATTCCCGCATTTGCATGGTAATTTCTTTGCAACTTATTCATAGGGTGAGATTGCTGAGAGTTGGGTGGACGTTTTTGTGGTTGGGAGTGTGCGTTGGCATTGGGCCTATTTTGATAATTCACTTGCCGAGTCTGTATGGAAGGGTCCACTTCCATAGGAACCGGGGGTTTAGGGGGTAAATTAGGACGATTATTATATCCTGACCCGTATTGTTGTTGTGGGCGATTTCCGAAGCTCGCATTCCTAGTTTGGGAATTGTAATTCGGTTGGTTGTTAAAGGTATTAGTAAAGCCTCGGTTCGGTTGATATCTAGGCGGTGTATCAACCGGTCTATTATTATAATTATTATTATTGTACCGTGAAGGATAATTGTAACGTTGCGGTACAGAGTACGTTAATTCGGGATAAAAGGGTCTGTTGTTGTTAATGACCTGTCGCGCTGGCCGCGGTGGGGGTTGGTTTAAATATTTATTTACATTGTGTGCATGATTCATGCGGAAGGACATATTGTCCAATTTTTGGCACAAATTTAAAGCCTGAGGCAGAGTTGTAGGTTCTCGAATGCTAAGAAGACGGGGTAAATCACCATTGAGTCCTCGTACAAATGTATCCAGGGCCTTGTCTCGATAGGAATTTGTCATCACTATAATTGCCTCATCCCCCAGATCGAGGCATGCAATCTTATCAAGGATAAGTAATAGGTGCTGGTAAACCTTCTGGTAGAAGGTTGGAATATCATCTTGTCGCTGAGCCAAAGTTGTCATTTGGTACTCTAGAGTACCGATATCTCTCTTATCCGAGTAATGCATCATCAAACATTTTCTTATTTGACTCCAATCTAGTGGAGTGCTGTACGACTCTAGAGCAGTGTCGGCATCGCCGACAATTTTGTGCCTTATGGTGTGTAAAATAGCAAAATACTTAGGTGTATCCTTCAACCCTTCATAGGCCTTCAAAATTCTGTCAACACTTTTCCGCCAGGAGCTAAACTCTCCTGGTTTTCCTGAAAATTCGCGTAAACATTTCACCATGTCGGGTATACGGTCTAGGTCATTCATGTTTCCTGAGGTCAAAGTTACGTTGGGTTCGGTTACCCTAAAATCTGTGATATTCGGTGTGTTCATTTGCTCGAGCACCGCGCGAACTACCGATTCTAACATAGTGGGATCGGGGTGAGAAGGATTTGGAGCTACAGGGGGGCTTATGGGATTATTGTCCCCGGGATTACGATTCCCGTACTCAATTCGTAATTGATTCAACTGTTCTGCAAGTTCGTCTGCTGAATTTGTCATCTTTTCCTCTTTTCTTTCTTTTTTTTCTAATTAAAAAATATTTTCTTTTTCTTTTGTTTTGCAAATATTATCTTCCTTTTTTTCTTTTTCAATAACCTCCTTCGTAAGTATCAATTCATCTATATTTTCTTTCTTATTTTTAGAATTTTATTTGAAATAAAAATCTTCCTTGATTAATCGTCTTCCTACGTTACTTTCTTGAAGACTTTTCTTCGCAAATATTTTTCGAATAATACATCTTCTTTTTAACTATGAACAGTTGTGAAAGAAATATTTTTTATTTATATTTTTTTTATATTTTCAAACAATTTTCAACGTACGTAGGCATTTACCAACCTCTTTGTAAATAATTTCCCTCGGAAATATAAAACAATTCTATTAAGACTTTTTGCTTTCTTTCTCACAATATTCCTTAGTAATATTTTATTCACTTTAATTATTTTCTTTCTTTTCACAAATATCTTCACTTCCTATATCTTATTTTTTTCTTTTAGCATTAATAACATAATTTCTCAATAACTATAAAATTTTTGTTCCACTTAATTACTACTATATTTACGTCAATAACATATTCGTTCGGCCGCCAGCAGAGATGGGTTTTCCGCGTTTACGGGTGTGTCCTTTTTCCAACGGTGGGTACTTGAGACCCTCGGCGCAGCTTCTCCTTCTCCTTGTTGATCCGTAGTTACGCACTATTCGTTGTTTTCGTTAGCCGTACTTTTTGTTTTTCGGGCACTAAAAATCACGCACCTGGCCTTACTTTTTTGTTTTCAGGCTCTAACTACTTCGATACGCGCTGGCGGTCCCTGCTCGGGCGCCAGTTAAATTTATTAAAACACAAACTTGTTTAAAAAAAATATTTTTTGGGAGACAAGCTCCTTTATTCGGTCACATTCAACTTAGAACTAACTCTTTACAATTATCGTTTCTTAAATCTAACTTATTCTGCCGTCCGTTCTGCCGTCTGTTCTGCCGCCGCTTCTGTTGTGATTATGCTGACGGTGCGATTCCCACCGTTCGCTACATTCCTCATTGACTGAAGGTGTTGTGTTCCCGTTGTTTGTGCATTTTGGTGTATTCTTGCATTTGTGCAATATTGTATCTTATTGCATACAGGAATGTGCATTTTATTTAAGTAAACAACTTGTGGCGTGCTAACATATATATAGATAAATGATTTGGTATTTAATTGTAACGCTAAAACTTGAAAACGGCTGGACCAAATCAAATACTTTCTTAGGGGGGTTTGTTTGTTGTTACCCCGCCAAGGTTTAGTCGAAGAAAAAATTTAAAAATGTTAGGGGGGCGTGACACCTCCCATACAACCTTAATTTTTAAAGCTGATTATCTCTAAAACAGTTCAAGGTAGGGAGCCTTCTCACTCAGAAAAGTGGGGGTTATCAGAAAAGGGGGCGTGGCACCTCCCATACAACCTTAATTTTTAAAGCTGATTATCTCTAAAACATTTTAAGGTAGGGAGCTGAAAATTGGTAAAGAGGTAGGTGATATCAAAACCCTTCTCATTCAGAAAATTGTGGGTTATCAGAAAAGGGGGCGTGGCACCTTCCATACAACCTTAATTTTTAAAGCTGATTATCTCTAAAACAGTTCAAGGTAGGGAGTTGAAAATTGGTATAGAGGTAGGTGATATCAAAACCCTTCTCACTCAGAAAAGTGGGGGTTATCAGAAAAGGGGGCGTGGCACTTCCCATACAACCTTAATTTTTAAAGCTGATTATCTCCAAAACAGTTTAAGGTAGGGAGCTGAAAATTGGTATAGAGGTAGGTGATATCAAAACCCTTCTCACTCAGAAAAGTGGGGGTTATCAGAAAAGGGGGCGTGGCACTTCCCATACAACCTTAATTTTAAAAGCTGATTATCTCTAAAACAGTTCAAGGTAGGGAGCTGAAAATTAGTATAGAGCTAAATGATATCAAAACCATTCCCACGCATAAAAGTGGGGGTTATCGGAAAAAGGGGCGTGGCACCTCCCATACAAACTTAATTTTTCATGCTGAATACCTCTAAAATTGTTTACGCTAGGGGCTTGGAAATGGGTGTGGAGATAAACGATAACAATTCCATATTAACGCAAAATAATAGGAGTTATACGAAAAGGGGGCGTGGCACTTCCCAACAACACTTAATTTTTTAAGCTGAATATCTTTAAAAGGATTTAAGTCAGGGACCTGGAACTTGGTACAGAGCTATATGATATCAAAACAATTTTTGCGCATAAAGGTGTGGGTTATCGGAAAAGGGGACGTGGCACCTCCCATACAAACTTAATTTTTCAAGCTGAATATCTATAAAAGCGTTTAAGGTTGGGACCTGAAAATTGGTCAGGAGATTAACGATATCAATAGCGTGCTTATGAAAAAAGCAGTAGTTTTGGGAAAAGGGGGCGTGGCACCTCCCATTCGTTCTTAATTTTTAAGGCTAAATATCCTTAAAAGCGTTCATGGCATGTACATAGAAATCATTAGGCAGATATACGATATCACTACCATGTTCACCAAAAAAAAGATTTATCGAAAAATGGGGCATTGCACCTGCCATACGTACTAAACTTTTGAGGCTGAATATATCTAAAGGGGTTGGAGGAGGGACCTGAAAACCATTATGGAGGTATACTATATCAATTCTCTTACTTAGTGAAAATAGCCAATACTCAGTGAAAATAAATATCCGGAACAGAAAACTAAAAATATTGTGTATCGTGTAGCCTTAAGCTGAAGTTATAGGTACTTAACGTAGCATGAACAAACTCACTCAAAATTTCTGGGTTTGAGTACATTTTATTACGCACACTTAGCGTAACATAGAAGTCAGATCAATTTAGATTTTTACGGAGCGCACATAAAGCGTCCCGTTTCTCAACTTGTTCCATGCTACGTTAAGTATCTATAACCCCAGCTTTAAACTGAATACTAAAATTATATATTTTTGAAGTTGTATACACAATGAAGTAGTGAAAAATCGTTAATTTTCTATTAAAAATAATGCCGGTGTAATAACAATTTTTGAAATGAAATTAATAAAAAAATCTATTTTGGGCAGAACGAAGTAGTCTTTATATATATTACGCTAAGCGATTTTTTGTAAGCACCATAACTTTTACACCGTTATACCGATTTTCGAAAATGTGGTGTCAGAAAGGGCTTGACCTGTAGATGTGCAGGAAGGATTAGTTTTTTTGAAAAGGGTTGCCAAATTTAATTTTACTGTATAGTTTGTTTGATTTTAAAATTTTTGGTACCCTTTTGGTCAAGCCCTTTGACCTGATATTGAGTAATTTAATAAAAAATTTTCAAAAAGGGTTGCCACCTGTTCAAAAATTCAGTTTTACGCTATAGTTTATCTTTATCAAATTGTCGCACAGTGTAATTGAAAGCCACAGCATCGCGTGGCCGGGTTTACTAGTATTATATATATGTCTACACGCAAAGCGTAACATACATACATACATAAGAGAATGAATTTTACATATATATATACATATACACAGTGGCGCACACAGAAAAATATTTTGGGGGGGGGGGGGGGGGGTTTTCAATATCCAACGGAAAATTAAAAAAAATATTTAAAACTCGTCCAGACAATTTTTAAACAAACCTTTTAAATCTCAATTCATTGCATTTTCTCTGTATTTAAACTAAAACTAACAAGTAAGGAAGCCTAAGTTCGAGTGGAATCGAACATTACATACTCAGCTGTATGCTTTCATTATTTGTTTGCGTTTTTTCGATTAGGGTGTATTTTATATGAATCGAGTGCCGCATAAAGTAGGCGCAGCCACGCCCATTTTTTTAATTTTTTCCAGAAATATCTTTATTAAAAAGTAGGCGTTGTCATAAACCGATTTCGCTAAATTTTTTAGCATGTATTACCACAAGTTATTAAAGTTTTCAAACTGATTTTCGTCATAACATCTTAATTATTTGTAGAGTTATGGGTTCCGAAATCTCGTAGATTCCTTTGTCTGAAAACAGGCGGTGCCACGCCCATTTTCCAACATTTTTATATTTTTTGTTTTTTGTCTGTAGTTGGATTCATGAGACATTTCAATGAATTATCTTTATTTTTGACAAAGATATCGCTTAAAATGTTTTTATTAGGTCACTTTATAATACCCATATATAAATTTGGGCGAGGTCGTCAATCGATTTTTGCAATTATTCGTCCAAACATTTGCCAAAGTAAGTAAATTACGCGTACCAAATTTAGTCGATATATCAGCTACGGTTTCTGAGTTATGACCTATAAAACTTTCAATGTTTAATAACTGGGCGTGGCACCGCCCATTTTCTAAAATTTCACCATATTTCTTCATAAGGGCCTGAGCTAAATACGTAGGTGAAATTTCATCGCTCCAGCTACATTAGTGGCTGAGATACTAAATTTCCGATGTTTTCAATACCAACCGTCCCAGTCTCGATACCAACTTACATTCCAAATTTCATCAAAGTATCTCAATTTTTGCGCGAGTTAGAGTGTTTACAGACGGACGGACAGACGGGCGGACATGGCTCAATCGATTTCTCTTTTCACCCTGAAAATTTTGATATATATAAGTCTATATCTACATATGTCGATTATTTCATTCTGTTAAAATACACCGTTATGTGATTAAAACTTTAATACTCTGTGTACTAGTACATCTCAGTATAACAAACCTCAGCTAATATCCACAGCATACTTTTAGGGGAATGCCTCCACACTGCTTGCTAATAAACATAATCAGTAGTTGTTGACAAACATTGGCAATGTACATCTATGAATATTCATAGATTTTACAACATGTATTTACACAAATATTTGTAAATGTACAATCTTTTATAAAATCATTTTTTGTATGGTGTTGTCAAATTTTGGGGGGGGGGGTTTTAACCCCCCCCCTTGTGTGCGCCAATGCATATACATATATATATAAATATATATTTACATACATTTTGTACCAATGTTACTACATATATTGAATTTATATATTTATATACATACATACATATGTACCTGAATTAGACATATGTACTACATGCATATTTCTAACAAATGGATTTTATATGCAGAATATATATACAACAACATACATGAAATTTACGCTTTGATAAAACGCATTTATTTTGATGGGCACTCTAATATACATACATACAGATAGCAAGTGGAAATTTTGCAGATCATAGGCGATTGAACTCAGCGCTACCGATAGGTGACAGCGAACACACAAGCGCACGTGCATGCAAGCGCAGCCGCTGGCCAACAGAAAAAGCCGAGTCAACGCAGCGTTACAGCGAACACACAAGCATACATTTATTCAAGCGCAGCCAATAGAAAAACCCACCACCGCATTTAGGCAAACAAGAGAAGGCCCGCACAAAGAAGGAAAGGAATAAAGCTAAGGCAACGATATACAAACAAACATACATATGTTAAACTAAGCTTAAGTTAAAATAAGTCAATATATAAGCATATACATATGTACATACGTAGACGTTAATTTCTAAGGATAATTATTGTAAGATAACGGGCTGCCTGCGCGCAGGATCGCTATAAAAGGGCGAGCATTTTGAAGAGGAAATCAGTTGCAGTAATAGGCTGTAACTAGTAGTTAGGTATACTGTCCGAGGTTCTGACTTCCGACAATTGTAGCTCGACTGAGGTTTTAACTCCACTCGAGCTTAGTATAAAGGTTTTCACTTCAGTTGGTCGGAAGGTTTTCACCGCGCCACCTTTAAGTAGAGCAGGAGTAGTACTGTAGAGAATTAGATAATATATTTAATAAATAATCATTGAAATTTAGAAAACGAAAAAACCAATTTATTCATATTTCCGGGGAAAAGGGAAGGAAACCTTTTTACTTTCAGGAACCCTGGACGGACTGAGCCACCCCAGCTGCAAAAGGAAAAGTCCGTCACAAGCTGAGTACCTTGCCCTAGATGGTTCATATGCATATTTTTTTTCAAATCTGGAAGTCGGTTCCCGAGATATAGCTCAAAAGGCCAAAACGTGGATCCGGCTTTCCCCTGAATATTTTTGGTCGATATTGGTATCAAATGAAAGGTATTGAGCAGGGAATTTACATAAAAGTGTACTCATTGTGATTCCTAGGTCGGGTCTCCAGATATGGGTTAAAACATGGACCTGAATGACCCTCGAATTTTTCTGAGCGATATTGGTATCAAATGAAAGTCTTGATGAGTACTTCAACATAGGACTCTTTTATTTGTGATGTCTAGGCCGGGTCTCTAGATATGGGTGAAAACGGATGACCCTCGAATATTTCTGAACGATATTGGTATCAAATGAAATGTCTTGATGAGGACTTCGACATAGAACTATTTTATTTGTGATGCCTAGGCCAGGCCCAAATATAGGTAAAACCGTGGACCCAGATGACCCTCGAATGTTTCTGGCCGATATTGGTATCAGATGAAAGGTGTTGATGAGGACTTGACCATAGAACCCTTTTAATTGTGATGCCTAGACCGGTTCTCCAGATATGGTCAAAACATGAACTCGGTGATCCTCAAATGTTTCTGAGCGATATTGGTATCAAATCAAAAGTCTTGATGATGTCTTCGACACAGAACTATTATAATTGTGATGCATAGGCCGGGTCCCCAAATATGGGTCAAAACGTGGACTCGGATGAAACCGAAAAGTGGGAATCATGGCTTCAATACAGAGATGTTCTAGATATAATGCTCAACCTGGTTCCCTGGGTAAAGGGCAATAAAAAGGAAGAGGAAAATCGAGTGGAATGGGAATTCAAGGTGAAGGAAACGAAAATAGAATGGGAGAGTGAAGGGGAGAGAGAGAGATTGGGAGTGGGAAGGGGTGACGAATGAGAGGGAGAGTGGAAAGGAGGAGTAAGGGAAAGGAAACGGAAATGAACGAGGGAAGGGGAGTGGAAATCTAAGAGAGGTCGGGTCTCCAGATGTGGATCAAAACGTGGACTCTAATTAATAATAATAATAACCCCGCGCCCTTCTTCCGCTCTTCCGCATGAGGGGCGCATCCGCATAACGTACGGATAATTGGTTTTTTGTTTTTTTTTTTTGCCGAGCCGTGCTGAGAGGGAGGAGTGTATTAAGCGTCGAGATCGAAAACTGCTCAGCTACAGAATAATATCATCAGCTGAATACGAAGAACTTAATAAAATTACAAGTTAAGTTATTATTTATTAAGAGAAGAAAGAACAGTTTTTCTTATAGTAAAAATAGAATCAGAAAAATCGAATGTATTGTAATGAGAGTTGTAATTAAGACATACACATCTTAAAGGTTCGTTAAGTTCAAAGTTAGTTCTACATTGTTTCAAAAAGAGGGGGTTATAATGCCTTGAGTTGCGAGATGGAATATTAATGTTGATAAAGATTAGTTTAGTAAGAGCACAAAAAAAAATTATATAATATCGTGAATAAATTTATGATAGCATAAAACTAGTAATACTAGTTTGAGAAACTATGAAAAGAATTGAAAGCACTGTAGCAAAACAGTTCTAGATGCACTGCAGTTTGACACTTAATAAACAAAACGCAAACAGCTGTGTAAAAAGAAGGAGAGAAATGAAAGAAAAAGAAATGCACAACAACAATTGTAAATTGAGTAAGCCAATCAGCTGCACCAAAGCACAAAGCAAAAACAAGATAATGTAAATGCAAAGTCACCCGGCAAAAACTTAACACAAAAATTTATGCAATTTAATGAAAATTGTGTGGGAAATCACTAAAATATTTAATTGCTTTTGTTATACACTTTTAGAAAGCACTTATTGGATTAAAAAGAAGTTTAAAAACTAGGTAAAACTTTAAATTATCACAAAATTCAAAGAGTAAATTTATTTATAAACCACACAGCTTGACGTTTGCGATCATCATATTTTTAAGATATATTTGTATCAATTTCTATCGAAACCCGCTGAACGCAGAAGAAAAGGGAGACCTCCACTGCGTTGGGAAGATCAGGTGGACAGTGATGCTGACTCCCTAGGTATTCCCAAATGGCGCCATGCTGCACGAAACAGAAATAGCTTGCGTGCTTTATTAGACTCGGCCAAAATCGTCTAGATGGTTACGTGCCAATTAAAGTAAGTAAAGGTATCATTCATACATAGAAAATTTACATAGAAATGAATTCATTATGATTCCCAGGTCGGGTCTCAAGATGTGGGCCAGTACGTGGACCCGGATAACACCGGGATATTTCTCAGGTATATTGATATCAAATGAAAGGTTTTCAGCAGGAATTTTATATGGAGCCATACCCATTATGATTCCAGATATGGGTCAAAAACGTGGACCACGGAATATTTCTCAGCGATATTGGTATTGGAGGATGGCTTCGTGTGTAAAAGTCCACGTAAGTGGGGAAAGCTTCTGACTGCCATCCACCTGGGGGTGGCCAGAGCGATTCGTTTGCATGCGGAGCAAGCAGCTCACGACTTCCGCGCAGTGTCCTCTGGATAGCCACCGAACACCCGTTTGGTGGTGAACTAAAGTGAGAAGGCGACAACTCGACAAGGCCACTCCGACATATTCGGTTTAAGGGCTTGTTGAGGGGAATAACTGCAGCGTCTGTTCACCAGAAGGTGCGGCTGCGAGCGGGCGTCTGTCTTGGAGAAAGCGGCTCGCTATATAAACGTGTAACAATATACAACTCCCGCAGGGCGGGTTGTGCGTCGGGCTTGGGACCCACCACGTAAAAATCCTATCCAATGAAAACAGCAACAAAGCCTCGGATGAGACCACCCCTTTCTGATGACAACCACGGCAAACGTTTAAAGGACTATGATTTGAGGGTAAGCACCTGGAACGTCCGGACCCTTAATTGGGAAGGTGCCTCTGCCCAGCTGGTTGATGTCCTCGAAAGAGTGAAAGCTGACATCACCGCCATACAAGAGATGCAGTGTAAGGGGCAAGGCAAGAAGAAATGTGGGCCTTGCGATATATATTACAGTGGCCATGCAGAGGAGCGTATATTTGGTGTTGGTTTTGTGGTGGGAAAGAGACTCAGCCGCCAAGTACTGTCGTTCACGCCAGTGAACGAGCGTCTAGCCACCATCCGCATCAAAGCGAGATTTTTCAACATATCTCTCATCTGCGCCCACGCCCCGACGGAAGAGAAGGACGATGCGATCAAAGACACTTTCTATGAGCAGTTAGAGCATGCCTACGACCGCTGCCCCCGTCACGACATTAAGATTGTGCTTGGCGATTTTAATGCCAGGGTGGGTAAGGAAGGTATCTTTGGCAGCACAGTCGGAAAATTCAGTCTCCACGACGTAACCAGTCCCAATGGGACGAGGCTGATCGACTTCGCCGGGTCACGAAACATGGTCATTAGCAGTACCAGATTCCAGCACAAAAAAATACACCAAGCCACATGGCTGTCTCCTGATCGAAAAACGCGAAATCAAATTGATCACGTCATGATCGACGGCAGACACAGCTCCAGCATCCTAGATGTGCGCACAATCCGTGGTCCCAATGTCGACTCCGACCACTATCTTGTAGCAGCCAAGGTACGCACCCGCCTCTGTGCAGCAAAGAATGTGCCAGCAGGACAGCAAGGAAAGTTTGAAGTCGAAAGGCTGCACATGACGCAGACAGCCAATCATTACACCACTCGGCTCTCACTCCTGCTCTCTGAGAGCAACCCTTCACCAAACGATGTATCTGAGGAATGGGAACACATCGCTCGTTCACTTCGTATCGCCGCTGAGGAATCTATAGGATACAAGCGAGCCCACAAAAACACCTGGTACGACAAGGAATGTCGCGATGCCTCGGAAAGAAAGAACGCCGCCTACAGGGCTACATTGTGTGCGGGCGCAACGCGAAGCGTATGGGAGCGTTATCGAACGGCGAAGAAGGAAGAGAGGCGCCTTTTTCGAAAGAAGAAAAGGGAGGCTGAAAGGCGCGAGTGTGAAGAGCTTGAGATGCTGGCGGGTAGGAACGATGCTCGAAAATTCTATCAAAAAATCAGGCGGATGACTGAAGGTTTCAAGACCGGGGCAAATTCCTGCCGGAATGATAACGGTGATCTGGTAACTGATGTCCAGAGCATACTTAAGTTGTGGAGGGATCACTTCTCCTCCTTGCTAGATAATGGCAACAGTGAAAGTGCGGAAGGAGAAGATGTACGACCCGAATCCCCAAGAGCAGATGATGGTAGGCATGTTCCACCACCTGATCATGACGAAGTGCGAATAGCAGTATCTAGGCTTAAGAATAACAAGGCCCCGGGCGCTGACGGCTTGCCAGCCGAGCTATTCAAACATGGTGGCGAAGAGTTGATAAGGAGCATGCATCAACTCCTATGCAGAATATGGTCGGACGAGCGCATGCCCGACGATTGGAACTTAAGTGTGCTCTGCCCAATCCACAAAAAAGGAGACTCCACAGTAACCGCCAATTATCGTGGGATAAGCCTCCTGAATATCGCATATAAGGTCTTAGCAAGTGTATTGTGCGAAAGACTGAAGCCTATCGTCAACAATCTGATTGGACCTTATCAGTGTGGCTTCAGACCTGGTAAATCTACCATCGACCAGATCTTCACAATACGACAAATACTGGAAAAAACCCATGAAAAAGGATCCGACACACACCATCTCTTTGTCGATTTTAAAGCCGCTTTTGATAGCACGAATAGGAATTGCCTGTATGCCGCAATGTCTGAATTTGGTTTCCCTGCTAAACTTATACGGCTATGCCAAATGACATTGACTAACACCACCAGCTCCGTCAGAATTGGGAAGGACCTCTCCGAGCCGTTCGAGACCAAACGAGGTTTCAGACAAGGTGACTCTCTTTCGTGCGACTTCTTCAATTTGATGCTGGAAAAGATAATACGAGCTGCAGAACTTAACCATACAGGAAGCATCTTATATCACAAGAGTGTGCAACTGCTGGCGTACGCCGATGACATCGACATCATTGGCACTAACACGCGCGCCGTATGTTCTGCCTTCTCCAAGCTGGATAAAGAGGCTAAGAAAATGGGTTTGGCGGTCAACGAGGACAAGACGAAGTACCTCCTGTCATCACACAAAGAAACAGCACGCCTTGGCAGCCACGTCAATGTTGATAGCTACAAATTCGAAACTGTTAAGGACTTCGTCTATCTGGGAACCAGCATTAACACCAAGAATGATGTCAGCACGGAGATCCAACGAAGAATCACGCTTGCCAATAAATGCTACTTCGGACTAAGTAGGCAACTGAAAAGTAAAGTCCTCTCTCGACAAACAAAAATCACACTCTACAGGACGCTCATCGTTCCAGTCCTCATGTACGGCGCAGAAGCATGGACAATTTCAAAATCAGATGAGATGGCACTTGGAGTATTCGAGAGAAAAGTTCTTCGTAAGATTTATGGACCTTTGCGTATTGGCGTGGGCGAGTATCGACGGAGATTCAACGATGAGCTGTACGAGCTTTACACAGACATCGACATTGTTCAGCGAATAAAGATCCAGCGGCTGCGTTGGGCAGGTCATGTCGTGAGAATGGACGAAGGCGCTCCGGCCAAGAAAGCATTTCTATCGAAACCCGCTGAACGCAAAAGAAAAGGGAGACCTCCACTGCGTTGGGAAAATCAGGTGGACAGCGATGCTGCCTCCCTAGGTGTTCCCAAGTGGCGCCATGCTGCACGAAACAGAAGCAATTGGCGCGCTCTGTTGGACTCGGCCAGAATCGTCTAGACGGTTAAGCGCCAATCAAGAAGAAGAAGAAGAAGATATTGGTATCAAACGAAACGTTATGAGCATGACTCTTCCATAGAAATGAAATTATTATCATTCCTATGTCGGGTCCCAAAATGTGTGCCGAAACGTCGACGGATGACCGCGGAATATTTTCCAGTATAAAATTACAGGTGTTGACCAGGGCTGCTACATAGAGCTATTTTTATTGTGATTCTTAGGCCCGGTACTCAATTACGGGATGAGGAGTGGACCCGGATGCCACGGGATGTTTTTAAACAAGGATTGTATAAAATGAGAAGTGGAATGCAGGGCTATGTTATGCTAAACCCGGTTCCCTAGAGAAAGGGGAAGGGTAATGAGAATGGAGAAGGTAAATGCAAAGGGATGGAAAAGAAGAGGGAGAATATAATGAAAATGGAATGAAGAGGATGAGAAGAGAGACAGTTAGACAGGGAATTAGAGAAAGAATAAGAGGGGGAATGAAAGGGAGAAAGACAGAAATGGAGAGGTAAGAGAGAGGGGTAGAGAAAGGGAAGCGGAAATGTGACGGGAAAGCAAAAAAAAAAAGGAAGCGGAAATGAAAGGAAAGGGAAAGATAAATGGAAAGGGAATAATAGAGGGAAAGTGAGTGGGAGACTAATACGAAGAAAAAAGGTATAAAGACATATTTTTCTTCACTTTTTTTAAAACTTATCTGACTTTTGCTGAGGTAGGCAGCCCGAGGAAACTTTGGGATCTAGATACTTCCAACACTCAGAGAAAACCCGCATCGTAAAAATGACTATGAAAATATTCAGCTTAAATATTCGCTTTTTTACTATGAAAACACGGAAATATGACTATGAAACAACTTGATCTGAATATAAACGTATTATTTCAACCGTTCAAGTATGAAAGATATTCAACTTGAATATGAAAAACTTTGAGTTGACTAGTAAATACTAATCCAACTGGACAAGTATTAACACCTGTCATTATAAAATTTGTAATAGTCATCTTCAAGTTGAAACATATTTATTTTAAGTACTTCTTAGATGGTTTATACATTGTTCGAGCTATATAGCATGATTGAGCAACTGAAATATAACTCATTTTCCACAAGGGAAATGAGTTGGCTTATTTAAAGCGATTTTTCGTACCTTGGAGCTACAGCGCCCCCCCCCCCCCCCCGTGAATACATAAAAGGGTTTAAAAAGCACATATGTATACATATGTACATTAGGCCGTCTCGCGTTATAGGGAAGCAAAAATAAAGTGCGCCGTACGCCCCCGCATATGATGTCTTTTTGGAAAACATTTCCGGAAAAGTTTTTTATTTTTTTTTTTGGACGCCGCTAGATGTCGCTAAAATTTATTTTTCTCATATCTTCGGTATTTATAGTCCAATCTCAGAGTTTAATACACCAATGTCTTTGGCTTGAAAGGACGCCTTATACTATGGAATATTATTAACCCAATGTGCGTCATTGGGGTCACTACCACCCAGTATTTATTTTATACCACCCTAATGCAATTTTTTATGCCTGCATGTTAAATGTAGTATAAAATCATTAATCTTTTGCAAAAGAAGTACTTCGATCGCTTCAGTAGAACCCGAAATAAAAGACGTTCAACATTCCGTGGAATATAAGTTTTTCGCTTCCTGTGGTCTTTTAGGTTCATTTTACAAAAATTTCTTCTGAAAAGACCCCTACTGAAATTTTATGGCGAATAATTTTCTAGAACATTTTAACCCTCTATCACCGCCAATAAAGGGTTATTTTGACCCCCTTTTTTAGAAAATCGGGAAAAATAGTATTTTTAAGGTCGCTAGAGGGTTAAAATGTTCTAGAAAATTATTTGGCATAAAATTTTACTGTGGGTCTCCTCAGAAAATTTTTCTGTAAAATTAACCTAAAAGACCAAAGGAACCGACAAACCTATATTCCTCGGGATGTTGAACGTGTTTTATTTCGGGTTCTGCTCAAGCGATCGAAATACTTCTTTTGCAAAAGATTAATGATTTTTGACTATGTTTAACATGCAGACGTAAAAAAGGTACATTAGGGTGGTATAAACTAAGTACTGGGTGGTAGTGACCCCAATGGCGCACGTAGGGTTAATAATATTCTACAGTATAAGCCGCCCTTTCAAGCCAAAGACATTTCTGTATTAAACTTAGAGATCGGACTATAAATACCGAAGATATGAGAAAAATAAATTTTAGCGACATCTAGCGGCGTCCAAAAAAAAATTTAAAAAATTTTCCGGAAATGTTTTCCAAAAAGACATCATATGAGGGGGCGTACGGCGAACTTTATTTTTTGCGATACGGTCTAATGTACATATCTGTGCCCGCAAATTAAAGTAGCCTAACTCAAAATATGGTGAACGGAGAAAACTCAATTTTTTGTCAAAATTCAAACCATTGGACCAATTCGGATTTTTAAAAGGGGAAATAATGGATTTGTAGTGTTAGAGAAGGAATAGTTGTGAACGAGAAATCTTAAAGCAAGGTTAATTGCAAAAAATTGTCTTTTATAACTTAAGTGCTTTTATTGGATGCAATTTTTACGAAAAGCAGAATTAACTCTAGTTAAGTTCTTTTATTGTGTCGAATTCTTCCCAATAAGGTTTTTATTTCCATTTAACTCGAGTTAAGTGTTTTTAAGCGTAGACCTACGTTCGAGTCGAAAACGACCCGAAACGACCATTTAAGTGGATATAACTAACTAAGTAGTGTAATTAGAAGTCTTAGAGTTTTTGACTTTTAATTTTTGTTTGAAATGAATGAAATAAAATAAAAATCGTTTCGCTAATCATTGTTGGGCCTGAAGAAAATAATCCATAATCCTACGCCGCGGATCGTTTTCAACCCGAACTGAATTTGCGTTTTATTTTACCGAATACTGAAAAAGGCATGGTACTAGGGAAATCACCACAAGAAGCTTGGTTTATCCGGAAATGATTAATGAAGACTCCTAAGCGAGAGGTTCAAAGCTATAACAGCTGGAACCGCCGAAAAAGGGGCGCGGTGATGGAATCGAAATATACGGCCTTATTCCGGTGTCGTAATATAATTTACTTTACTGGTGAAATAAAAAATCTGGTACTTTAAACACTCTTTTCGTATTCTGGCAGCAGAAAATTAAGTTACCACCTCAATACGTGGGAACATTTTGTTACCATTTTCAGCCCGATTCCATTCCGTTCGAATGGAAATGCTTTGACAGCGTTACCATTTATGCCAGAATACCAATTGAAAAGATGGTAACAATTTTCAGCAACATAAATTACCAGTAAAGTAATTATCCGGTAACGCTCGGAATAGCAGTGATAGAGTCATGTGCAAAATACATATGTTTATAAACCCACTGATGAATCTTTATATTCGTTTGTTTTTTTTCTTCGTTCAATTAAGGCATGTCTACAGCACACTCCATATGCGTATGACCAGGAACCAAAAACTTGTGATAATTTTTCGCAATGTTAGTATCACCTTGCATGAAGATTTAAAACATAGTACTAATAAAAGAGTTTTAGTTTTGGCCAGGACAGTAATCGACATGTTTAATATTGAATGGTAAACTATTTATGTATTTGAATAATCACAATTTTATTCCATTGCCACCACGATTTGCCAGGGTCTCATGCCACATATAACACGTAGGTTGTCCGGAAACACAGTCATGTGTAAAAAGTGTATAAAGCGTTTATAAAAATATTCAGAAGATCGCAAAAAGGTGTAGGGAGGCATAGGCTAATCAGCATTATCTGACCCCGTGTCCGACTGACTATCGTTAAAAAATGAATCCTTAACCTTTAACATACGACGTGGTGGTAATTTTTACACCGACTTACAGTTTAATATCTCTTTTAACTTACCATCCAGCAAGTTTACTCTCTTAGTATCTTCCCATCTCGTTGTAATTATGGACCCGTTTTGTTTTTATGGAGGAAGGTGTAACATTTGACGAGAAATGATGATGGTGGTGTAAAAATTACCCCACGTCTAAGGTAACTTTAGTTTTTCTTCGAATGCAATTTTTTGAAATTTGCCACTTCTCGCTTCTCTGCAGTATTTTGATGCTTTTAGAATCTCCTCATGTCATCATAATTATCGATCAGTATAGTGTCTATGGTGGAAGGTCTCAAATAACGGATAAATTATGATATCGGTGTAAAAATTACCACACCTCGACGTTAACGTAACTTTTTCTTCAAAAATAATTTATTTCCGTTTAAAACTTCTCTCACTGGCAATTTGACTAACACGGATTATTAATTTTATCACTTCTCAAATGATTATTGGAAGAAAAATTAAAAAATTCGTTTCGTGGTTCATTTTATACGCTCACGTTATTATGAAAAACAACGTCGAAAAGACTGGCCAGCATTTTCTAGAAAAAAATTTTTTTAAATAAAATTCCTATTATATATTTAAAAATATATATTTTTTTATGAAAAACCGTCTCTGAAGTTTAAAGAAAGTTTTTGTTTTACCTTTTATCTATAAGGTTCTCATGCGATGTTTTCGCTATTTTGAAAGAACAATGCCTTGTGAATTATAGTAAAAACTTTGTTGATTTAAAAAATTTAATTAACTTTTTTTATCAATTTCATTTGAAAAGGGACTGGGCTCTTTCCAATGCAAAAATTATTATAAAACAAGTAAGGAAGCCTAAGTTCGAGTGGAATCGAACATTAGATACTCAGCTGTATGCTTTCATTGTTTGTTTGAGTTTGATGGAAACACGGTGTACTTTATATAAAGCGAGTGCTGCATAAAGTGGGCGTAGCCACGCCCATTTTCTAAATTTTTATCAGTCATCCAACTAAGCATATGAATATTATTCTTTGTGCAAAATTTCATTCCATTCTAGTTGCAAAGATGTCACGTTACAAATTCCCACAGGGTGTTCCAGAAATATCTTTGCTAAAAAGTAGGCGTGGTCATAAACCGATTTCAATAAATTTTTGCGTGTCTATTAACACAAGTTATAAAAGTGTATAAACCAAGTTTCGTCATAATATCTCAATTATTTGTCGAGTTAAAGGCTAAGAAATCTCGTATATCCCTTTGTCCAAAAGGAGGCGGTGCCACGCCCATTTTCCAAAATTTGTCTATTTTATGTTTCCGGTCTATTGTGGAACTCATGTCACAAAATTTCAATGAATTATCTTTATATTTGACAAAGATATCGCTTACAATGTTTTTATTAGGTCACTTTATAACACACATATATAAAAGTGGGCGTGGCCGTCAACCGATTTTGACAATTTTCCGTCAAAGCATTTGCCTAAATAAGTAAATCACGTGTACCAAATTTCATCGATATATCTTCAACGGTTTCTGAGTTATGACTCATAAAACTTTCAAAGTTTGCCCCTTAATAAGTGGGCGTGGCTTCGCCCATTTTCCAAAATTTTTGTGGTTTTCGTTTTATGTTCATAGTTGGACTCATGCCACAAAATTTCAGTGATAGATCTTTATATTTGACAGAGATATCGCTTAAAATGTTTTTATTAGGTCACTTTATAATACACATATATAAAAGTGGGCGTGGCCGTCAACCGATTTTGACAATTTTCCGTCAAAAAATTTGCCTAAGAAAGTAAATCACGCGTACCAAATTTCATCGATATATCTTCAACGGTTTCTGAGTTATGACTCATAAAACTTTCAAAGTTTGCCCCTTAATAAGTGGGCGTGGCTCCGCCCATTTGCCAAAATTTTTGTGGTTTTCGTTTTATGTTCATAGTTGGACTCATGCCACAAAATTTCAGTGATAGATCTTTATATTTGACAGAGATATCGCTTAAAATGTTTTTATTAGGTCACTTTATAATACACATATATAAAAGTGGGCGTGGCCGTCAACCGATTTTGACAATTTTCCGTCAAAACATTTGCCTAAGTAAATCACGTGTACCAAATTTCATCGATATATCTTCAACGGTTTCTGAGTTATGACTCATAAAACTTTCAATGTTTGACCCTTAATAAGTGGGCGTGGCACCGCCCATTTTCCAAAATTTCATAAGATTTCTTCATAGGGGCCTGAGCTCAACATATGCGTAAAATTTTATCGCTCCAGCTATATTAGGGACTGAAATACCAAATTTCCGATTTTTTCTATATAGGAAAAGTGGGCGTGGTCATGGTCCGATTTCGCCTATTTTCAATACCAACCGTCCCAGTCTCGATACCAACTTGCATTCCAAATTTCATCAAAATATCTCAATTTTTGCGCGAGTTAGAGTGTTTACAGACGGACGGACGGACGGACGGACGGACGGACGGACGGACATGGCTCAATCGATTTCTCTTTTCACCCTGATCATTTTGATATATATAAGTCTATATCTATCTCGATTATTTCATTCTGTTACAATCCACCGTTATGTGATTAAAACTATAATACTCTGTGTACTAGTACAGCTGAGTATAAAAATAGTCAAATCAAGGTGTAAATAGTCAGATTTACATGCGTTTTTTGCTGAGTGAACTTATTTTAAAGTGTGCCGGTTTTCGCTTCTAATGCCTATAATAGGAAGTGAGCCAGAGCAAAGCTTGGCCGGGTACAGCTAGTGTGATATAAAATAGAAGTTATTCTCAGCTGCACCTATAAAAAGGCGAAAATCTGCGAATATTTTATATATTTTTTAATTCAAGTTACTCTAATTTAATCAGTTTGATTTACTTGTATTACTGACTTAATTTTTCCTTAAAAATACCTCTTCAATCTACATATCACATATCTATATATATATATATATATAAATCAAGCCTATTTTTTGTCGCCGGCTTTCGCCCAACGCATGGGGGGATTTTGACCAAATTTACACACCAGCTGAATACCTTGCCCTAGATGGTTTATATGCATATCGGTTCACGAGATATAGGTCAAAAGGTCAAAACATGGACCCGGCTTTCCCCTGAATATTTTTGGATGATATTGGTATCAAATTAAATTTATTGAACAGGAATTTTACATAGAATAGTACTGATTGTGATTCGTAGGTCGGGCCTCGAGATATAGGTCAAAACGTGGACGGAAACGTGGTATCAAATGAAAGGTCTTGATGAGGACTACGACATAAAACTATTTTGTTTGTGATGCCTAGGCCGGATCTCCAGATATGGGCCAACATGTGGACCCGGATGACCCTCGAATATTTCTGAGTGATATTGATATCAAATCAAAGGTCTTGATGAGGAGTTCGACATAGAACTCTTTTATTTGTAAGGCCTGGGCCGGGTCTCCAGATATTGGCCAACATGTGGACCCGGATGACCCTCGAATATTTCTGAGTGATATTGATATCAAATGAAAGGTATTGAAGACGACTTCGACACAGAACTATTTTATTTGTGATGTCTAGGCCGCGTCCCCAAATATGGGTAAAAACGACCCGGATAACACTCGAATGTTTCTGAGCGATATTGGTATCAAATGAAAGGTCTTGATGAGGACTTCGACACAAAACTATTATAACTGTGGTGCATAGACCTGGTTCCCAGATATGGATCACAACTTGGACCCGGATGAAACCGAAAAGTGGGAATCAAAGAAGATCTCACGTGAAGATCTCACGATGTAATGCTTAACCCTAAAAAGATAATCTGCGTCAAAATTACGCATCCCCTTTCGAATTATTGTTCTCACTCCCCCAATTATGTGAATACGTCGCTGAACTTTATATATATTTCAATTGTGCTGCATATCTCTCATGTGACACTTAATTTTCTGTGGTAAGTTTTGTAAATTTCCCAATATGAGGGGTCAGTGAGTCAAAATTACGCATGATTATCTTTACCGTGACTTTCAGCAAGCATTTCTCACGTATTGCATAAGGACAATGATGACTTTCATTCATCAGAACATTATAGTGAAGAGCCAGTACAATAAAAAAATGTATGTGTTGTATTGTGGCAGCTGTGCGGAAGTGGGTAAAGTGCTCGCATGCCATACCATGGGTCGCCGGTTCAACCCCCAGCCGACCCAACACCAAAATTTAATTTCATTAATTTTCTAATTAAAAGTCAATTATTAGGTTTTTAAAATATTGGTCACCTATCGGTAGTGGATGGCATACCCTCTGAGTGTAATTCTGTCATGAAAAAGCTTCTCACAAAAATGCATTCACCGTTAGGAATCGGCATAAAACTGTAGGCACACCCAATTAGTAGGGAAAACAAAATTAAGGAGCACGCATCGAATTAGGAAAGAAGTTCGACCTTAAAACTCGTTAGAGCCAGTGTATCATATTATATTATGTATTTTACATAATTCTTCTTCTTCTTTTTAATCACTGCGTAACGGTCTAGACGATTTTGGCCGAGTCCAAAAATCGCACCAGTCGTGTCTGTTTTATGTTGGCTAGCGCCAATTGGAAATACCTAGGCAGGACTAGTCGGTCTTCACCTGATCTTCCCTAAGCAGAGAAGGTGTCCCTTTTCTTCTTTTGTACATACTGCCCTTCCAAACAAGGCGAAAGGCAATGGGTCACGCAATAAGTGCAAAAATGCTATATGTCGCGAGGACAATATTTGATATGTTCCAAAATTGTTTTTGACCGACCTTCATAAAAAATTTTCATTTATTTTTCTTAATGAGTTTCCAGTTCATTTAGATTGTAAGTCAAAAAGTCTGATTTTTGCAGCAAAGTTATTCAAAAAGGGACGGAAAATGGGTGTTTCCTAATTTCAGGAGAAGAAGTTTTTTTGGTTTAGTTTTTTATAGTAAAAAAATTTAAATATATTTTATTTATAATGTTTACATTTATTTTAAATATCTATAATAAAGTTTGTGCAAGTTCAGGGCAAATTGTAAATAAACTGTAAAGATATAGCTGAAAAACCTATCATGCGTCAATTTTACGCATGATTATCTTTAACGTATGTAAAGATATGATTATCTAACTAGGGTTAACCTGGTTCCCTAGGTAAAGGGAAATAAAAGGAAAGGAAAGTCAAATGGAATGGAATGGGAAAGGGAAGGGAAAGAAACGAAAATAGAGGGAAGGGGAGAGATGGAGATTGGGAGAAGGAAAGGGAAAGGGAAACGAATAAGAAGTGGAGTTCCAAAGGAGGGGTAAGGAAGACCGATAGGAAAAGGAAAAGTAAACGGAGATGAAAAAGAAAGGAAAAAGAAAGTATAGGGAAAGGGAAATCTAAGACGAATAAAAAAGGGATAAGGACATAAAGAGGTAGAGGTATCGCGGCGAAGCGTATTTACTCACAAACGGCTTAAACAATTTTTATGAAATGTATTATACAAGGGGTATCTGGGGCAAACTTCTGAAAAGTTTCATTCTTCCGCTCATTTTTTTATACTCAGCTGTACTAGTACACAGAGTATTATAGTTTTAATCTCATAACGGTGGATTGTAACAGAATGAAATAATCGAGATAGATATAGACTTATATATATCAAAATGATCAGGGTGAAAAGAGAAATCGATTGAGCCATGTCCGTCCGTCCGTCCGTCCGTCCGTCCGTCTGTCCGTCCGTCCGTCTGTAAACACTCTAACTCGCGCAAAAATTGAGATATTTTGATGAAATTTGGAATGCAAGTTGGTATCGAGACTGGGACGGTTGGTATTGAAAATAGGCGAAATCGGACCATGACCACGCCCACTTTTCCTATATAGAAAAAATCGGAAATTTGGTATCTCAGTCCCTAATATAGCTGGAGCGATAAAATTTTACCCATATGTTGAGCTCAGGCCCCTATGAAGAAATCTTATGAAATTTTGGAAAATGGGCGGTGCCACGCCCACTTATTAAGGGTCAAACATTGAAAGTTTTATGAGTCATAACTCAGAAACCGTTGAAGATATATCGATGAAATTTGGTACACGTGATTTACTTACTTAGGCAAATGTTTTGACGGAAAATTGTCAAAATCGGTTGACGGCCACGCCCACTTTTATATATGTGTATTATAAAGTGACCTAATAAAAACATTTTAAGCGATATCTCTGTCAAATATAAAGATCTATCACTGAAATTTTGTGGCATGAGTCCAACTATGAACATAAAACGAAAACCACAAAAATTTTGGCAAATTGGCGGAGCCACGCCCACTTATTAAGGGGCAAACTTTGAAAGTTTTATGAGTCATAACTCAGAAACCGTTGAAGATATATCGATGAAATTTGGTACGCGTGATTTACTTTCTTAGGCAAATTTTTTGACGGAAAATTGTCAAAATCGGTTGACGGCCACGCCCACTTTTATATATGTGTATTATAAAGTGACCTAATAAAAACATTTTAAGCGATATCTCTGTCAAATATAAAGATCTATCACTGAAATTTTGTGGCATGAGTTCAACTATGAACACAAAACGAAAACCACAAAAATTTTGGAAAATGGGCGGAGCCACGCCCACTTATTAAGGGGCAAACTTTGAAAGTTTTATGAGTCATAACTCAGAAACCGTTGAAGATATATCGATGAAATTTGGTACACGTGATTTACTTATTTAGGCAAATGCTTTGACGGAAAATTGTCAAAATCGGTTGACGGCCACGCCCACTTTTATATATGTGTATTATAAAGTGACCTAATAAAAACATTGTAAGCGATATCTTTGTCAAATATAAAGATAATTCATTGAAATTTTGTGACATGAGTTCCACAATAGACCGGAAACATAAAATAGACAAATTTTGGAAAATGGGCGTGGCACCGCCTCCTTTTGGACAAAGGGATATACGAGATTTCTTAGCCTTTAACTCGACAAATAATTGAGATATTATGACGAAACTTGGTTTATACACTTTTATAACTTGTGTTAATAGACACGCAAAAATTTATTGAAATCGGTTTATGACCACGCCTACTTTTTAGCAAAGATATTTCTGGAACACCCTGTGGGAATTTGTAACGTGACATCTTTGTAACTAGAATGGAATGAAATTTTGCACAAAGAATAATATTCATATGCTTAGTTGGATGACTGATAAAAATTTAGAAAATGGGCGTGGCTACGCCCACTTTATGCAGCACTCGCTTTATATAAAGTACACCGTGTTTCCATCATACTCAAACAAACAATGAAAGCATACAGCTGAGTATCTAATGTTCGATTCCACTCGAAATTAGGCTTCCTTACTTGTTTTTTTTACTTTTTATTTCGCTTGGGAAGACCTGCTAAAAACATGGCACCCGAGATAAGCTCGGTCATCCGGGTACTAGGGGTCTTAATTGTGATGCCTAGGTCGGTTCCCCAGATATGGATCAAAACGTGGACCCGAATGACCCCGGAATATTTCTAAGCGATATTGGTATCAAATGAAAGGTGTTGAGCAGGGATTTTGCACAGATATGAACTCATTGTGATTGCCAGGTCGGGTACCCAGGTTTCTGTCAGAACGTGGTCATGGATGACACGGGGATATTTCTCACTAATATTGGTATCAAATGAAAGGTGTTTGATCAGGACGATATAAAAGATCCGTATCCATTATGATTCCTGGTCAAGTCCCCAGATGTTGTTTAAAACGTAGACCCGGATGACCACTAAATATTTCCCAGCGATATTGGTATCAAACGAAGGGTGTTGAGCTTTTACATAAGTATGAACTCATTCCTAGGTCGGGTCCCCAGATGTGAGGAAATACGTGGGCCCGGATGACCCCGGCATGCTGCTAAGCAATACTGACACAAAATGAAAGATGTTGAGCAGGGCTGCTAAATAGAGCTTTTTCATAGTGATTCTTAGGCCCGGCACTCAATTATGGGTAAAAGAGTGGACCCGGGTACCACGGAATACAGGGCTATGCTATGTTAAACTCGGTTCCCTAGGGAAAGGGAAAGTAGAAGGGTAATGGGAATGGGAAAGGCAAAGGGACGGGAAAGGAGAGAAAGAATATAATGTAAATGGAACGAAGAGGATCGGGAGAGAGAGAGTAAGACAGGGAATGAGAGAAAGTATAAGAGGGGGACGAAAGTGAGAAAGCCAGAAAAGTATAGGTAAGGTGAGCGATACAGAAAGGGAAAGGGAAGCGGAAATGTGACGGCAAAGGAAAAGGAAAACGGGGGCGGAAATAAAAGGGAAAGATAAATGGGAAGGGAAGGAGGAGGGGAGTAGCAGAGGGAAAGATAGTGGTTGATTAATACGAAGCAAAAAAGGGATAAGGACATGAAGAGGGCAAACTTTTGAAAATATCAATTTTTTCCTACACTTTTCTTTAAAGTTATCTGACTTTAGCTGACGGGTGCAGCCTAAGGAAAGCTTGGTTTCTAGATACAGGTCAAAAGGTCAAAACGTGGTTCCGGCTTTCCCCTGAATATTCTTGGTCGATATTGGTATCAAATGAAAGGTATTGAGCAGGGAATTTACATAGAATAGTATTCATTGTGCTTCCTAGGTCGTGTCTCCAGATATGGGTCAAGACGTGGACCCGAATGACCCTCGAATATTTCTCATCGATATTGGTATCAAATGAAAGTTCTTAATGAGGACTTCAACATAGAACTCTTTGATTTCTTATGTCTAGGCCCGGTATCCAGATATGGGTGAAAACGTGGACCCGGATGACCCTCGAATATTTCTGAGCGTTATTGGTATCAAATGAAAGGTATTGATGAGGACTTGAACAAATAACCGTTTTAATTGTGATGCCTAGACCGGGTCTCCAGATAAGGTAAAAACATGGATCCGACGACCCTTAAATATTTCTGAGCGATATTGGTATAAAATCAAAGGTCTTGATGAGGAATTCGACACAGAAATATTATAATTGTGATGCATAGGCCGGGTTCCCTGATATGGGTCACAACGTGAACCCGGATGAAACTGAAAAGTGGGAATTATGGCTTCAATACAGAGATGTTCTAGATGTAATGCTCAACCTGGTTCCCTGGGTAAAGGGCAATAAAAAGGAAGAGGAAAGTCGAACGGAATGGGAATGGGAGGGGAAGGAAATGAAATTATAATGGGAAAGCGAAGGGGAAGACAGAGATTAGGAGTGAGAAAGGACTGATGAATGAGAGGGGGAGATAAAGGGAGGGGTAAGGGAAAGGAAAGGGAAAGGAAAGGAAACGGAGATGAAAGGAGAAATAAAGTAGGGGGAAGGGAGTGGAAGTCTAAGAGAGGTCCGTGGACCCGAATGTCCTCGGAATATTTTTAAGAGATGTTGGTATAAATTTCTAGAAAGAAAGGGGAGACCTCCACTAGTAATGGGCGAGTCCGAGATGTTTAGACAATCGAGAGAATCGCCATCGCTGCAAAGTCACAATCGATTCGAAAGTTGAGTCGCTCCTCGACTACACAATGGAGATGTTTTTGCGATTGTTCCGGGTCGGCGAGTCGGAAGTTTTTTCGATGATATCTCGACTACACAAGCGAGATATTTTTGCGATTGTTCCGAGTCGGCGAGTCGGAGGTCGTTTCGATTATATCTCGATTATACAAGCGAGATGTTTTTGCGATTGTTCCGAGTCGGCGGGCCCGCTGTTGTTTTGATGATATGTTTTAGTTGATAAAATAAACTAAATGAGTGTTGTTGATGAAAAAAGTAGAATTTTTAATGCAAGTGAGGCAAATACATAAATAAATGAACCTAATTGAAAAATGTGCTATACGAAGACGCTGCATTTTTGCACTCACAACTAAAGAGTGTCGTGCATAATAATAATAATTAATTATTTAGACAGTAAATTAATAAATTTTCTGAAGTGAGACGCTTACGAAACAAATGAATTTTACGAGCAGCAATAACGGCAATAGATTTGTACCATTCTGTATGATTTTGATATGTATCACTGCTCTACAGCCAAAATATACTCTGAACTCCACTATCCTATTTATATGTAAAATCAGTCGCTGATACGGAAAATCGGGTTCATTTTTAATTCTATAGAAAGGTTTTTGAGATATCGGCAATTTACCGTTATTTGGCCAATGGCTCCACTTAATCCCTTGAATCTCTTTAACGCACTGATCTATCTACGTAACACCGAACGAAAGAAAATTAAATTTCCTTTACATGGCTCCTATAACATTTTTCTCTAGGTTTTATAGTTTCTGAAATGAGAGTCGCGCAATTTCAATTTTTTCTTCAAATTATCGTAAAAAAATGAAAATTTTCAAATTGACTCAAATCTCGTATATTCCTGCTTCTAAAAGGAGGCGGTGCCACGCCCATTTTCCAAAATTTTTGTGCTTTTTTATTTTATGTCCATAGTTGGACTCTTGCCATAAAATTTCAATTATATATCTTTATATTTGGCAGAGATATCGCTTAAAATGTTTTTATTAGGTCACTTTATAAGACCCATATATAAAAGTGGGCGTGGTCGTCAACCGATTTTGACAATTTTCGTCCAAAAATTTACCTAGGTAATTACATCACGTGTACCAAATTTCATCCATATATCTTCAACGGTTTCTGAGTTATGACTCATAAAACTTTCAACCTTAATAAGTGGGCGTGGCACCGCCCATATTCCAAAATTTTTGTGTTTTTTGTTTTTTGTCCGTATTTGGACTTCTACCACAAAACTTCAGTGATATATTTGACAGAGATATCGCTTAAAATGTTTTTATTAGGCCCCTTTATAGTTTCCATATATAAAAGTGGGCGTGGCCGTCAACCGATTTTGACAATTATCCCTCCAAACGTTTGCCTTAGCAAGTTAATCACGCATACCAAATTTCATCGATATATCTGCTACGGTTTCTGAGTTATGGCTTATAAAACTTTCAATGTTTGCCCCTTAATAAGTGGGCGTGGCACCGCCCATTTTCCAAAATTTCAGCAAATTTCTTCATAAGGGCCTGAGCTCAATACGTGGGTAAAATTTTATCACTCTAGCAACATTAGTGGCTGAGATACTAAATTTCAATACCAACCGTCCCAGTGTCCATACCAACTTGCATTCCAAATTTCATCAAAATATCTCAATTTTTGCGCGAGTTACAGTGTTTATAGACGGACGGACGGACATGGCTCAATCGATTTCTCTTTTCACCCTGATCATTTTGATATATGTAAGTCTATATCTATCTCGATTATTTCATTCTGTTACAATCCACCGTTATGTGATTAAAACTATAGTACTCTGTGTACTCTAGTACAGCTCATAGATGGGCATACTGAAGTAATATTGTATTTCAGTAAAGCAAACAGTAAGCAGTAAAAGAATATTCCTTACTTAAAATTTTTTACAGTAATAAGTAACGCTTCACTTGTTACTTAAAAAATTTTTTTTTTTTTTCAATACAGAGATGTTCTAGATGTAATGCTCAACCTGGTTCCCTGGGTAAAGGGCAATAAAAAGGAAGAGGAAAGTCGAACGGAATGGGAATGGGAGGGGAAGGAAATGAAATTATAATGGGAGAGCGAAGGGGAAGACAGAGATTAGGAGTGAGAAAGGACTGATGAATGAGAGGGGGAGATAAAGGGAGGGGTAAGGGAAAGGAAAGGGAAAGGAAAGGAAACGGAGATGAAAGGAGAAATAAAGTAGGGGGAAGGGAGTGGAAGTCTAAGAGAGGTCCGTGGACCCGAATGTCCTCGGAATATTTTTAAGAGATGTTGGTATAAATTTCTAGAAAGAAAGGGGAGACCTCCACTAGTAATGGGCGAGTCCGAGATGTTTAGACAATCGAGAGAATCGCCATCGCTGCAAAGTCACAATCGATTCGAAAGTTGAGTCGCTCCTCGACTACACAATGGAGATGTTTTTGCGATTGTTCCGGGTCGGCGAGTCGGAGGTTTTTTCGATGATATCTCGACTACACAAGCGAGATATTTTTGCGATTGTTCCGAGTCGGCGAGTCGGAGGTCGTTTCGATTATATCTCGATTATACAAGCGAGATGTTTTTGCGATTGTTCCGAGTCGGCGGGCCCGCTGTTGTTTTGATGATATGTTTTAGTTGATAAAATAAACTAAATGAGTGTTGTTGATGAAAAAAGTAGAATTTTTAATGCAAGTGAGGCAAATACATAAATAAATGAACCTAATTGAAAAATGTGCTATACGAAGACGCTGCATTTTTGCACTCACAACTAAAGAGTGTCGTGCATAATAATAATAATTAATTATTTAGACAGTAAATTAATAAATTTTCTGAAGTGAGACGCTTACGAAACAAATGAATTTTACGAGCAGCAATAACGGCAATAGATTTGTACCATTCTGTATGATTTTGATATGTATCACTGCTCTACAGCCAAAATATACTCTGAACTCCACTATCCTATTTATATGTAAAATCAGTCGCTGATACCGAAAATCGGGTTCATTTTTAATTCTATAGAAAGGTTTTTGAGATATCGGCAATTTACCGTTATTTGGCCAATGGCTCCACTTAATCCCTTGAATCTCTTTAACGCACTGATCTATCTACGTAACACCGAACGAAAGAAAATTAAATTTCCTTTACATGGCTCCTATAACATTTTTCTCTAGGTTTTATAGTTTCTGAAATGAGAGTCGCGCAATTTCAATTTTTTCTTCAAATTATCGTAAAAAAATGAAAATTTTCAAATTGACTCAAATCTCGTATATTCCTGCTTCTAAAAGGAGGCGGTGCCACGCCCATTTTCCAAAATTTTTGTGCTTTTTTATTTTATGTCCATAGTTGGACTCTTGCCATAAAATTTCAATTATATATCTTTATATTTGGCAGAGATATCGCTTAAAATGTTTTTATTAGGTCACTTTATAAGACCCATATATAAAAGTGGGCGTGGTCGTCAACCGATTTTGACAATTTTCGTCCAAAAATTTACCTAGGTAATTACATCACGTGTACCAAATTTCATCCATATATCTTCAACGGTTTCTGAGTTATGACTCATAAAACTTTCAACCTTAATAAGTGGGCGTGGCACCGCCCATATTCCAAAATTTTTGTGTTTTTTGTTTTTTGTCCGTATTTGGACTTCTACCACAAAACTTCAGTGATATATTTGACAGAGATATCGCTTAAAATGTTTTTATTAGGCCCCTTTATAGTTTCCATATATAAAAGTGGGCGTGGCCGTCAACCGATTTTGACAATTATCCCTCCAAACGTTTGCCTTAGCAAGTTAATCACGCATACCAAATTTCATCGATATATCTGCTACGGTTTCTGAGTTATGGCTTATAAAACTTTCAATGTTTGCCCCTTAATAAGTGGGCGTGGCACCGCCCATTTTCCAAAATTTCAGCAAATTTCTTCATAAGGGCCTGAGCTCAATACGTGGGTAAAATTTTATCACTCTAGCAACATTAGTGGCTGAGATACTAAATTTCAATACCAACCGTCCCAGTGTCCATACCAACTTGCATTCCAAATTTCATCAAAATATCTCAATTTTTGCGCGAGTTACAGTGTTTACAGACGGACGGACGGACATGGCTCAATCGATTTCTCTTTTCACCCTGATCATTTTGATATATGTAAGTCTATATCTATCTCGATTATTTCATTCTGTTACAATCCACCGTTATGTGATTAAAACTATAGTACTCTGTGTACTCTAGTACAGCTCATAGATGGGCATACTGAAGTAATATTGCATTTCAGTAAAGCAAACAGTAAGCAGTAAAAGAATATTCCTTACTTAAAATTTTTTACAGTAATAAGTAACGCTTCACTTGTTACTTAAAAAATTTTACAGTATTAAGTATCGCTTTACTTATTACTTAAATTTTTTTACAGTAATAAGTACCGCTTTACTTATTACTGTAAAAAATTTCAAGTAATAAGTAAAGCGTTACTTATTACTTTAAAAATTTTACAGTAATAAGTAATCTTTACTCGTTACTCTAAAAATTTTACAGTAATAAGTAATATTTACTTGTTACTCTAAGCCTACTTAAGTATCGAGGATTCAGTAGTCTAAGTATTGGCATACATACACACGTACACTGATGAGCACAAACGCATAGGTTAACGAGCATCTGAGAGATGATGCCCAATAAACATAATAGAAAAAATCTCGAACGTTGAAAAAAAATTATACAAAATTTTAAAATCAGAGCATTTTAAAATTCACAACTAAACGTATTCTCAATTTTTTCTCAAATATACCGAGGTACGTACCTAGGTATGTATAAATTAAGAACATGCAAATAAAAACAATATTTTTAGAACAATGCTCGGTAAAACTTGGGAAGCAAAAATTTATTTAAAAATCAATTGTAAATTAAATGTAAATTTATCTTAAAAACAAAAGTACATATTTATTTGATATTAAATAAAATTGCTCTTCAACCAAATGTTATTTGAAGCAGTGGCAGGAAATATTGTAATTGTATTCTAGGTTAAGGTTTCATAAAAGTTGTTATATTCTTCAGGAATGGTACAAGCCTTTTAAGTTGAGAACATTTGAGATGCATTTGGGTTTTGGTATACATATGTATGTATATACAGTTGCTTACAAATACATCTCAAATTGAGAATTAAGAAAAATGTGTATTGGGTAATTTAGTAGGAGGAGGTAAGAGAGCAGCGTTACCACTGTGATAAAATTCTGTCAGCATTGTGAAGCAATTTCTCGCTCGGTAGGTATAAGGATTTTTCTTTAGGTATGTATTTCGAGTAAGCAAATAACTGGAAGAAGAAAGGTTTCTTCTGCTTTACTTAAAAATACAAGTTCATCGATTTTTCGTTGAAGTTTTTTTAATAAGATGAAAATCTTTTATCGATTGTGAGCACATAGAATATAGGTATGTATATCTTTGCAGGAAGAAAAAAATGAAATGCCAAAAGTAGTTGACTTTTAATTGGCTATTTTGAGACAATTGAAAAAAAAATCAATATGTATCACACAGCAAGAAACCCATTTTTGGTTAGTTTATTGACAAAAGCTTTCAAATTCCTGATGAAAATATTTTTATTCAAGAACATTTTAACTGATTTTGCTGTAAAAAATCCTCTTTTTTAGATTTGAAAAGCGAAGCAATGGAAATACATACATATGTATAGCGAAATGTTTGTGAATTCCATGATTCTAAACATGTATGCATGTAGCAGTTACATATGCAACCATTTCCCTTGTATTTTTTGTATAATTTTATAAACATTAATAGTGTTATATTTTGGGACTAACTATTTTTCACCCAAAAAAAGTTAGTTTATAATTACCTTCCAAGTAATGCAGAAGTACACATGACTGACTTTTTTATCGCCATTCCCATACAAAAGTAGTTAGCCTTTTTCAAAGAAAATATACCATTAACAGTTACCACTAGTGTCTTTGTAAACTGTTTAAAGTCAGTTTTAAGTTAGATGCCCATCCTGCAGGGGTATAAATGTAATAAACAGTTTTGAGAATTGGTTAAATTTCGAAACCCGTATTTTTTCATTCTTCATGTTATCCCAATCGCTTTTAAACAAAGTATCTCTTATCAAAACATGTAGGTACTTACATATGTAAGTAGTTATTACTAATAAGTGTAGAAAGAGATAATGGTAATTTTTCCCCCAAAATTGGTAGATTTTTTCAAGTAGATGGTTATTTTTTTGTTCTGAGTGGCAGGTAGTAAAGACCAAGTTAGATGCAAATGCGTACATATATGTATATGTACATACACATGGATTTGCGCTACATTGGTAAAAAGGGGTGTGAAATTTGTGATGCCATGATGTAGATACCCTACATAGCCATACAGATACCCTACAAAGAAATTCACATTAATCGGGAATTATTTCGGGATCGCGCGCAATGGAACATGCGACTGCTCGTAATTATGTATATCTGAACGACGTTGGTCATAATAAATAATTTTTATTAAATTGTATGCATGTAAAATCATTTATACATATGTAAGTATGTATATGTACATATGCAGGTAAGTATTGGCTGGCCTAAAATTTGACATGACCGTAAATTATTGCTTTCTTTTGAAATTCAAACAATCCTTTTTGGTAAGCTTGCTTAGGTAGCCGACTGTGCAGTTTTGTTTTCAGAGAGAATTTACATTGAATTTCGTTACGGATACTTAGTTATTAGCCTAAAACTGGGGGTTTCCGCGCGTTAACGCTCGTTAATGTAAATCATCGTATTTTTTGCAACTCAAACAATCGTTTTTGTATGCTTAGGTAGCTGTTAAGTTTTTATTTTTCAGAGAGAAATTGAATAGAATTTCTTTACAGATCTTTAGTATTTAAGCAGAATCTGGGATTTCCCGCTAATGGGAATGCACGATTTTCTTGTTTTGAAACAAAAACTATCCTTTTTGGTAAGTTTCGTTTTCGGAGAGCGATAGAGAGAGAGAGAGAGAAATGCGTTCCCATTAGCGGGAAATCCCAGATTCTGCTTAAATACTAAAGACTTGGTCTTTACTACCTGCCACTCAGAACAAAAAAATAACCATCTACTTGAAAAAATCTACCAATTTTGGGGGAAAAATTACCATTATCTCTTTCTACACTTATTAGTAATAACTACTTACATATGTAAGTACCTACATGTTTTGATAAGAGATACTTTGTTTAAAAGCGATTGGGATAACATGAAGAATGAAAAAATACGGGTTTCGAAATTTAACCAATTCTCAAAACTGTTTATTACATTTATACCCCTGCAGGATGGGCATCTAACTTAAAACTGACTTTAAACAGTTTACAAAGACACTAGTGGTAACTGTTAATGGTATATTTTCTTTGAAAAAGGCTAACTACTTTTGTATGGGAATGGCGATAAAAAAGTCAGTCATGTGTACTTCGGCATTACTTGGAAGGTAATTATAAACTAACTTTTTTTGGGTGAAAAATAGTTAGTCCCAAAATATAACACTATTAATGTTTATAAAATTATGCAAAAAATACAAGGGAAATGGTTGCATATGTAACTGCTACATGCATACATGTTTAGAATCATGGAATTCACAAGCATTTCGCTATACATATGTAATTATTTCCATTGCTTCGCTTTTCAAATCTAAAAAAGAGGATTTTTTACAGCAAAATCAGTTAAAATGTTCTTGAATAAAAATATTTTCATCAGGAATTTGAAAGCTTTTGTCAATAAACTAACCAAAAATGGGTTTCTTGCTGTGTGATACATATTGATTTTTTTTCAATTGTCTCAAAATAGCCAATTAAAAGTCAACTACTTTTAGCATTTCATTTTTTTCTTCCTGCAAAGATATACATACCTATATTCTATGTGCTCACAATCGATAAAAGATTTTCATCTTATTAAAAAAACTTCAACGAAAAATCGATGAACTTGTATTTTTAAGTAAAGCAGAAGAAAACTTTCTTCTTCCAGTTATTTGCTTACTCGAAATACATACCTAAAGAAAAATCCTTATACCTACCGAGCGAGAAATTGCTTCACAATGCTGACAGAATTTTATCACAGTGGTAACGCTGCTCTCTTACCTACTATTCCTCCTACTAAATTACCCAATACACATTTTTCTTAATTCTCAATTTGAGATGTATTTGTAAGCAACTGTATATACATACATATGTATACCAAAACCCAAATGCATCTCAAATGTTCTCAACTTAAAAGGCTTGTACCATTCCTGAAGAATATAACAACTTTTATGAAACCTTAACCTAGAATACAATTACAATATTTCCTGCCACAGCTTCAAATAACATTTGGATGAAGAGCAATTTTATTTAATATCAAATAAATATGTACATTTGTTTTTAAGATAAATTTACATTTAATTTACAATTGATTTTTAAATAAATTTTTGCTTCCCAAGTTTTACCGAGCATTGTTCTAAAAATATAGTTTTTATTTGCATGTTCTTAATTTATACATACCTAGGTACGTACCTCGGTATATTTGAGAAACAATTGAGAATACGTTTAGTTGTTTTCAACGTTCGAGATTTTTTTTATTATGTTTATTGGGCATCATCTCTCAGATGCTCGTTAACCTATGCGTTGTGCTCGTGTATGCCAATACTTAGGCTACTGTATCCTCGATACTTAAGTAGTCTTAGAGTAACAAGTAAATATTACTTATTACTGTAAAATTTTTAGAGTAACGAGTAAAGATTACTTATTACTGTAAAATTTTTAAAGTAATAAGTAACGCTTTACTTATTACTTGAAATTTTTTACAGTAATAAGTAAAGCGGTACTTATTACTGTAAAAAATTTTAAGTAATAAGTAAAGCCATACTTATTACTGTAAAATTTTGTAAGTAACAAGTAAAGCGCTACTTATTACTGTAAAAAATTCTAAGTAGGCAGTAAAAAAGGTAAAAATAATGAATTACTACTGGTACTTAAAAGTGCCCATCTATGGTACAGCTGAGTATAAAAACTGAAATGTAAATTTTACTGAAATAAATAAATAAAGAAGTAAACAAAAAGAAAAAGGAAAATATTTAGGTAATCATTCAACACTTAGCAAGTAAGATAAGCAAAATAAAAGTTTAAGTTCTAAATGGCATGCATGTCATTAAATGAAATCCATGTCATTAAATGAAATCTATTCAATATAATAGAATGCTCATACATTGACCCTACAAATGTATAAGCATTCTTTTTAGGAAAGGAGGTGTAGCATGTCAGAAATATTTTAGCACTTTCAACTTATAACTAATTTAATACACAAAAATGTAAAATGCACTAAAAGTGCATTCAACCTCTTTCAATTATTAAAATTTATAACGTAAACAAACAACAGCCAAATATAATATTTCCGACTGTCGCATTTGCCTTTATGCTGAGTCGTATGTATGTATGTGCATGGGCACTTGACTGCACATTAAATGCATAAGCCATACATATGTACATACATATCTACATAGTAAGTAAGAATTAGTGTAAATAGTATAGTAAATAGATAGATAGGTATCCGGAGGATGATACGCACCGCGACCTATGGGTCTATTGTGCCCTCCAGCTCATTATAATACCTCCTCTAGGCCAATCTCAGATACAAAGTTGAGTATTGCGTTTGGCCTCAGGATTGGTATTTAGCTACTCTCAAGCTGATATGGCCCAAGTGTCCTCTGTCTCCTTCTAGATATGGCCGTGCATTCGAGGAGAATATGCTCAGCGGTCTCATCTTCCATATCACAGAACCGGCACAGGCTACTTGAGTAGATGCCTATTATGTGCATATAGCTTTTGAGTCTGCAGTGACCAGTTAGGAGTCCGGTCAGGATTCTCAGTTTGCTTTTGAGGAGGTCTATAATCTCCTTGAAGCGTTTTTTATTGTACCCCCCTAGCAAGAGTTTTGCCTGGCGCATTCCAGCAGATTCTCGCCAGCGCTGCTCCCTCATTGTAATTTCCTCAATCCTGAGCTCTTCCTTTATCGTATGTGGTCCTATACTTAGGAAAGGCTTAGGTCCTATTGGTTTTGCCGCTGCCGCCTCTCTGGCAAGGCCGTCAGCAATCTCATTTCCCAATACTCCTCTGTGACCAGGAACCCAGGCCAGAAGTAGTGAGTTCCTGGCGCCAAGTTTGTTCAGTTTTTCTATGCACTCTCGGACTAGCGATGAGTTTATCTCACAGGATGCTAGCGCCCCGAGTGCCGCTTGGCTATCGCTCAATATGGTAATTTTCTCACCAAAGTATCTTCTCCTCAAGTTTAACTCTGCACACTGACTGATGGCGAATACCTCCGCCTGAAAAATGCTCGGGAAAACGCCCCAGAGGCATGGATACCTTTGCTCTCGGATACCTTTGCTGAGGACTACGACATAAAACTATTTTGTTTGTGATGCCTAGGCCGGATCTCCAGATATGGGCCAACATGTGGACCCGGATGACCCTCGAATATTTCTTAGTGATATTGATAACAAATGAAAGGTCTTGATGAGGAGTTCGACATAGAACTCTTTTATTTGTAATGCCTGGGCCGGGTCTCCAGATATTGGCCAACATGTGGACCCGGATGACCCTCGAATATTTCTGAGTGATATTGATATCAAATGAAAGGTATTGAAGACGACTTCGACACAGAACTATTTTATTTGTGATGTCTAGGCCGCGTCCCCAAATATGGGTAAAAACGACCCGGATAACACTCGAATTTTTCTGAGCGATATTGGTATCAAATGAAAGGTCTTGATGAGGACTTCGACACAAAACTATTATAACTGTGGTGCATAGACCGGGTTCCCAGATATGGATCACAACTTGGACCCGGATGAAACCGAAAAGTGGGAATCAAAGAAGATCTCACGTGAAGATCTCACGATGTAATGCTTAACCCTAAAAAGATAATCTGCGTCAAAATTACGCATCCCCTTTCGAATTATTGTTCTCACTCCCCCAATTATGTGAATACGTCGCTGAACGTTATATATATTTCAACTGTGCTGCATATCTCTCATGTGACACTTAATTTTCTGTGGTAAGTTTTGTAAATTTCCCAATATGAGGGGTCAGTGAGTCAAAATTACGCATGATTATCTTTACCGTGACTTTCAGCAAGCATTTCTCACGTATTGCATAAGGACAATGATGACTTTCATTCATCAGAACATTATACTGAAGAGCCAGTACAATAAAAAAATGTATGTGTTGTATTGTGGCAGCTGTGAGGGAGTGGGTAAAGTGCTCGCATGCTATACCATGGGTCGCCGGTTCAACCCCCAGCCGACCCAACACCAAAATTTAATTTCATTAATTTTCTAATTAAAAGTCAATTATTAGGTTTTTAAAATATTGGTCACCTATCGGTAGTGGATGGCATACCCTCTGAGTGTAATTCTGTCATGAAAAAGCTTCTCACAAAAATGCATTCACCGTTAGGAATCGGCATAAAACTGTAGGCACACCCAATTAGTAGGGAAAACAAAGGAGCACGCTTCGAATTAGGAAAGAAGTTCGACCTTAAAACTCGTTAGAGCCAGTGTATCATATTATATTATGTATTTTACATAATTCTTCTTCTTCTTTTTAATCACCGCGTAACGGTCTAGACGATTTTGGCCGAGTCCAAAAATCGCACCAGTCGTGTCTGTTTTATGTTGGCTAGCGCCAATTGGAAATACCTAGGCAGGACTAGTCGGTCTTCACCTGATCTTCCCTAAGCAGAGAAGGTGTCCCTTTTCTTCTTTTGTACATACTGCCCTTCCAAACAAGGCGAAATGGGTCACGCAATAAGTGCAAAAATGCTATATGTCGCGAGGACAATATTTGATATGTTCCAAAATTGTTTTTGACCGACCTTCATAAAAAATTTTCATTTATTTTTCTTAAGGAGTTTCCAGTTCATTTAGATTGTAAGTCAAAAAGTCTGATTTTTGCAGCAAAGTTATTCAAAAAGGGACGGAAAATGGGTGTTTCCTAATTTCAGGAGAAGAAGTTTTTTTGGTTTAGTTTTTTATAGTAAAAAAATTTAAATATATTTTATTTATAATGTTTACATTTATTTTAAATATCTATAATAAAGTTTGTGCAAGTTCAGGGCAAATTGTAAATAAACTGTAAAGATATAGCTGAAAAACCTATCATGCGTCAATTTTACGCATTATTATCTTTAACGTATGTAAAGATATGATTATCTAACTAGGGTTAACCTGGTTCCCTAGGTAAAGGGAAATAAAAGGAAAGGAAAGTCAAATGGAATGGAATGGGAAAGGGAAGGGAAAGAAACGAAAATAGAAGGAAGGGGAGAGATGGAGATTTGGAGAAGGAAAGGGAAAGGGAAACGAATAAGAAGTGGAGTTCCAAAGGAGGGGTAAGGAAGACCGATAGGAAAAGGAAAAGTAAACGGAGATGAAAAAGAAAGGAAAAAGAAAGTATAGGGAAAGGGAAATCTAAGACGAATAAAAAAGTGATAAGGACATAAAGAGGTAGAGGTATCGCGGCGAAGCGTATTTACTCACAAACGGCTTAAACAATTTTTATGAAATGTATTATACAAGGGGTATCTGGGGCAAACTTCTGAAAAGTTTCATTCTTCCGCTCATTTTTTTTTTTTTTTTACTTTTTATTTCGCTTGGGAAGACCTGCTAAAAACATGGCACCCGAGATAAGCTCGGTTATCCGGGTACTAGGGGTCTTAATTGTGATGCCTAGGTCGGTTCCCCAGATATGGATCAAAACGTGGACCCGAATGACCCCGGAATATTTCTAAGCGATATTGGTATCAAATGAAAGGTGTTGAGCAGGGATTTTGCACAGATATGAACTCATTGTGATTGCCAGGTCGGGTACCCAGGTTTCTGTCAGAACGTGGTCATGGATGACACGGGGATATTTCTCACTAATATTGGTATCAAATGAAAGGTGTTTGATCAGGACGATATAAAAGATCCGTATCCATTATGATTCCTGGTCAAGTCCCCAGATGTTGTTCAAAACGTTGACCCGGATGACCACTAAATATTTCCCAGCGATATTGGTATCAAACGAAGGGTGTTGAGCTTTTACATAAGTATGAACTCATTCCTAGGTCGGGTCCCCAGATGTGAGGAAATACGTGGGCCCGGATGACCCCGGCATGCTGCTAAGCAATACTGACACAAAATGAAAGATGTTGAGCAGGGCTGCTAAATAGAGCTTTTTCATAGTGATTCTTAGGCCCGGCACTCAATTATGGGTAAAAGAGTGGACCCGGGTACCACGGAATACAGGGCTATGCTATGTTAAACTCGGTTCCCTAGGGAAAGGGAAAGTAGAAGGGTAATGGGAATGGGAAAGGCAAAGGGACGGGAAAGGAGAGAAAGAATATAATGTAAATGGAACGAAGAGGATCGGGAGAGAGACAGTAAGAGAGGGAATGAGAGAAAGTATAAGAGGGGGACGAAAGTGAGAAAGCCAGAAAAGTATAGGTAAGGTGAGCGGTACAGAAAGGGAAAGGGAAGCGGAAATGTGACGGCAAAGGAAAAGGAAAACGGGGGCGGAAATAAAAGGGAAAGATAAATGGGAAGGGAAGGAGGAGGGGAGTAGCAGAGGGAAAGATAGTGGTTGATTAATACGAAGCAAAAAAGGGATAAGGACATGAAGAGGGCAAACTTTTGAAAATATCAATTTTTTCCTACACTTTTCTTTAAAGTTATCTGACTTTAGCTGAGGGGTACAGCCTAAGGAAAGCTTGGTTTCTAGATACAGGTCAAAAGGTCAAAACGTGGTTCCGGCTTTCCCCTGAATATTCTTGGTCGATATTGGTATCAAATGAAAGGTATTGAGCAGGGAATTTACATAGAATAGTATTCATTGTGCTTCCTAGGTCGTGTCTCCAGATATGGGTCAAGACGTGGACCCGAATGACCCTCGAATATTTCTCATCGATATTGGTATCAAATGAAAGTTCTTAATGAGACTTCAACATAGAACTCTTTGATTTCTTATGTCTAGGCCGGGTATCCAGATATGGGTGAAAACGTGGACCCGGATGACCCTCGAATATTTCTGAGCGTTATTGGTATCAAATGAAAGGTATTGATGAGGACTTGAACAAATAACCGTTTTAATTGTGATGCCTAGACCGGGTCTCCAGATAAGGTAAAAACATGGATCCGACGACCCTTAAATATTTCTGAGCGATATTGGTATAAAATCAAAGGTCTTGATGAGGAATTCGACACAGAAATATTATAATTGTGATGCATAGGCCGGGTTCCCTGATATGGGTCACAACGTGAACCCGGATGAAACTGAAAAGTGGGAATTATGGCTTCAATACAGAGATGTTCTAGATGTAATGCTCAACCTGGTTCCCTGGGTAAAGGGCAATAAAAAGGAAGAGGAAAGTCGAACGGAATGGGAATGGGAGGGGAAGGAAATGAAATTATAATGGGAAAGCGAAGGGGAAGACAGAGATTAGGAGTGAGAAAGGACTGATGAATGAGAGGGGGAGATAAAGGGAGGGGTAAGGGAAAGGAAAGGGAAAGGAAAGGAAACGGAGATGAAAGGAGAAATAAAGTAGGGGGAAGGGAGTGGAAGTCTAAGAGAGGTCCGTGGACCCGAATGTCCTCGGAATATTTTTAAGAGATGTTGGTATAAATTTCTAGAAAGAAAGGGGAGACCTCCACTAGTAATGGGCGAGTCCGAGATGTTTAGACAATCGAGAGAATCGCCATCGCTGCAAAGTCACAATCGATTCAAAAGTTGAGTCGCTCCTCGACTACACAATGGAGATGTTTTTGCGATTGTTCCGGGTCGGCGAGTCGGAGGTTTTTTCGATGATATCTCGACTACACAAGCGAGATATTTTTGCGATTGTATCGAGTCGGCGAGTCGGAGGTCGTTTCGATTATATCTCGATTATACAAGCGAGATGTTTTTGCGATTGTTCCGAGTCGGCGGGCCCGCTGTTGTTTTGATGATATGTTTTAGTTGATAAAATAAACTAAATGAGTGTTGTTGATGAAAAAAGTAGAATTTTTAATGCAAGTGAGGCAAATACATAAATAAATGAACCTAATTGAAAAATGTGCTATACAAAGACGCTGCATTTTTGCACTCACAACTAAAGAGTGTCGTGCATAATAATAATAATTAATTATTTAGACAGTAAATTAATAAATTTTCTGAAGTGAGACGCTTACGAAACAAATGAATTTTACGAGCAGCAATAACGGCAATAGATTTGTGCCATTCTGTATGATTTTGATATGTATCACTGCTCTACAGCCAAAATATACTCTGAACTCCACTATCCTATTTACATGTAAAATCAGTCGCTGATACCGAAAATCGGGTTCATTTTTAATTCTATGGAAAGGTTTTTGAGATATCGGCAATTTACCGTTATTTGGCCAATGGCTCCACTTAATCCCTTGAATCTCTTTAACGCACTGATCTATCTACGTAACACCGAACGAAAGAAAATTAAATTTCCTTTACATGGCTCCTATAACATTTTTCTCTAGGTTTTATAGTTTCTGAAATGAGAGTCGCGCAATTTAAATTTTTTCTTCAAATTATCGTAAAAAAATGAAAATTTTCAAATTGACTCAAATCTCGTATATTCCTGCTTCTAAAAGGAGGCGGTGCCACGCCCATTTTCCAAAATTTTTGTGCTTTTTTATTTTATGTCCATAGTTGGACTCTTGCCATAAAATTTCAATTATATATCTTTATATTTGGCAGAGATATCGCTTAAAATGTTTTTATTAGGTCACTTTATAAGACCCATATATAAAAGTGGGCGTGGTCGTCAACCGATTTTGACAATTTTCGTCCAAAAATTTACCTAGGTAATTACATCACGTGTACCAAATTTCATCCATATATCTTCAACGGTTTCTGAGTTATGACTCATAAAACTTTCAACCTTAATAAGTGGGCGTGGCACCGCCCATATTCCAAAATTTTTGTGTTTTTTGTTTTTTGTCCGTAGTTGGACTTCTACCACAAAACTTCAGTGATATATCTTTATATTTGACAGAGATATCGCTTAAAATGTTTTTATTAGGCCCCTTTATAGTTTCCATATATAAAAGTGGGCGTGGCCGTCAACCGATTTTGACAATTATCCCTCCAAACGTTTGCCTTAGCAAGTTAATCACGCATACCAAATTTCATCGATATATCTGCTACGGTTTCTGAGTTATGGCTTATAAAACTTTCAATGTTTGCCCCTTAATAAGTGGGCGTGGCACCGCCCATTTTCCAAAATTTCAGCAAATTTCTTCATAAGGGCCTGAGCTCAATACGTGGGTAAAATTTTATCACTCTAGCAACATTAGTGGCTGAGATACTAAATTTCAATACCAACCGTCCCAGTGTCCATACCAACTTGCATTCCAAATTTCATCAAAATATCTCAATTTTTGCGCGAGTTACAGTGTTTACAGACGGACGGACGGACATGGCTCAATCGATTTCTCTTTTCACCCTGATCATTTTGATATATGTAAGTATATATCTATCTCGATTATTTCATTCTGTTACAATCCACCGTTATGTGATTAAAACTATAGTACTCTGTGTACTCTAGTACAGCTGAGTATAAAAACTGAAATGTAAATTTTACTGAAATAAATAAATAAAGAAGTAAACAAAAAGAAAAAGGAAAATATTTAGGTAATCATTCAACACTTAGCAAGTAAGATAAGCAAAATAAAAGTTTAAGTTCTAAATGGCATGCATGTCATTAAATGAAATCCATGTCATTAAATGAAATCTATTCAATACTAGATGACCCCGCAGGCGTTGCCCTGCGTTAAATTATGTCTTTGAAATCAAACTTTCTATAACTTATAATTTGTTAATCCGTTATTTATTTTTTAACAATATAAAAACTCATTCACTTTTTTTATTCATTAACTGAATGCTCAAAACAAAAAAATTTAATATTTAAATTAAGTGTCGGCAATCTTTTCAAATTTCATGAAATCTGTGGTCATTTGTTGATACACACACCGCCATCTACTGGCAGTACATGAACCAGCATTTATGTTACAATGCGTTCGCAATGCAATTAAGGGCCTTTTCACATTACTCGTTACGACATCGGATCGACATTTTTTGCTCGGTATTTTCAGCTTACCGAAATGATTCCGCGTTGCTGTGTTTTTCACACTTGTGGGAATACTTTCGGTACGTAATCGGCAGAAAATAGGAAAACAAACATCGAAATTTGCAAAACAAAATTTTTAACTTCAACAAATCACTCAATAATAACAATAATGTCTTCTAGCGAAGACGAAGACATTATAACTTGCTACATTTATTACCGAAACGAGTTTTTACTGACTCTGTTCTTCTTCTTTTATCACGCCGCAAAAATGTCTGCAGTAATTCCTCAAATTTTACTGACCGGTCTTACCGCGTTGCGGTATACCGAAATTAATCCGCTCCGATTTCATGTATGCAACACTAATGTGAAAGTGCCAATTGAAATACATGTGGTCGGTAAGGTTTCGGTATACTTTCGGTAAAAACCAAAAATGTCGATCCGATACCCCACCGAGTAATGTGAAAGCGCTCTAACTTTTACAAACTTTTTTCGTGGTAGATTGGCATTCGCGATGTATTGATAGAGCGAAATTACATTTAATTTCTTTGTAAGCTGATGATTTTTGCGAGACACATTTGGTCCATTTAGCGAGAATACTTAAAAATTGAGAATAGAGTCGTTGCCGGAAAGCTTGTCACAACGCACCGCAAACATAAACGTCATTGATCATCAAGAACGCTTTATAAACAATGTATAAGAAAATAACCATATCGCGCACATGTTCGATTTTTATTATAATCCACAGAGCTATTATGGAGCTTTTTTTTACAAAAAAATATCATAAAAATTCTCACCATAAGTACAAAATGTATGGGAAAATAAATTTTTTTTTTGAATTTTTCGAGAATTTTATTGGATATTCTCCTATTCTGGCCAGAGAACAATCTGAATTGGTGTCAATCATCCAAATCGGTGCAGGCGTTCTTGAGTTATACGCGTTTGTACTAACGCCACTTTCTTTTATATATATAGATAGATATACAAAATGTATGGGAAAATAATTTTTTTTTTGCATTTTTCGGAAATTTTATTGGATATTCTCCTATTCTGGCCAGAGAACATTCTGAATTGGTGTCAATCATCCAAATCGGTGCAGGCGTTCTTGAGTTATACGCGTTTGTACTAACGCCACTTTCTTTTATATATATAGATAGATATACAAAATGTATGGGAAAATAATTTTTTTTTTTTTTCATTTTTCGGGAATTTTATTGGATATTCTCCTATTCTGGCCAGAGAACAATCTGAATATGTGTCAATCATCCAAATCGGTGCAGGCGTTCTTGAGTTATAGGCGTTTGTACTAACGCCACTTCTTTTTATATATATAGAAGATATACAAAATGTATGCGAAAATTATTTTTTCTTTTTTTGCATTTTTCGGGAATTTTATTGGATATTCTCCTATTCTGGCCAGAGAACAATCTGAATTTGCGTCAATCATCCAGATCGGTGCAGGCGTTCTTGAGTTATAGGCGTTTGTACTAACGCCACTTCCTTTTATATATATAGATTTATGGGATATTCTCCTATTCTGGCCAGAGAACAATCTAAATTGGTGTCAATCATCCAAATCGGTGCAGGCGTTCTTGAGTTATACGCGTTTGTACTAACGCCACTTCCTTTTATATATATAGATATACAAAATGTATGGGAAAATAAATTTTTTTTTGAATTTTTCGGGAATTTTATGGGATATTCTCATATTCTGGCCAGAGCACAATCTAAATTGGTGTCAATCATCCAAATCGGTGCAGGCGTTCTTGAGTTATACGCGTTTGTACTAACGCCACTTCCTTTTATATATATAGATATACAAAATGTATGGGAAAATAAATTTTTTTTTGAATTTTTCGGGAATTTTATGGGATATTCTCCTATTCTGGCCAGAGAACAATCTAAATTGGTGTCAATCATCCAAATCGGTGCAGGCGTTCTTGAGTTATACGCGTTTGTACTAACGCCACTTCCTTTTATATATATAGATAATAGAATGCTCATACATTGACCCTACAAATGTATAAGCATTCTTTTTAGGAAAGGAGGTGTAGCATGTCAGAAATATTTTAGCACTTTCAACTTATAACTAATTTAATACACAAAAATGTAAAATGCACTAAAAGTGCATTCAACCTCTTTCAATTATTAAAATTTATAACGTAAACAAACAACAGCCAAATATAATATTTCCGACTGTCGAATTTGCCTTTATGCTGAGTCGTATGTATGTATGTGCATGGGCACTTGACTGCACATTAAATGCATAAGCCATACATATGTACATACATATCTACATAGTAAGTAAGAATTAGTGTAAATAGTATAGTAAATAGATAGATAGGTATCCGGATGATGATACGCACCGCGACCTATGGGTCTATTGTGCCCTCCAGCTCATTATAATACCTCCTCTAGGCCAATCTCAGATACAAAGTTGAGTATTGCGTTTGGCCTCAGGATTGGTATTTAGCTACTCTCAAGCTGATATGGCCCAAGTGTCCTCTGTCTCCTTCTAGATATGGCCGTGCATTCGAGGAGAATATGCTCAGCGGTCTCATCTTCCATATCACAGAACCGGCACAGGCTACTTGAGTAGATGCCTATTATGTGCATATAGCTTTTGAGTCTGCAGTGACCAGTTAGGAGTCCGGTCAGGATTCTCAGTTTGCTTTTGGGGAGGTCTATAATCTCCTTGAAGCGTTTTTTATTGTACCCCCCTAGCAAGAGTTTTGCCTGGCGCATTCCAGCAGATTCTCACCAGCGCTGCTCCCTCATTGTAATTTCCTCAATCCTGAGCTCTTCCTTTATCGTATGTGGTCCTATACTTAGGAAAGGCTTAGGTCCTATTGGTTTTGCCGCTGCCGCCTCTCTGGCAAGGCCGTCAGCAATCTCATTTCCCAATACTCCTCTGTGACCAGGAACCCAGGCCAGAAGTAGTGAGTTCCTGGCGCCAAGTTTGTTCAGTTTTTCTATGCACTCTCGGACTAGCGATGAGTTTATCTCACAGGATGCTAGCGCCCCGAGTGCCGCTTGGCTATCGCTCAATATGGTAATTTTCTCACCAAAGTATCTTCTCCTCAAGTTTAACTCTGCACACTGACTGATGGCGAATACCTCCGCCTGAAAAATGCTCGGGAAAACGCCCCAGAGGCATGGATACCTTTGCTCTCGGACCACAGAAGCCAGTACCCCTACCTTCCGGTGTTTTCGAGCCGTCAGTGTACCATATAATCGGGGTGTCCCTTAGAATGGCTTCCAGTCTGGAGTCATTCCAAGTTGCTTTGTCCCCTAACTCGATTCTAAAACGTTTCTCAAATTGGATGTACTCAGTCATGTCATCTCTTGGAAGTAGAGAGATTTGGAGTCTCTCTCCCAGGCTCTTCATACCTTGAGATGATAGGACCTTTCCTTGTCCACTTCCTTCCCTTGCTATATTTAGAAGGGTGCGCTTTACTGTTTGCTCTATGAAAATGTGTAGCGGGATTAGCTCGAGTAGCACTTCCATAGCCGCCGTTGGGCATGTGCCCATCGCACCTGTGATACACGCAGACCAAGCGTTGTATCCTGGCCAGTGTGCTTCTCACTGACGCTAGGTTGCTCCTCGGGCCCCATGCAACTGCTCCGGTCTAACTATCATGGTGTACATCCATCTTAGCATTCGGGGGCTACAGCCCCATGATTTACCTGCAAGACGTCTGCACACAATTAGTGCTCTTTTAGCCTTAGATGTGGTGTGCTCCATATGTTCCCTCCATAAAAGCTTGGTATCAAAGATGACTCCTAAGTATTTTACTTCGGGAGCAGTAGTTAGCGTCATCCCATCTAGCCTAATTGGTCTCAGTCCCGGTAGGGATCTGCTCTTTGTGAAGGAGATGATAGCTGTCTTTGCGGGATTTATGTTAAGTCCCACTCCAGCACACCATCCTTTTGTTATAATAAGGGCCCTCTGTATGATGTCACAGGGGGTGTTCTCAAATTTAGCTCTTGCAATTATGACGATGTCGTCCGCATATCCTTGATAGCGGATTCCATCATCCGTCAGTAATTGCAGAAGTTCGTCCACTATCAGGCTCCACAAGAGATGAGATAGAACTCCTCCCTGCGGACATCCTTTGGTGGTTTTTTCTTGTACTACGTCGTCACCCATTTGGGTTTCGGCTAATCTCGTGCGAAGCAGCGAGTCTATCCACCTGCATATAGGCTGCTGTACTTCTCTTCTCATTAGCGCCCGACTCACAGCGTCGTGAGACGCGTTGTCGAAGGCTCCTTCTATATCTAGGAAGGCGCAAAGCACAACTTTCTTATTGTCAAAAGCACTCTGAATTGTGTCAGCTAGCTGATACAGGGCCGTATCCGTAGACCTACCTGCCCTATATGCATACTGTCCTGGGTGCAGGGGAAACCTATTCAGAGTGTTTGACCTAATCTCTAAGTCTATTATCTTCTCCATTGCTTTCAGAGCAAAGGAGGTTAGACTTATGGATCTGAAGGACTTAGCCATAGAATCCTTTTTGCCTATTTTGGGTATAAAAACCACTTTTGCTCTACGCCACACCGACGGGATATACGCCACACAGTGCCGCGACTCCATACAAATGATGGACAAAAATAGAAGGAGTGGTCAGAATTGGCTAGAACTTCACACCTAGAAGTATTATGCCACGCTTATTTTCTTGCATTTTTATATGAAAATAGTCATTGTGAACATGTGTTGATATAAGTGGAAGCAGTCATCAGAATGGGCTGAAACTTTACACCTCAAAGGACTATATCACGCCGATTTCAAAAGAAATCCGGTTTTCAGCATCTGTTACCAGTTAATTAAAAACAATTTTTTTTTACAATTTTTTAAAAAGGTAAAATAACTCATAATCATCGTAGACATATGTTTATAAAAACCGAAATAGTATTCAGAACTTGTTGAAACCTTACACCTAAAAGGACTAATCCATGTTAATTTCAAAAATGAAATTGATTTTTCGGTACCGGGTACCCATTAAAAAAAACGATTTTTTTTTTTACATTACTATATGAAAGACAAATAAGGCATAATCATTGCTGATTGTGGTGTTTACGAAAACATGAAGGACTTGTCAGAATTTATTGAAACTTTACATCTGAAGTGTCTATCTATTATATAAAAATGGATGTGTGTGTGTGTGTGTGTGTCCTTTATGGACTCCCAAAGTAATCAACCGATCTTTATGAAATTTTCACAGTAGATTCGTATGGTATTAGCGCACATAATAGGGTATATAGAATTTCGAAAAAGTGGGAACTTCCCGGAATATAGGCCCAAATGTGGACCCAGAGTGACCCAGCAAGTGTTTGAGCAATATGGGTATCAAATGAAAGGTGCTGAGCAGGCCTTCAACATAGAGTTATTTTCATTGCGATGCCTAGGCCGGGTCTCCAGATATGGGTCAAAATGTGGACCCAGAGTGACCCAGCAAGTGTTTGAGCAATATGGGTATCAAATGAAAGGTGCTGAGCAGGCCTTCAACATAGAGTTATTTTCATTGCAATGCCTAGGCAGAGTCCCCAAATATGGGCCAAAACGTGGACCCGGATGACCCTCGAATGTTTCTAAGCGATATTGGTATCAAATGAAATGTGTCCAGCAAGGCTTCAACATACAGATATTTTTATTGTTATTTTTTGAGTCGGTTTCCCAGAGATGGTTTAAGTAGTGGGCCCGGATGGTGATGGATGGTCCCGGTAACGGTAAAGGTAAAGGTAAAGGTAAAGGTAAAGGTAAAGGTAAAGGTAAAGGTAAAGGTAAAGGTAAAGGTAAAGGTAAAGGTAAAGGAAAAGGTAAAGGGAGAGACATATTATAACATAAAAGCTTTTGTTTGTCGCTGCGAAGCGGGACGGGTATTTGCTAGTATTACTCTAATTTTAAAAAAGTAATCGGTTTTTTGTAACGGGTACTCATTAAAAAAACACCGAGTTTTTTCACATCATTATTATAAAATGAAATATGGCATATCATTGCTGCTAAGTGTTCAGAAAAATAGAGTTAATAATCAAAATTTGTCGAAACTTTGCTCCCTATGTGAATACATTATGGTAATTTGAAAAATTAAGTTGTTTTTTCCTTACATGTTAACCTTTACAAAAAACAATTCTTTAAAATAAAGCATAATCGCTGTTAAGTAAGTAAGTAATAATCGCTGTTATATGTTAACAAAAACATAACTCATCGATGTTTTATATTTTAAATATTTTTTTTGTGTAAATGGGTAAAAAAATATGTCAAATACAATTTATTCATGAAATTTTAAACTCGCGTTGAGCAAAATTTTCCACTAATAGTAAAACGTTGAAATTTTGCACAGGTAATGTGATTAGTTAGGTGAACAAAATTATAAAAAGACTCAATCAAAAAAAATATATAAAAAAATCGGTCCTCCCTGATGTGCATACATTTGTACTATTATTTTCGCAAGCTGTTTTTGTTTGGTGCTTAAGCAAAATGTTATTCATTATGCAGATAAAGAGTAATAGGTATGTTATTTATTTTTATTTTCTTTTTGTTCGCCTTTCGTCTAATCAGTGGGCGCTGTAAGGTGTCTCGATTGCATTTATTTGCTTACCCGAATTGGTTAACATATTATTTGTTAACTGGTGTCATTGCACTCTATATATCGTCATACCATACGAAAACTAACATATTTAAAATTTCTGGCGAAAACTATCAATAAAAAAATTCTGTACGAAAAGTAGAACATTTGACTTTTGGCCGACGAAAAGTAATAAAATCGACTTTTGGCTGACGAAAAGTATCAGTAATTATATACTGTTTTTACATTAAAATTGTTGTTGTTTAAACGAAATTGATAGTTTTCGTCAGCCAAAAGTGGATTTTATTACTTTTCGTCAGCCAAAACTCGATTTTATTACTTTTCGTCGGCCGAAACTTGAACTTTTTACTTTTCGTCAGCCACAAAAAATCTGATGTTAGTTTTCGTATGGTACGATGATATATAATAATATAATACAATGGCGCTATTATAACTCTGACGAGTTTTATGGCCGAGCTTCTCTCCCAATTCGAGGTGTGCTCCTTTTGTTTTTCCTACTAATTGTGTGGACCTACAGTTTTATGCCGGCTCCGAACGGCGAATGCATTTTTTGTGATAAGCTCTTTCATGGCAGAAATACACTCGGAGGGTATGCCGCCCACTGCCGAGAAGTGACCGCTGCTCTTAAAAGTCCAATAATTGGATTTTTACTAATTAGACAAATTTTTTTTTTGGTGTTTGCTCGGACTGTGGTTTGAATCCGAGACCTCTGGCATAGCAGGCGAGCACTCTACCCACTGCACCACAGCGGCCATATATATATATATATGTGTATATATATGTGTATATATATGTGTATATATATGTGTGTGGCACCCTGCACTATTTCATTTTCGCATTCCACACCTGTTCGCTATTTTTGTCAACTAGATAACACAACATTTTGACATTTCATTATATTTTCTTTTTCTCTCGCTCGCTAAGTTTTTCGACCATCAAGTCAACGAGACGTGCGCGGCAAAATCAAAGTTTTATTTTTCATATTATAACTTGTATTAAAACCAATCAATTGAAATTAATTAAATTAAGCATCAAAAAATTAAACAGTCGTTCTGTTTTTATTTATACACACGTACAACGTTGGAAGGTTAAGTAAAAATATAAATAGGACATATTCGCAACCTTCTAAAACTGGTGACCCCAACGTGATCAACGGCGTTTTACATCCCGTTAAGTCACACCATATTTTTTCACAGAAAATTTGCAATCATTCAACGTTGTACCGCAACCACGTGATAACCTGTTACTACGATGCCGGAGGACAGTGGAATAGTTACGCAAGCGGGTACGCTTACACCAAGTGCGCCGCCCGCAGCATCATCCGTCGCAATAGTGTACGCAAGATTGCCAGTACCAACAATGAGCAATACAAATATCGAAGCTTGGTTCACTACGATGGACTTTTGGTTCACCGCGTCTGGTATAACAGCCGATAAGCAAAAAACTGCCACAATCTTGGCGGCACTCGACCCTAACGTCATAGCGCAATTAAGTGACGTCATTGCCTCGCTTCCACAAAACGATAGATATGAGTACGTTAAACAAAAAATAATCGAGCATTTTGCCGACAGTGAGCAGCGAAGACTCAACCGACACCTGTCAGAGCTACCGCTAGGTGACAAAAAGATGAGATGAAGAGAGTGGCCGGCAAAACGCTGGGCGAAGCAGCGTTAAAAGGTTTGTGGACGAAACGTTTGCTGGAGTTTGCACAACCAGTAGTTGCCGCCTCGTTTGGAACCGCAGCTGAATTTACCAAAATAGCAGATTCCATTTTCGATGCCGTAGCTCCAAACCACGTAAATAAAATTAAGGTGGAGCAATCCAACGAAATTAGCGAATTACACGCTGCTATCGTTGAACTAGGTAAGAAGTTCGAAAAAATTACATCGCGCTCACGCTCCCGTAGTCGTACCGCTAGCAACACAAGACACCGACCACGCAGCACCACCAGGACGAATGGATCCAGCACCTCCGCTGACGAGTGCTGGTATCACAGGAAATATGGGCATAACGCACGAAAATGCAGAAGCCCATGTCGTCAAAAAAGTCGTGCAGCCACTACAACGACAACTAACTCATCAAGCGAATGAAAACTAAAACAAATATTGAGTAGTGTAGTATGTCATTCATTGCTCATCCGTAAACTAGGTCTAATAGGTCTTCAACCCAGTTTTATTCGATGGATATCTTCATACCTACATGGTAGAACTCAAAAAGTTATTTTCAAAAATTGTTCTTCCGATGTCATTTTCGTTCCTTCGGGCGTTCCCCAAGGAAGCCACCTTGGGCCAATTCTGTTCCTGCTATTCATTGATGATATTTCGTCTGTAATAAAACATTCTAAGATCTTATTATATGCTGATGATGTAAAACTATTTAAATCATTTTCCTCTATAGAAGATAGATCTTTCTTACAAGCAGATCTTAACAACCTTGTTCATTGGTGTAAAGCAAACTACATGCCGCTAAACTTAAAAAAATTTAAAGTTATGTGCTTTTCTCGTAGAACAGTACAACCAGCTTCTTATAAAATATCACAGCGTAATCTAGATCAGGTAACTAATTTTATCGATCTTGGCGTCACAATGGACTCCAAACTCACCTTTAACCTCCATATAAACTCCACTGTCAACAAAGCTAAAGCTGTCTTTGCATTTATAAAGCGATGGTCTAAGGAGTTCAATGATCCTTACGTCACAAAAGCTCTATTTACAAGCTTAGTTAGACCTATCTTGGAATACGCATCTATTATTTGGAATCCCCACTACCAGTGTTTTTCAGATAAAATAGAATCTGTCCAAAAGCAGTTCCTGCTTTTTGCTTTGCGGAACTTTCGTTGGGACTCAGATTACATTCTTCCACCTTACACTTCTCGTTTAAAACTCATTAATTTGCCTTCACTTTCTAGTCGTAGAGAGATGCGTGGTATAGTTTTTATGGTTAAATTAATCACTGGACTTATAAATAGCCCATGCCTTCTAAGTGAGTTATATTTTAACGTTCCATGTAGAGTATCGAGGCATTTCAAGCCACTATTTGTGAAACCTTGCAAAACAAATTTCGAATTAAATGAACCATTCCGCCGCTTATGCCATGACTTTAATAATCACTCCAGCACGTTTGACACTTCAGACTCGCTTTTTATTATAAAAAAAACAGTTCTAGCCTCACTTAATAAATGATATACAATCAGCTGATGAATTTTGTTCTGTAGCTGAATAGTTTTAGATCTCGACACCTAACAAACCCCTTCCTGTACGACTCGGCACAAAAAAAAAAAAAACAAAAAAAAAAACATATCCGTGCGTCATGCGGATTGGCGCCCCTCGCGTCGGTCGGGCGGGATATGGAGGGTAAACCGTTGGGTATTATTATTATAGTGGCGAGGATCGTACGGTTCAGCGCTTACAAGTCCACGACAAAAATTTGAAAAAATCATTTCTCGTAGGCACAGGTGTTGATGTGTCCGTCCTCCCAATTTCAAATAAATCATACGATATACGACCAACAACAACAAAACTTTATGCTGCAAACGGAACGCCCATCAAGGTAATCGGAGAAAAGAGAATCAATTTAGATCTCGGCCTCCGCCGCAATTTTCAATGGTCATTTGTCATCGCTGACGTCACAACACCCATAATAGGTGCAGACTTCATTCGCTTTTACGACCTACTCATCGACCTGCGGCGCAACCGCATCGTAGACAACATAACACAGCTTAAAGCACCGCTTACGTTTCCAAAAATTTCTGAACAAACCACGATTAAAACTTTTGATACGACCGATCCGTTCTCGCCTTTACTGGCAGAATACTCCGACATCACGAAATTAGCTCCGCAGGGATCATCGACCAAAAGCACCTCTGCCCGACCGATACCCGCTCCCGTATCTCACGGATTTTGCGTCAAACCTGCGAGGTAAAACCATATTTTCCAAAATCGATCTCCAACGCGCTTTTCATCAAGTGCCTATCCACGAGGATGACATCCCGAAAATTGCAATAACGACACCTTTCGGTTGGTACCAATTTAATTTTATGACATTCGGTCTTCGTAACGCGGCACAGACCTTTCAAAGGCTAATTAATGAAGTTTTGCGAGGACCACATTTTGCATTTCCCTATATTGACGACATCTGCGTCGCATCGACATCAATCGAACAACATCGCCGCGATTTAAAAACACAACCTCGCTATAAATCCATCGAAATGTGAATTCGGAAAAAGCAATTAAAATTTTTGGGACATTTGCTTGATGCTCAAGGTATCCATCCATTACCCGAAAAAGTATCAATCATACGCGAGTTTCCAAAGCCGAAAATAGCCAAGGAGTTAAAAAGTTTTCTGGCAGTGGTAAATTTCTATAGGAAATTCCTGCCAAACGCAATGCCATATCAATCGCATCTACATAGCCTTATGGTCGGTAACAAGAAAAACGATCGCACACCGCTCCAATGGACTGCTGAGGCTAAAGCAGCTTTTGAGCATTGCAAAAATGAATTGGCCACACTTCTGGCACACCCCGCAGCGGACACAGAATTGGTACTGTATGTCGACGCATCAGATACTGCCGTCGCACAGTGGGGGCACCTCCATACAAACGCGGCCAAAAATAGTAATAATTAAGCTAGAATTTTGAAACTCAGAACTTAAGCTTTTTTTGTTGCAGTTAGTAAACTGTGAAAATTTGAACAAAATCCACCCACAAATACGCCCACCTCCCATATAACGGTATTTTTGAAATTTCAGAATTTTCCTAACTACTATAGCTAAAATGCTCGATTTTGATTAGTGTATACATTTTTGAAATATAAATCAAATGCAATAATCATTTTGGAAAAGGCGTAAAGCACTTCACCGTTTTTAAATTAGAAATATATGCACTTTTAAGTATTATATAAGCATTTATCAAAAAATTTTCATACAAAAAAATCGCATTTCAAAAAAATTTTATGCCATAAATGAAATTACACTTTTATTAAGGATTTCAGTGTGCTAAACCTGAATCTGGAGTCAGATTTTCCAAATTGGTTCTAGTTTTTGAGATATTCATGTCCAAATTGGCAAAAAACACGTTTTTTGGCTCTATTCACTGCTTAATATCTTTTATGCAATTACCTTCCACTCAAATTCGATTAAACCAGTTGAAAGCATAATCATCAACCTTGAAAACAGCGTTTAGTTTCTTCGAATATCTTTATTAGAATTGAAAATATCGATATTTAAGTTTCACCATTTTGACGAATATTACCCATACAAAAAAATTTAAACTTTTTGAAGCATACTTCTGGGCATTTTGTATGGGAAAAATGTACGAAAACTTAAAAAACACCTGCTATGAACTATGAAATATTAAAAAATTGAGGAGGTCATATTTTTTGTTTTTTTTAATTTCATTTCAAAGTTTTACAATTTTTACCAATTTTTTTTTTATATTCCAAAAGGAAAAAGCTGTCAAAGATATGAATTAACGCTGATAAAAAAAATTAGCTCATAATTTGAAAGTATGCACTATTTATTGCAGGACGATAAAGAAATATTCGATTATTCGCCTAAATATCAACGTTTTTCATAATGTCAAAATTAACATAATTAATGCGTTTACAAAAACGCAGTTTTAGGCAAATGGGAAAAAAATTATAAAAGCAAATGGAGCAAGTGGATTTTTAAAATGAAAAGGCAGTTTAATTAAGAATATATTATTACAAATCATAAAAAAAATTTGAGGAGGTCGTATTTTTTGTTTTTTTAATTTTTTTATTCAAAGTCGAGAAAAATTTTTTTCTTATCGACATTTTTTGTCAATTTTTGAAAATTCATTTAAATTCAATAGTGAACGGTATTTACAACTGCGTTATAATTTCTGAAAGAGAAAATCATTATCTATGTAATGATGTATTACTCGAGTTCATATGTTAACAATTAAATGTGATAGAGCATTTTGTATGAGGTGTGTTCATTGAGAAAAAAAGAAGCTATTTTTTGCTCAAATTTGGGCACCCTGTACGGCTAAACGAAAAGAGACTCAAAAATTTTTATATAAGCTTTTTTATTCCAATTTGATGTATATGTCGATTTCTATTTAAAAAAATTGTTTTACTCATACTTTAATTTTGAATTTATTTTTGGCCGCTATCACCCATTGTGCGTCGGAGCAGCATTGCACCAATTTATCGATGGCGAGTTGCAACCGCTCGGTTTTTATAATAATAATAATAATAATAATAATAATAATAATAATAATAATAATAATAATAATAATAATAATAATAATAATAATAATAATAATAATAATAATAATAATAATAATAATAATAATAATAATAATAATAATAATAATAATAATAATAATAATAATAATAATAATAATAATAATAATAATAATAATAATAATAATAATAATAATAATAATAACCCACGCCCTCCAATCCCGCCCGACCGCACGAGAGGCGCACCCGCATAACGTACGGATATTTTTTATTTACATAAAACGCCGAGGTGTTGAGTGGCAGGAGTTTGTTAAGCGTCGAGATCTTAAACTGCTCAGCTACAGAGAAATCAAATCATCAGCTGAGTATAGTACATTTGAAATTAGTCTTGAGAATTATAACAGAATAATCGCTACTATGTGTTAAGATAAGACAGTATTTTTTCCCTTATAATGAAAAGTGAGTCCGAAATATCTAAAAAGCTGGAATAGGAATTAAAGCTCTTACATAAACCCCGGAAAGGTTCATTTAATTCAAAGTTTGATTTACACTGCTTTAAATAGATAGGGTTGAAGTGTCTTGTTGAACGAGAAGGAATGTTAAAGTTTATTTCAGCTAGCAAGAAAGGAGAAAGAATTAAGCCATTCAAAAGCTTAACGATAAATATTACCCCTAACATTTCTCGTCGACTTGCAAGAGTCGGAAGATTAAGGAGTTTTAAACGGCTAGTATACGGTGGAAGATTGTAACCAGAATCCCAAGGCAAATTTCTTAAAGCAAAAAACAAAAACTGTTTTTTGGACTGACTCTAAGCGATCAGAGTGAATCTGATAGTTCCAAACTATGGAACCATATTCCAATATAGGTCTTACTAAAGTTGTAAAGAGTGTTTTAGTTATGTATGGGTCGCTGAATTCTTTCTTGACCAACGTTTTACAAACGCTAATACACCTCTTGCCTTATTTGCTGTAGTATTAATACGAATGTTAAAACTAAGTTTGCTTTCCATTATTACACCTAAATCCACAAACTCATTTACTTGTTCGAGACCTAAGCCAGAAGCTGGCTGTACGGTTTTCCGGGAAAAGCGCATGAATTTACATTTATTGAGGTTAAGTGGCATTAACCCTAATTAGATAATGCACGTCGAAATGACGTATTCATTTTTGTTTTTACGCTCTCAGACTCTCATTTATTTTCGAAGCAACTTCATACGCTCAGTTTTCTCAGTCGGTAGTTGCAGCTCATTAGTGGTGGTTGATTTTTGACGGTGAGTTTTTTTTTATCTGAGATATGATCACAACGTACGTCAAAACGACGTAGGTTTATCTTTAGTGTGACATTTTGGTTTTTCAATTGCATGTGCTTTTTATTAGACTTTTGCGTTTCGATTTATTAGATTGGTGTTTTGCTTTTCTTTTTTAGTTTTAATTTGATAAAATATAATGGCATCCGCGTGTGCATTAAATGATTCGCAAATAGTTGCTCTGTTGGAAGAGTTAGACAAGGAATCAGTTTCGTCTGACCAAGGAAGCGAAACGGAAGACATGTTGTTAGAGGATGATGTTCAAAGTGATATTGAAGAAGATTTCGTTGATAATCAAAATGAGAGTATGCCACCATCAGAAGCAGCTGATACTACTACCTCTGATGGACGCATTATAACAGAATCCGTTCCAACTCTAAGGAGTAAAAGTGGCTATTGCTGGAGTACCACAAAAGGAACTAGCTCTTCCCGATTCGCACTGATAAACATAGTTAGAAATGCAAGAGGACCTACCAGACATTATATATCGCTTTATGAACCTCTGGAATGCTTCAACATATTTTTTACGGATGAAATAATTACAGAAGTGGGTCGCTGGACAAACGTTGAAATCATTACAAATCGTAATGACCAAATGACTGCCGCCACGTTTAGAGAAACAAACGCCGATGAAGTACGTGCTTTAATAGGAATACTTACACTAACTGCGGTTTTAAAAGATAATCACCTTACAACTGATGAACTGTTCAATGAATCATACTGTGGAACAAGTTATAGGGCTTCTATGAGCAGGGATAGATTCGATTATCTCATCACACATCTAAGAATGGATGACAAAGCATTGCGCCCAGCACTTCGACCAAAAGATCCCTTCACTCCTATTAGAAATATATGGAATATTTTTATAAAACAGTGCCAGTCTAGCTACGTTCACGGCTCGCACACAACAGTTGACGAACAGCTTTTGGGATTTCGTGGTCGATGTCCTTTTAAAATGTTTATTCCTAATAAACCAAAAAAATATGGAATCAAAATACCCATGATATGCGACAGCTCTACGAAATTTATGTTTAACGCAATGCCGTATCTTGGAAAAACAACGAAGACCTGCGATCTTCCTTTAGGTGAGTACTATGTAAAAGAGCTTTCACGACCTATACATGGTACATGCAGAAGCATTACCTGCGATAATTGGTTCACATCGATCCCACTTGCTAAAAATTTACACAAAGAGCCCTACAAATTGACTCTTGTCGGCAGCATACGATCAAATAAACGTGAAATACCCGAAGAAATGAAAAATGTGCGAGCCCGACCTGTTGGAACTTCGAAGTTTTGTTACGATGGCCCGTTAACTCTAGTTTCATATAAACCAAAGCCATCCAAAATGGTATATTTGTTGTCATCTCATAATGAAAAGGGTGCTATTGATGAGACAAGTGGAAAACCAGATATGTTAATGTACTATAACCAAACGAAAGGTGGGGTCGATACGTTGGATCAAATGTGTTCCGTGATGTCGTGTTCGCGAAAAACGAATAGATGGCCGATGGCAGTTTTTTATGGCATGTTAAATATATCATTTGTTAACTCATATGTAATATATTGCCACAACATGATAAGTATTAACCAGAAACCTTTAAAACGTAAGGATTATATGAAGAAACTTTCGTCATCGTTAACAAATCCATGGATGTCAAAAAGGCTTGAAATATCTTGTTTGCAAAAACCTTTGCGCAACACGATACAAGTTGCCTTACAAAATTCAGTCGTTGTAACTAGTGATACCCAAGAAGACGACCCAAATAACACCAGCAATGATCCCGAAGCCAGTAGTAATCAGGCTCTTCCCATAAAGAGAAAATACTGTGGGTTTTGTCCATCCAAAATAAGACGCATGTCAAAAAAAAAATGCGTCAAGTGTAATACACCTCTGTGTGGACAACACCAAAACCAAGTTTGCAACACATGCATATAATCTTGTTTGATATTATTTTTTTTTTGTTTTAAAATATTATTTTAACAGTTGTTTTGGTAAAAAAAACTATAAAACTTTTGTGAATTTAGATTTAAGAACGAAACTTGTACCTTTATATGGAGGCTGTCTAATTTTTGTAACTTTTTGTCAAACAATATGAATTTCTTTATTAATCGCACATTATCTTTAATTTTATATTTATATGTTCCAAATAAGACTGAAAATGAATGAAATAAATGATCTCAGTCAAAAATCAAATAAATTTTATATTTTGAACATCCTTAAAAGCCATTAAATGAAGATACGTCATTATGACGTATGTTAATCTTTTCAGGGGTATAAAATAGCATTATCTATCTAGGGTTAAGTTAGTGTCACACCAAGAAACTAAGGAATTTAAATCTTCCTGAAAAAAAGCAAAGTTCTATCATCAAATGAAGAGATTGATCTAAAAAGCTTTACGTCGTCCGTATACAATAAAATTTTTGAGTGTTTAATTGTAGTAGTTATATCGTTAATGAATAGCAAAAACAGAATCGGGCCAAGGTGACTGCCTTGAAGAACTCCTGAAGTAACATTAATAATAGACGAGTAAGCATTTTTGAAAATCACCCTTTGTGTTCTATTTAAAAGATATGAAGATATCCATTGCAAAAGGCTGGGCTGAAAGCCAAGAAGATCAAGTTTAAGAATCAGCAAGGAGTGATTGACTTTATCAAATGCTTTGCTGAAGTCCGTGTATATAACATCAGTGGGTAAGTTTTGAGAAAATCCATTAGAAACACTTGTGGTAAACTCCAGTAGGTTTGTGACCGTTGATTTACCCTTACAGAAACCGTGTTGGGAATCACAAGTTAATGAGGACGTTGAATGAGACAATCTATTGGTAACTATTGCTTCAAATAATTTAGGAATAGCCGAAATATTTGCTATACCTCGATAATTTTCTATGGAGGACCTACTCCCGCTTTTAAGAAGGGGGATAATGAATGACTCTTTCCAGAGCATAGGGAAAATGCCTTGTTCTAAGGAACTATTTAATAGTGCAGTTAGTGGTTTAAACAGGTTTATGGCACATTTTTTTAGAAAGCATGTTGGTATCTGGTCAGGACCATAACTAAATGCCGCTTTTAATGATAATAAAGCTGATAACACGTCATTTGCAGATATATATGGTTTGTAAATTGATGTATTAGGAGATAATCGATATGGATAGTTACGAAATGGAAATTCTTCTATGTTGGAATAATTATGTTTGAAAAATTGTGCAAAAATATTGGAAATTTCTTGACTATCACTTGAAGTGTTGTCTTGATATCTCACAGCAGACGGAAACCCATTAACTTTTCTCTTGGAGTTTACGAAACTGTAAAACGATTTTGGATTACGAATAAAATTAGACTTAATTTTACGTATATAAGCTCTATAGCATTTTTTATTTAACACAAAGTATTGGCGTCTAAGCTCAGCATACTTTAAGTAGTCGGCATGCAAGCCCGACTTCTTGTATGATTTGAAAACTCGGGATTTCTTATTTTTTAAAGTTTTAAGCTCTTTTGTGAACCAAGGTTGTAATGGCTCACTGTACTCACGAACACGTTTAGGCACAAGTTTTTCAAATAGGCAATGAATAATTTTATTAAAAAGTAAAACGTTTTGCTCGACATCGTTATTAAATTTTGGCCATGTTAAACTAGCTAACTCATTATTAAGTTTTTTAAGTTGGCCTTGGAAAAATTATAATACGTACTTCTGTGTGCTGAACTAGGAATGCAGCCACTAATATTGTTTACAATTTCGTATGTAATCTCTAGAGAAGGGTGGTATAAGTCCTCCGGTAGAACAAGAGGGTCACAGCAAAGAAACTCACAGCTTCGCAACGCAACTACAGTACATACGACCGTGAGTTGGCAGCGGTTTACCAAGGCGTGTCTCATTTTCGTTACATGATCGAAGGGCGAAAATGCTACATAGTCACTGACCATCGCAAGCTCATTTATGCATTTCGGCAGAAACCCGAAAAGGCATCACCACGACGACTCCGACAACTCAATTTCATTGGGCAATTCACCACAGACATACGACATATAGCCGGCAAAGGAAATGTATCAGCAGATCTACGCACATACAAACTATCGATCAAATGGTTGACTACACTGAAGTTGCAGCGGCACAGCAAAGTGATACTCACCTACAATCATTGCTAATGGAACCAGGTACAAAATCTAGTTCACTAATACTAAAACATTTTCCTATACCCAATAGCAACTCTCAATTGGTATGCGATACATCGGCTTCAACCATTCGCCCATACATCCCACAACAGTTCCGAGAAACGCTACTCAGGAAGGTACATGGCCTGTCTCACCCCAGCATCCGTGCAACGGTTAAATTAATGACGCAACGATTTGTTTGGCCAAGCATTAAAAAAGACACTGCTAACTTCGTCCGCTGTTGTGAGTCATGCCAGAGAGCAAAGGTTCATCGCCACACAAAATCGCTGCCTTCGAAATACGAACCACCGAAAGATAGGTTCTCGCACATTAACATTGATATTGTCGGCCCGTTTCCACCATGCGAGGGACAAAGCTACTGTCTAACAATGATAGATCGGTACACTCGATGGCCAGAAGCTGCACCGATGCAAGACATGTCCGCCGAATCTGTTACAAGAGCACTCTTTTCCCATTGGATCGCACGATTTGGTGTTCCTGAAAAAATTACGTCAGATCAAGGAAGGCAATTCGACTCAGCTATTTTTACGCAACTCATGAACACTATCGGCACAACACATCTGCGTACAACGCCATATCATCCACAATCGAATGGCCTAATCGAAAGGTGGCATAGGAGTTTTAAAGCGGCCATACTTTGCCATGATCCGTCCAAATAGGTGCAGCATTTGCCAATGATTTTACTAGGGCTACGCGTGGCCTTCAAGCCTGACATTAAAGCATGCCCGGCACATCTGGTTTACGGAACGACACTTCGGATTCCAGGCGAGTTCCTTGCTGAAACAAAGCCCGCTAAAATCACTGAAGAGACAATTTCGCAATTTAAGACGGCAATGCAGAAGCTTCGACCTACACAGACAGCACACCTTACAACGTCCAAAATTTTCATATCACCGGCTCTGCAAACATCAACATACGTTTTCGTGCGTAACGATACGATACGACCATCATTAACATGCCCTTACGACGGACCATATCCAGTCATCAAACGTTCACCAAAATTTTTCAAGTTACTCGTAAGGGGTCGTCAAACGAATATAAGCATAGATAGACTGAAACCAGCATTTTTAACAGATTACGATAATATGGAATCAACTGCAATTCCCCAGCTTGAGGAGCAACCACAATCTATCGAAACCCCTCAGGAAGAGCAGACACAACCTAGAGCAACACCACGAATGGAAGACCAACCCCAAAAATTCACGACCAAATCCACTCGTAGTGGCAGGCACGTCAACATACCACTTCGGTACCGATAGTCGCATCTAGCGGGGGAGTACTGTGGCACCCTGCACTATTTCATTTTCGCACTCCACACTTGTTCGCTATTTTTGCCAACTAGATAACACAACATTTTGACATTTCATTATATTTTCTTTTTCTCTCGCTCGCTAAGTTTTTCGACCATCAAGTCATCGAGACGTGCGCTGCAAAATCAAAGTTTTATTTTTCATATTATAACTTGTATTAAAACCAATCAATTGAGATTAATCAAATTAAGCATCAAAAAATTAAACAGTCGTTCTGTTTTTATTTATACACACGTACAACGTTGGAAGGTTAAGTAAAGATATAAATAGGATACTTTTTGGTTGCTTGTTTTTCCGACAGGGTAGGAATATGATGTATTGTGGAACGATCCTCCGTCATCCCTTGTCAAGTTTGGTTTGGAGACAAACCGGTTTCGGCTAATATGCGCCATCTTCAGTGTCTTTTTTCGTTCTGAGTTATTTTGTGTAAGTTCGATAGTACTTATAGTAACTGACTTCCATCGTTTGGTCACGTACTTCGTGTTCGTGTGATGTGTTCGTGTGTTCGTGCATTCGTGCGTTCGGGCGACGTGCATACGTGTGTGCGTGCGAGTCTGTGCGTTTAGGTATGTGAATCTATTTTTGTATCCTCATTAAACCGACATAAACAAAACAACACACAAGAGGACAATAGCGGACTTTTACCTGCCTGTTTAATGAGGATACAAAAATAGATTCACATACCTAAACGCACAGACTCGCACGCACACACGTATGCACGTCGCCCGAACGCACGAATGCACGAACACACGAACACATCACACGAACACGAAGTACGTGACCAAACGATGGAAGTCAGTTACTATAAGTACTATCGAACTTACACAAAATAACTCAGAACGAAAAAAGACACTGAAGATGGCGCATATTAGCCGAAACCGGTTTGTCTCCAAACCAAACTTGACAAGGGATGACGGAGGATCGTTCCACAATACATCATATAAATAGGACATATTAGCAACCTTCTAAATATGTAACTCTTCGTATACCTTTGTTTTTGGCTCCCATACCGTGATGCATATTTAAGCATTTTAATTAGCTGATAATTTTTTCATTTCAAATCACCCTGTACCTCTAAAATTATTTTTGGCACTTTTTGCTTTAATTCAACACCTTATTTTTGAAAAGCGAACCAAAAATTTAGATCTTAGGGCATTCACAAAAAGTATTATAAATATATATCAGCTAATATAATACAAAAAAAGGGCATTTAGTCACTTTTTCAAAATTGAAAATTTTCAAATATTGGAAAAAGGTGGAAGAGATTTCGATTGTTTCTCTTAGTAGAAGGTCCAAACTACGATAAAAAAAAATCACGGAATTTTATGATGTTTTTTTTTGCCTCCAAAGTTTACCAATTTTCAGATTTTGGTATGTTTAATCATATATTTATTTATTAATAAAAAAAAAATATTTGTATACTTGTTTTTTTTTTCATGAGCCATAAATTTTTTGGTTTGTCGTATATATCTTTATCAAATTGCAAAAGTTGATTTTGCTGGGAATAAAAATGTATTTTTAACAAATTTTTAACCACTTTTATGTGCGAAGCGCCGAATTGAAATGGTATGTAGAAAATAGGTGTACTTTGAGGGGGTGTGTGGGGCTGAAAGTTATTTTTATCACAAAATAACTTATGGACTTCTATCAGTTGGTGTTTTAGCTGTAACTTGACATCAAAACATCTAAGTTTCAAGACATTCGATTTTTGTATTTTTGTCCACCTTCGCGGCACTGTGCGCCAGCGCCAGGCTATCTCTCATGATGTGCATTAAGTGCACAATAACTCCCTTATCCTTCTGCAACATTACCGGATATATGCCGTCAACCCACGGAGATTCGTATTTCTCGAAGGACCCTATCGCCCATCTGACGGCGCTCTCCGAAATCAGATTTCGTGCGAAGCGTCCGTCTGATGGAGTGGGTCTTATACTTCGAGGTACACTCTCGTATACAGGGGGACTGGCATCCGGGAAATGATTTGCCATCAGGATAGTTGCCCCCTCTTTCTCCGTTTTGGTGTATTCACCGTTCGGGAGTTTAATCGCTAAATTTGTCCCTTTTGCTCCTTGGATAGTATTTTGTGGAGTCTAGCCGCCACCGGGGTGGCTGACATCCCCTCAGAGAATCTCCTGAAGCTTTCTCTCTTTGATTTCCTGACCTCTTTAGTATACAGAGTGAGGTGTGTCTTGTATTCTTCCCAGTGGCCCGTGCGCTTGGCTCTATTGAAGAGCCTTCGCACGTTTTTTGTCATCACTGCGAGGTCTTTGGACCACCAAACGGTTTACCCTGTTTGGGCCCAGATACGCGACAGCTGGATGTAAAGGCATCAACCAGGATTTGATTGAACCTGTTAACCCTACCCTCAAGCTCCTCACAACTATTAGTATTTTTTGTGCTAATACTGGCTAAATTCAACTCAGTTATAGATACATACTCCTCCCAGTTCGTATTCCTGGGGTTTCTCTTTGCAATATAGTTTCCTGGATTCACACCGACAGCAAACTGGACGATGTGATGGTCAGAGAGGGAGGGTTGACCTGAAACCCTCCATTCCGAGATTATGCCATCAGCCGATCCGCTGCCTAGGGTAATATCCAGTACTTCTTCTCTGACCCTAGTAACAAAGGTGGGTTTATTCCCTATATTGTATATACTTAGATCATGACTCATAATAAACTCTAAAAGGGACTCACCTCTACGGTTCGTATCCGTGCTGCCCCACATTGTATTGTGGGCATCAGCGGGAGTTCTGCCCGTCTGCAGTACTCAACCAGGTCTTTTACTATCTGGGGTGGGATCTCTTCCTCTCCTGCGAAGTAGGCAGATGCGAAGACGACGTCCACCCTTCGCCCACCTGTGGTCATCGTCGCCTGCACTGCCATCAAATCTCGATTTAGAAACTCTGTAATGCAAAAATAGTTAATGTTATTTCTAAGCACTACACAAGCTCTGGGTCTATCATGGGATAAGTCCCAAATTACCTTACTATTTCTCTCCTTTAGGCCTCTGACGCCTCCCACGTACACCCATGGCTCCTGAATGAGCGCTATTCCCAGATCCTCCTCGCGATGACTGCCGTGGCATCTATGGCGTGGTGGAGGTTGATCTGGGCATTAGTGGTGTTCATGCCGGTTAGCTCAGGAGGTCGTCCTCGTCCTCATCCGACACCTCCAGTTCACAGCTACCCTCCAGAAACAGGTTGTCGAGAGCGAGGCCCTCAAGAGTGCCATGGGATTCCGGAAACGCGGCGGCGGGATCCACCTCAGACCGCGGTGCTGGTATCTCCTCCGGAGTTGCCGTACTCCTGTCAGCGGAAGAGGCGGCAGCGGCGCAGGTTGCGCTTTGGTCATCCACCTCCATTTCCTCCACTTGTCTCACGTTTGCACTGACTTCCGCACCTTCCACTGTCCTCTCAATCCAGGGCCTCATGATCGTGTGGCCGTAGCGATAGAAGATGCGGAAGTTCCTCTCATTAATAGCAGCGTGGGAGGCATCGTCGATAGCTATATTTAGGCGTAGCCCTGTGCCTTCCATGCTGCTGCTGTAAAACCTCCAGATGTGCGTCGGGAGGCCTCGGTTTTCAGATGCAACCAGCGCCATTGCAAAGTCTGGTCGATCGTTGGCACTGAAGGGGAAGCACACCGTTACCCTATGCGTAGGTGGTATGTCATCTCCCCTTCTGACCTCCAAAGCAACGCCGCTCCACCTCTCAAGTCTCGTCATTGCTTCCCTGAGCTAATCTGCTGTTCTTTCGTCCACACAATCTATTATGAGTAGACCGGGTCGAAAGAACAGTCCATTGAAAGGCAGCGGATGCGTCCATCCCTTGGCAACCTCGACCATTATGGCATCCTGTATGCACGTCTGGTCTTCCTGACTCAGGAACTCCGCTGGGTAGTTTCTGGGGAGCACACATACTCTGACGCCCCGTAGTGCATCTGAGTATCTGTGCATCCCTACCACCTGCGGAGGTCCTGAGGGGGTGCTATTCGCGGTCCAGTAGCCCTGGGCAGGTTGGAAGGGGGAGCACCTGCTCGCTGCCTTTTGGGGTTGTTGATGACTTCGGGTGTTATTTGCCCGCTCTTCCTCTTGCTAGAGGGGGCAGGTTGCTCCGTATACTGCCCGCTGCCGGCTTGCTCCGTTCTGCTGCCCGAGGGCCGCCTCCGAACCGCGCTGCTCGCTTCCTCGCCCAGGGGCGGGTGCAGGCCCAGCCGCGTAAGTGGCTGAGGTAACGGCCTCTGTCTTGGTGCTCCAGCGCCAATACGCGAGGGGAAGCTTCTTTCCTCTCCTATTCCTTCTTCGCTTGTGACCTACACCGCCCCCCTGCCCGCGTCCATCTTGAGCGACGGCTTAACCTCCCGGAGGTAATCCTGCTCGTCGCCCCGACCGACTGCTGGGAGCAGCTGGCCCGTGCTGGTCAAAACACAACTCAGTTGTCCCGCGACCAGTGACTGGTCTCGCAGGTTCCGTCCCGTCCTGCCCGCTCCTGCCATCTGTGGTTGCGACGCCACTGCCCCAGCGGTTGTGATGCCACTGGAGGGTGCGGGAGAAGTCCGTAAGGTTGATTTATAATGGGCTCGCGCACGTCCGCTTTATGGCTTTCCGGTCTTGCAGGTGTTTCAGTTTGCTGCCCGCTCCACGGCACAGTGGATTTCAGGCCACTGGTGGGTGCGGGTGGGTTTGTCGCTCCAGCACTTCGTGGCGGTGTTGGAAGGTCTTTGTCTTTGTCCTCTGTCAGGTTCCTGTTTGCGTCGGTGTTAGTTTGTTGCTGTTGTCGTTGGGTTTGTTGTAATTGTGGTCTTTGTTCCTGTCTTTGTTGGTTTAGGTCGTCGTTTTGGGTCCGGATTTGGTTTGGTTTTTGTTTTTGTTTTTTTTTTTTTGTTTTTTGGTTGATTATTTGTACTCATCTTGTTCTTACGAGCGTCCGCTCGATAAGGCGAGTTCGCGGTCAAATGTATACGTTGAAGGATCTGCGTCGTCAGCGACGGCAGAGCCTCTTACCGTAGTAAGGCCGTAGTTACTCCCCAAGGTGGCCCGGTATCAGGGAAGCGCCGTTCGAATACAGCCTGATTAACCTCCCGGCTGCAAACTTCCAATAGGCACTTTGACGCATAACACCCTGGAATGGGAGGGGGCAGATCTTGGTAATCGCCGTCAAAAAGGTCTGGACTACTCTGACGTTGCCCACAGTTATAGCCCCTTCCTGTTGACGGCGACTTAAGCCCCCGCATCGCGGCAAGATATCTACCCTTTCGCGAGGAATTATAGTAAATAAGTAGTACATAAGAAATTTTGTTTGTATAAAAGAAATCGATTTTCTTTAATAAATGGAATTCATTACTTACCGTCTGAGTAAGAAACACAAACTATTTCTCGGAGCATTTATTTACAATTGGAAAAGTATTTATTCACATATGTCATATAACGACATATAACACTAGGGAGTCAGCATCGCTGTCCACCTGATTTTCCCAACGCAGTGGAGGTCTCCCTTTTCTATTGCGTTCAGCGGATTTCGATAGAAATACTTTCTTGGCCGGAGCGCCTTCATCTATTCTCACGAACTGACCTGCCCAACGGTGGATCTTTATTCGTTGAACAATGTCGATGTTTGTGTAAAGCTCGTACAGCTCATCGTTAAATCTCCGTCAATACTCGCCCACGCCAACGCGCAAAGGTCCATAAATCTTACGAAGAACTTTTCTCTCGAATACTCCAAGTGCCATCTCATCTGATTTTGAAATTGTCCATGCTTCTGCGCCGTGCATAAGGACTGGAACGATGAGCGTCCTGTAGAGGTCTTTGTTCGTCGAAAGTGCACTTTACTTTCCAATTGCCAACTTAGTCCAAAGTATCTTTTATTGGCAAGAGCGATTCTCCGTTGGATCTCCGTGCTGTCATCAATCTTGGTGTTAATGCAGGTTCCCAAATAGACGAAGTCCTTAACAGTTTCGAATTTGTAGCTGTCAACAGTGACGTGGCTGACAAGGCATGCTGTTTCTTTGTGTGATGACAGGAGGTACATCGACTTGTCCTCGTTAACCGCCAAACCAATTTTCTAGCCTGTTAGAATTTTAAGAAAGTTTTCTGAACGCGCTCGATACGGTAAACAGAAATATCTACTATCTGGGGTGGGATCTCTTCCTCTCCTGCGAAGTAGGCAGATGCGAAGACGACGTCCACCCTTCGCCCACCTGTGGTCATCGTCGCCTGCACTGCCACCAAATCTCGATTTAGAAACTCTGTAATGCAAAAATAGTTAATGTTATTTCTAAGCACTACACAAGCTCTGGGTCTATCATGGGATAAGTCCCAAATTACCTTATTATTTCTCTCCTTTAGGCCTCTGACGCCTCCCGCGAGGCCCTCAAGAGTGCCCTGGGATTCCGCAAACGCGGCGGCGGGATCCACCTCACACCGCGGTGCTGGTATCTCCTCCGGAGTTGCCGTACTCCTGTCAGCGGAAGAGGGGGCAGCGGCGCAGGTTGCGCTTTGGTCATCCACCTCCATTTCCTCCACTTGTCTCACGTTTGCACTGACTTCCTCACCTTCCACTGTCCTCTCAATCCAGGGCCTCATGATCGTGTGGCCGTAGCGATAGAAGATGCGGAAGTTCCTCTCATTAATAGCAGCGTGGGAGTCATCGTCGATAGCCATATTTAGGCGTAGCCCTGTGCCCTCCACGCTGCTGCTGTAAAACCTCCAGATGTGCGTCGGGAGGCCTCGGTTTTGAGATGCAACCAGCGCCATTGCAAAGTCTGGTCGATCATTGGCACTGAAGGGGAAGCACACCGTTAGGCACTCTGCACACGAGGCGTATCGTCATAGACGCGTACGAGACATTTCATGTAGCGCCGATTTCTCTACGCCTCAAGATCTGCATACGAAGCGACATGAAACTTCGCTGCACAAAACAAACAAACAAATTAATAATACGGTATTTGCTTTAAATTTCGAAGTTTTAAATAGAAAAGATGAAGAATTTTACGGAATCTTCCTTTTTCTTTCATTATACACTCATTTTTTCCGATTTTTTACACAAATTGTACTGCTTTAATAAATTCCACCAAGTGGAAAAATGTAAACAAACATCTTCTTCTTCGTGTTTTCTAAGAGTAGTACGCCTAGCTACCAGCACTGCTTTACGCCAAGCGACATGTAACCAGCATACTTTGACGAATGCATGAAGCTGACGACTCGTGTGCAGTAAGCCGTATCACGAAAATAAAGTTTGCGTGTGTCAGTTTTATTTGAACACTTACGTCGAAAAAATATTTATGGTGTAAAAATTTTTTTTTTAGGCCCGCGTTAAAAACAGCTAAATCGCGTTTTTTGTAATAACCTCCTTATTTGATGTCCGATCTCTATGATCTTAATGTCGCAGAAAAGGTCTCGCTCAGCACTATATTTGGCCCATATAAAGTTTCGACCTCAAAGGTTGTTCTGAGTTTTACCTTTAAAATTTTTGGAGTTACTATCCCTAGATTTTTTTATTTTTATCACTAATACAAAGCTCTCAAAAAACCATGAGGACTCCGCTAAAAAAGTTGTAGTCTTTACTCACAAACAAAAAAGTTATACCGTTTTAAAATCAGAGAACCTGTTTTTTGAAAAATTATCCCAAGTTCTTATTTATATGAGGCAGTAACGCCATATAGTATGAGTTTTTGATTAAAAAGTATTCTAAGTCCTCGCTTGACTTGAGAATATTGTACCGCGATGGAACAGCTACCAATACTGGATACATGATATGCCAAAAATTATTGATGATTGGACTATTCGTGCTGATCAACGTTATTTATATTGAATGATAATGGCTGTAGTGAAGATTTGGTAAGTATTCAAGTGGGATCTCTAAGCACAACGCGCTGGCTTACAACGGCTTCACGATTTCTGCATCCGTGCGTATCGTAAAATCATCCAAGTTATTTAGAAAAACTGCTATAGTTCGTTGTAAAATTATACGCGCCTAAGAAGAGACAACGGAAGTCTAAATGTATTATCAATACTTGCGCTGGATGCGTCGTCTGCCCCTAGAAATGCAGTTAATTATTCAGCCTACAATTGAAAACAACGCACTTTACTTTAATCCCCAAAACATCTTCTTATCTATGATAACCGAGACCAAAAATGACGATGTCCTCCAAATTTAGAGATATTTATGAAAGCAGTTTCAGAGCTCTGAAAGTGAATTCTTCGTCGCTTATATTACTTTGCTCACACTCAAAAAAAAATTACTCAGATTATTGAAAAATGAGAATGATTCGCCGCTAATGACATATTTTCATTGTTTTGAATAAAATTTTCTTTCAAAACGTTGTTTTTATTCCTTGATTTAAAGAAAATTGTACATCAAAACAATGAAAATGTGTCTTAAGCGCCGAAACATTCCCATTTTTCCATAATCTGGGTAAGTTGTTTTTTCAGTGCAGGTTTCGGACGTTTAAAACAAATTGGAATTTATGTGCAGGGAATTCTCTTCCTTCTCATATGCATTTTATATACATATACTATGTACGTATAGTTTTTTCGCCTTTTCTTTATTTTTATTACCTCAACAATAGTTACTCATACGCCCCCACATCGGATCGCTTTGTATGTGAAAACTGAAAATGTTTTCTTAAATATCTCGAAAATGGGAGTGCATACACTGCACTTCTAAAAACGCCATCGTAATCTGGAGCCAAAAATTAAGTTGACGTGTTTCGCCGTTCCTCTGTGGTAATTTTTTATAAAAAAAACAAGTGTTTCATTTTACAACGTTATAACTTTTTTGTTTGTGAATAAAGGCTAGAATTTCTTTGGGGGATTCCTCATGGTTTTTTGAGAGCTTTGTATTAGTGATAAAAATAAAAAAATCTAGGGATAGTAACTCCAAAATTTTTAAAGGTAAAGCTCAGGACAACCTTTGAGGTCGAAACTTTATATGGGCCAAATATAGTGCTGAGCGAGACCTTTTCTGCGACATTAAGATCATAGAGATCCGACATCAAACAAGGAAGTTATTACAAAAAACGCGATTTAGCTGTTTTTAACGCGGGCCTAAAAAAAAAATTTTTACACTAAAAATATTTTTTCGACATAAGTGTTCAAATAAAACTGACACACACTAAACTTTTTTTTTGTCCATATAACGTGATACGGCTTAGTGTGCAGCCCTCAATTGAAATATACGTGCGCGACATCAAAGCGTACAGCTTTCGTCTGTAGTATCTAATACGCGTCTAAAGCAGTACGCTCCGTGTGCAGAGTGCCTTACCCTATGCGTAGGTGGTATGTCATCTCCCCTTCTGACCTCTAAAGCAACGCCGCTCCACCTCTCAAGTCTCGTCACTGCTTCCCTGAGCCAATCTGCTGTTCTTTCGTCCACATAATCTATTATGAGTAGACCGGGTCGAAAGAACAGTCCATTGAAAGGCAGCGGATGCGTCCATCCCTTGGCAACCTCGACCATTATGGCATCCTGTATGCACGTCTGGTCTTCCTGACTCAGGAACTCCGCTGGGTAGTTTCTGGGGAGCACACATACTCTGACGCCCCGTAGTGCATCTGAGTATCTGTGCATCCCTACCACCTGCGGAGGTCCTGAGGGAGGTGCCATTCGCGGTCCAGTAGCCCTGGGCAGGTTGGAAGGGGGAGCACCTGCTCGCTGCCTTTTGGGGTTGTTGATGACTTCGGGTGTTATTTGCCCGCTCTTCCTCTTGCTAGAGGGGGCAGGTTGCTCCGTATACTGCCCGCTGCCGGCTTGCTCCGTTCTGCTGCCCGAGGGCCGTTGCTGTTGTCGTTGGGTTTGTTGTAATTGTGGTCTTTGTTCCTGTCGTTGTTGGTTTAGGTCGTCGTTTTGGGTCCGGATTTGGTTTTGTTTTTGTTTTTTTTTTGGTTGATTATTTGTACTCATCTTGTTCTTACGAGCGTCCGCTCGATAAGGCGAGTTCGCGGTCAAATGTATATGTTGAAGGATCTGGGTCGTCAGCCACGGCAGAGCCTCTTACCGTGGTAAGGCCGTAGTTACTCCCCAAGGTGGCCCGGTATCAGGGAAACGCCGTTCGAAAACAGCCTGATTAACCTCCCGGCTGCAAACTTCCAATAGGCACTGTGACGCATAACACCCTGGATTGGGAGGGGGTAGATCTTGGTCATCGCCGCCAAAAAGTTCTGGACTACTCTGAGGTTGCCCACAGTTATAGCCCCTTCCTGTTGACGGCGACTTAAGCCCCCGCATCGCGGCAAGATATCTACCCTTCGCGAGGGATTATAATAAATAAGTAGTACATAAGAAATTTTGTGTATAAAAGAAATCGATTTTCTTTAATAAATGGAATTCATTACTTACCGTCTGAGTAAGAAACACAAACTATTTCTCGGAGCATTTATTTACAATTGGAAAAGTATTTATTCACATATGTCATATAACGACATATAACACTAGGGAGTCAGCATCGCTGTCCACCTGATTTTCCCAACGCAGTGGAGGTCTCCCTTTTCTATTGCGTTCAGCGGATTTCGATAGAAATACTTTCTTGGCCGGAGCGTCTTCATCTATTCTCACGAACTGACCTGCCCAACGGTGGATCTTTATTCGTTGAACAATGTCGATGTTTGTGTAAAGCTCGTACAGCTCATCGTTAAATCTCCGCCGATACTCGCCCACGCCAACGCGCAAAGGTCCATAAATCTTACGAAGAACTTTTCTCTCGAATACTCCAAGTTCCATCTCATCTGATTTTGAAATTGTCCATGCTTCTGCGCCGTACATGAGGACTGGAACGATGAGCGTCCTGTAGAGGCCTTTGTTCGTCGAAAGTGGACTTTACTTTCCAATTGCCAACTTAGTCCAAAGTATTTTTTATTGGCAAGAGTGATTCTCCGTTGGATCTCCGTGCTGTCATCATTCTTGGTGTTAATGCAGGTTCCCAAATAGACGAAGTCCTTAACAGTTTCGAATTTGTAGCTGTCAACAGTGACGTGGCTGCCAAGGCATGCTGTTTCTTTGTGTGATGACAGGAGGTACTTCGACTTGTCCTCGTTAACCGCCAAACCAATTTTCTAGCCTGTTAGAATTTTAAGAAAGTTTTCTGAACGCGCTCGATACGGTAAACAGAATTATTATGATACGGCCTTCAAATAAATGTACCGTATTCTAAAATAGAACGTACAAAAGATGTGTATAGCAATTTAAGGGTATATGGATGAGAAAACTTTCCACAGTTACTTCTTACAAAGATATGAAAAAACTGCTAACGTAGAAATGTGGGCAATGAATAGGGCTAGTAAAAAATACAATAAAAAAAAATTTTCTAAAAATTTACATAACTGTTTTTTTTATTCGTAGGGACGATATGTACATATATAAATTTATATACATTAGGGTGGGCCGATTTGTATGGAGGGAAATTAATGGATATCGCGCCATCGAAATTCGGATTCCTCTAATTTTTCTGAGTAGAAAACTCCTCCACGACATTTGTCTAAAATTATTTTTGAGGTTCCGAAATTCGGTTTTTATGGACCAAGCGGATTTTTGAAAATAAAAATGAATGCCCAAAATCGCATATTTTCGCGATTATCTCTTGCTGTGTACAATATATCTTAAATTTGTTTGCAAATTTCTTAAAGATAATTCAATACTATATATGAACAATTTTTTTAAATATTAATTTATCTTCCGGTATAGGAGAACTAAAATGCACTCTTTTTTCCTTAGCTCAAAATCGCGGTATGGGATCTCTATGTTATAGCCATCCTATATCGATAATTTTCGCTGACAGCGCTTTGTACAATAAATTCTCTATATCCAATATTTCAGAATTTTAGCTGCAAAAATTTAAGAGTTATTCCCCATAACGTATACTTTTGCTGCTTGACAACTGTATTTTGCTTCCAATAGTACCCTATGGCGTATGAGTAACCTCGAGTTTTCTTAAAGTTGAATAAAGTAAAAAAAACGTATCCCAAACAGCATACATATGTCTACGTTTTAGGGTATAACTCTTCAATCTGGATTCAGCATAAAATTCGATGTGCCTGCTTATTTTTTTGCCAATTTTTGCCCAATTTTTATTTAAAAAAATCCGTTTTGCTCCATAAAACCTAATTTTGGACCCTCAAAATTAATTTTAGACAAATGTCATGGAGGAGTTTTCTACTAAGAGAAATGAGAGGAATCCGAATTTCGCTGGCGTGATTTAGGTTAGCAAATCGCCCCAACCTAAGGCACATACATACAAAATATTAATTTGCTGGCATGTGTTTCTTTTTAATTTTCTTGCATATTAAGAAAACGCTCCTGCACGCGAAATAACTGATTCGGAATTTGCAGCAAAGGACATAGCCATTGGTACAAATGTAAGTGGTGTAACATTCAGCAGAAACGATATATCGTTAACAAACCGAAGACAAAATGGAGACCAACGATTTCCAAATTTGCATCTGAAGAGCAATTGCAATGAAATCACAAATGACAGTAAAACTGAAGGAATCTTTCGGAAAATCGTACCTAATATTATCATACCCAGTGATAATTTGCTAAATACGGAACTAGAAATTACAGGTATTACATGTTGTGGAAATATTGTTATTTCGGAAGATGAAGCTTGTATTTCCAACGGCGTAACTGGTTTTAAAAGTAATAACTTTCTAAACCTTATTGACTTACCTGGTTCTAATTTGAAGGAAGAATCACTGCGTGAAACGCCAGAAGCTTTGCATACAGATGCAGGCAATGCGAAACATTCATCTGGTAGATACGAAATTGGTTATAGCTCCATAATAAATTCGGCAGATGATGCACGTGATGTTGATATATTTCAAAGTATGAAGGACCTAACTCCAGGTTTGTAAAGCGTTATCGAGTTTTTTTTTAATAAAATTAAAATGTCTTCATATCTGAATACATACATATATCTGTGGTCAAATCGTTAACCCCCTTATACTATTTTCATGTTGAGCCTGTAGCATTTTTAACATTTCGGAGACATTTTCGCATTTAGCCCAAAATGCAATATTAAATGTTGCATTTATCTATACAAAATTCTCTATCGAAATGCAACTAAATGTGACTCTAATTCTGCATTTTGAATGTAAATGCTAAACACAACACTGCATTCTACGAAAAAATTTTCCATTCCAATACAAGAACGAAATACCTACAAGATTACGCAGATAATGCGACGTCACTCTACGCGTTAAGCCGAGATCACACGATTTGCGCATTTGTACAAAAAATGACAAATTAAAATTTGTCCACATTTGCCCATTTTGATATCGTTGTGCAAATGATTTGCTTTGCGTTCACATGATTTGCCCGATTTATTAGCTTTTGATTTGCCACACATTTGTACATAGAAGTAAAGTGGCCAATCTGTTCACATTCGTTCACACGATTTAACCAATCATGATAAAACAGTCGTAAGAAAAATATAGAAGCATACTTTTGGGCATTATTTGGAAAAAAATGTTATGAAAAATTAATAAACAAAAATTAATCAAATAGGTATTACGAGGGATGCTCTATATATTTTTAGTCTAATAATGAAAAAGTGATGCCAGGTGCAATCTCACATTTCCAACGGAAAGTCTGACATTTTTTAGAATAATCGTACTCAGAACGTTTTGACGTACGACCATCATTTGTGTTGATTACAGTGACTTGATTGAGACACCTCCAAAACATGGTTTTTGAACGCTGAACAGCATCTTCTGGCGACGAAAATCGTTGACCACCCATTTTTTTCTTGATGAGCGGGAATAACAAGAAGTCATTAGGTGTTAAGTCAGGGCTGTACGGCGGATGACCCATAAATTCGACGTTTTTGCCGGCCAAAAGGCGTTGGTTTGATCCGATGTGTGAGAGCTCGCATTGTCATGGTGAACAATGATTCGTCTTCTCTTGTTCGTTTTTCGAATTTCTCCGAAGACTTCAGGCAAACAAATTGTGGTGTACCGGTCAGAATTGACCGTCCTACGTTGCTCAAGCGGAACAGTCGCCACATGACAAGAGTTGCCAAAGAAACAGGCGACCATTTGCTTCGAAGTGCTTCTTCCACGAACAACTTTCGTTGGATTTGGCTCGTTTTCGAAGACCCACACGGTCGATTGTTGTTTTCTTTCAGGTTCATACGCATAGATACATGATTCGTCACCTGTTACGATCTTATAAACGTCTTTTGAAGCACCGCGATCGTATTTTTGCAACATTTCTTTGCACCAATCGACACGAGCCTTTTTTTGAGTGACAGTCAGATTGTTCGGGATCCAACGAGAACAAACCTTTTTTACGGTTAGGTGTTTATGCAATATCGAATTTATGCTTGTGGGAGAAATGTCCAAGGATGTCTCTATTTCACGGTATGTCACATGGCGATCTTGCATTATGAGTTCACGCACGGCATCAATGTTCTCTGGCACAACAGCCGTTTTTGGACGACCTTCACCAAATTGGTCTTTGAGCGAGCATCGGACACGATTTAATTCATTATACCAATTTTTCACAGTAGGATAGGATGGTGATTCATCGCCATATAAAGATTTAAGTTCATCAATGCACTCTTGTCGTGATAATCCACGTCGAAAGTTGTGAAAAATGATCGCATGAAAATGTTCACGAGTTAATTCCATTTTTTTGCCAAATCAAATTTTCCAAGTCACTGTAATCAACACAAATGATGATAAAAAAATGTCAGACTTTCCAATGGAAATTTCAGATTGCACCTGGCATCACTTTTTCATTACATATTAGGCTAAAAATATATAGAGCACCCCCCGTAAATCATTATAAGTACATGTACTTTCACGATTTCGAAACTGGATAATACTTCTTTTAATTCTCTATAAGATGATATAAAGCTCATCTAATTCATTCAATAGAATACATGTGTTAACGAGCTTAAAAAAACGGTCATTGTGAAATTTCGACTTTGGTTGCACAAAAGTGAATTAACCCGGATTTTCCCAGAACTTTTTTTGTTTCAGATTTTCATAAAGGTATGTACACCAATAAATTTCGACCTCCTGAGCATGAAAATGAAGTCCGTTTTCCAATACCTTGTCGCACTTTTCCGGAAAATGAGATAAACTAGCGTTACCATATGATAGCCGTGGGTCGCCTAGGGTACAGGTTTTTGTTTAAAGGGTAAATGATATTTGGAAACATTTTTTTTTTAGTTTCACAAAAAAAAAAACACATTTTTAATTCACTTTATTGAGATTTAAGTAGGTTTTAAGTAAAGTTATGCAAATAAAATATTTTTTTTTTTAATACTTCCATATGTAGGGTTGGCCTATTCTGGCCAATAGCATATATTGCACTTTCTTCGCAAATATGCTTGATAAATAATAACAATAATAAAAAAAAAACTTCTCAAATTGAACATGACGTAGTATATTACGACAATTTTCGTATTCGCCAGTGGAAAAATTGGAAGAGGAAATCGTGAAATATTCTTCAGCCCTTCATCTTCTTGGACAAAATGGGGCAATGTCGAGCTACCAGCTATTACAACTTCTTAGTCGCCTTTTAGTTAGGTCGGTCAAACATTATCTGGTTTACCCGCACATTCCTCTTCAGTATTATCTTCTCCAAAAATGTTGTAATATTGGTGAGGCTCCATGTATGTACCTAAATGACAGTTGGTATGTCATTTAGTCCACCTTCGTCGAATGCCTCATCCAGATCTTGAATGAAATCAAGCATTTGTTGTAACGTTAAATCTCTACAAGCAGAAAATTTATAAAATTCCAACAAATTAATAATATTACATTAGTTAAATTTACACAACGGCAGAGAAAATCACACGAAGCCCAATAAAAAAACCCTGTACCCTAGACGACCCACGGCTACCATATGGTAACGCCTTTAGAAAAATGTAAAAAAATGTTGGAAAGAAGAATTTTTTCTTTAAAAACTAATTTACATTACATAGATAATTTCATTAGCTTGCAAAAGGTGTAATTATTTGAACAATTTATTCCAAAAGTTATACAATATACTTATATTTACCGACATGCCATATCTGAAAACGGAAATTTTCAGTACTAATTTTTGTCACCTCATTTTCACACGCAACAGCTTCGACATTTGAGTACAGAATAACACGATCTTTACCTTTTTGCAAAGCAACATTAATTTTTCATTGCAAATCGGCATTTTCCTGGTATTTTTTCTTTTCCTTTTGTTTATTTTCTTGTAAATGTAAAGGGATGTTTTGCGTTGCCATATGGTGCTCGTGGGTTGATTCGGGTTAAATGTTGCAGAAACGTCGAAATTAGGGCTGATGATTTGACCCGGGTAATGAGATGCCCGGGTACCCGGCCCATTTACTACCCGGCAGGCGGGTAATGCCCGGGTACCCGGGCATCGTTGTTGATGCCGGCTAATGCGACAAACGCTGCTTACCACAGTAGGCCGCGCGTTTATGGTTGTACAAGATATGTATATACATATGTTGATATGTATGTGCGAACCATGTGTGTGGCTGAGCACTTGTACGGTACATATATGTGTGTAAATATGTATGCAGTTGTTTACATACCCTGCAGCGAAAACGTGAACTGGTATGCAAGTAAACTAGTTGATCAACTGGTAGGAGACAGAAAAAAACATACCAGTTGGCTTTCTATTAGTTGTTCAGCTGGTATGCAAAAGACAAATTGGATGTGTTTCCTCCGTTCGTTGATTTCACTACGGCTTTACATATTTCTACAATTCTCAAACGATTAGTGAAGCACTTGGTATAAAGAGTTTATTATATTCATCTTCAGTTATATGAAATGAAATGTTGCCCTTTGTCTGAATGAGTCCTAGGAAAATACTAGTTGACTACTTATATTTTCCGATCCCTCAAGTTTTTTTTATTTTTATTTATTTATTTTACTTATTAAATATTTTTTTACATTTTAATAAAAAAAAATTAAATTAAAAAAAAAACTTTAGTCACCCGACTCCGACGTGATTCGAACTCGCGACCTGCTCGATTCGAAGCCAGACGCCTTTCCTACGCGCCATCGCACCACTTGTGTTGAGCATGTCAAAAGCTGCATTTCAACTGTATATGTGAACTAACTTTTTTTGGTAAGTGTTCGACTGGTATTTAACTGGTATGAGCTGATGCAGAGGAAGACAATTGCCATTTCGTAGGACATTAACACACAAAAAATACCAGATGTTTACATGGGAAATGTACACTCGGGCAAGTAGTTGACTGTTTACGGTATACTGGTATAATTCTAGTATGCTACTGGTTATTAACGCTGCAGGGTACATACATATTATGTGTAGATACATACATACACAAGTAAATATCCTGCAGGGAACTCAATAACTAGTGAGTAAAATTTCTAGTTCCGAACTACCGAAGAGGTGTCAAAAGGGAACTAGATCAATTGTAGTTAGACCCTCACCAGTTCAGGAGGAGTGAATTGAGTGACCATTACAAGACACACTTTGATTTGTATGCAATTTCGAAGTGACAAAAATTCTATGAAAATTTTTCGTTCGTTCAGTTTCCGTCGGCTTTGTATATTTCTGCAATTCTCAGATGTTTAGTGAAGCGTTTCATATAAAGAGTTTTCTATTTGCATCTTAACTTGTATGAAATGAAATGTTCCCCTAATTATGCTTTCCCGATCCCTCAGGCTTATTTTTAATTTTTTTTATTTTATTACTTTTTAAATATTACTGTAAATTTTATTAAATAAATAAATAAAAAAATATTAGTCAAAAAAAAAAAAAAATTAAAAAAAAAATTATCATCCACCTTGACACCGAGAGGATTCGAACCCGCGCCCCTCAGATTGAAATGCACATGCGTTAGCCAGTCGGCCATCGCGCCACTTGCATGAAGTGTGTCAAAGTCTGCACTTAAGCGGCAGATGTAAAACTGTAGAATTTGTAGGTACTTGTAGCTAGTTCAGAACTATCGAAAATGTGCCAATAAACGAACTAGTGTAAACTGTAGAATTAAGTACTAGTTCGGAACTATCGAAAATGTAGTGCAGAGGGTGACAATTGACACCGCCTAGGACATCGCCGTGTTAAATTCGCCAGTTGATAACATGCAAAAGAGATTTATCTCGCACTAGTAGTGTCGAAAAATGCACTAGAAGCGACCTAGTTCGGAACTAGAGATTTTCCCTACAGGGTATGTTTAATATACATTTGAGGCAAATATGTATACGAAATGCGCATATGGCGCAGTAGTTTTTTGATGATTGAATATATGTATATACATATGTATGTACTTATGAGATTAGCGCCGCTGTACATATGTACATATGTACAAACAAATGCATGTGCATCTGTGTATAAATTTTTATTTTATGCCATAACTTTTTTTACACCTCGCCGTTTGGATCATGGCCTGTGCAGAGACTAAATAGACTCGAATGGAATAAATTGGGAACTAGTCGTTTTTTCTGCTTTTCATGTTTTTTGTACTTTTTATATAGGATAAGGGCTGACATTTAAATAAATTCGTTTATGAAGAAATAATTGATTTTAAAAATTAAAAAAATGTAAAATTCATATTATTGCAATAAATATTAAAAAAAATTATCAAATTTTTGTTTGTTTGTAGGTATAACCTCCTAGAAATTGATTGCTTTTTCGTTTTCATTCATGTGCATTACCTTGGAAGTAGTTAAAGTAATTATGTAGGTTGGAATGAGCTAGTTTTGATGCAAAACCACGATTATTCATGATTTTTTCCGTATTTGTTGTTCAATTAAGTTGTGTGAAATTCATTTTTTTAGTTTTCCAGTTAATAGTATTTGTTTCTTTATGAGGACTGCAAAAGAAAAGTTGACAAACAAAAATTTTCTGGAGTATTTCGTAAACTGGTTTTATGGCAAAATCCATAATCGCATATTTTTCCACATATGTACGTAAATACATATTTTTGCATTGCATGTGTGTATGTATGTAGGTACATTAGACTATGTTTAATTTAACTGTGTTTAATTTGACTGAAAGACTGAAAAATATCGGTAATTTGAATTTGAAACACGCTCTAATGTGCATATTCAGATAGGTAGCGCAATTTTTTTTAGCCCGAAATTACACTGAAGGTCGCAGCCGATACTAAGTCGTTAACTTATCCCGGGATTTTCCGCTCGTTATTGCATATGATTGGTCTATTTTAAAAATCAATCCTTTTTGGTCAGCTTAGGTAGTGGGCTGTTCCAGCTAACTTGTCTACATCCATATGCATTTACACATATATGCATCTTCACTTGGCTTTTGTTTCTTAAATAACCGTCGACAGCGTTTTCAACGGCTCATTAAACTGAGAAGTTTAATTTATATATGTATCTTTATTGCTTATGTTTACAGAATGATCCTGGACTAGGTAGGTACCTATACTTTTAGAGATTAATCGCCATATTTTTCCACATATGCATGTACATAGGTACCTAGTTTGTATTGCATGTCTGTAAATACATATATTAATATACCGATAGGTAACGAGCAAACCAAAATAGTTTTAGCCTAAAACTGCATTGAAGATCACAACCTTAAGCCGGAATTACAATAGCGCTGTGGCAGTAGCAGCGATTGTTTTTCGAAATCAGCTGATTTTTAGAAACTACGGTTTGCAATGAAGCGGCACATAATACAGCAGAGGCAGCTGGCAGCACCGCTCCGTTTAGCCCAAATTCTTAATTCGCTGCCGCTGCCTTGAATCGCAGCCAACTTCGAAGTGTTGATGTGAACTTATGACTGTTTCCGTACTATCCAATATAATATATTTTTACTAATTTTGTGTTTCCGTTCTTTCATGCCAGCAAGCGGGAGAGAATTTAATTTTTACTTAATTGATTTCCGCTAGCAAATGTTACACATTTTAAAACTCAACCCTTTTTAGTCAGCTTAGGTGGTATATATATGTATGTACATATCATCTACCTGGTAGGTACATATATACATATACACAGTAAAAATTTTAGTTAATTTTAATTCCATTTCTGTTTTTATATATAACAATGCCAAAAAGCATAAAATTAAAACCATTCTGGTTTAAAAAAAGAAGAGAATATTGAGAGAAAAAATTATTCTTGGTGTCAAATTAATATTTTTTTGGAATTAAATCAAAACCAAATTTTCATTATTTTTAGAATATTTCTGGTATTAAAAATAGTTGAAATGGTATAAGATCAATCAAAATTGGAATAAATTGTATACTTTTATGGAATTAAATCAAAACCAAATTTTGATTATTTTTATAATATTTTTGGCAATAAAAATATTTTAAATGGTATTAGATCTACCGAATATTGGAATAAATTGTATACTTTTTTGGATTTAAAAATAAACCCCCATAAAATTTCCAGTGGATATACTGCAAATAACCCATTATCCCAAAGATTAATTAATGAGAAATTGAATAACTTTAACATAGTTTATTTACATAAAAATCCAAAACAGTAGTAGCAAACACTAAAGTACCTTATATATCGAGTTCTAATCCTCATAAAAGTGTATCCAACAAAAAGTAAATTTTACAGGACTCAGTTTTTTTTTAATTTGTTTTGCATACAGTTTGTATGCAGCCTTGAAACTTATTTAGTCTCTAACTTCGAAACTGCACATTTCACAGCTATAAAATTTTGGGAGTTGATGCATGTGATAGTAAATTGTTGATTTGCATAAAAAATCTGAAATCGATAATTTTGTTGGATACACTTTTATGGCGGTTAGGTCTCGATATATAAACATACTGTCACTTTTATACTAATATTTGGGAAATTTCCAGTGAAATTTCGGCACCATTGCGGTTCTTGCAGTGATACTGAAAGACGGACCCTCAACTGCCTTATGACTGAAAAAATAAAGCAAAATTTGCCCTCATGATATTTAATTAATCTCCTGCATTACTTACTTGATACAATTATTCGATTCAGGCCATTTATTTGAGTAGATTTATTTACTACTCCGGATTGCTGTTTTAGAAACATTTTGTTTGATTTTTTTTTTACTTTTTTCTGATATTTTTTTTATATTTTTTTGGTTTTGATTTCAAACCAAAAATACTTTGAGGTTAATATAACTGAGAAAGAGTTTTTTATACTTTTCAGGATTTGTTTTTAAACCATAATGATTAAACTTCTTTAGAGAAGATTTTAATACTTTTTAAGACTTTATTTTGAAACTACTTTGGAATAAATAAAATTCTAAAACTTCCCATAGTTAAAAAATAAGACTTTTTGGCATTAAAATTCAAATTTAATTCCAAGAATGATTAAATTAAGTGCCAAATGATATTAGAAATAAACTATAATTTTTTACTGTGTACATATATATGTATATATGAATGTATGGAGACAAGTTAGCCGAAAACAAAACTTCATAGCCAACTACCTAAGCTGACTAAAAGGGATTGAGTTTTAAAATAAACCAATCATATGCACACATATCAGTGCCCGCAAATTAAAGTAGTCTAACTTGAGATAATGCGAATTTAGCCTGTTTTATGGCATAAAATAAAAATTTATACACAGATGCACATGCATTTGTTTGTACATATGTACATATGTACAGCGGTGCTAGTCTCATAAGTACATACATATATACATATATTCAATCATCAAAAAACTACTGCGCCATATGCGCATTTCTTATATTTGCCTCAAATGTATATTAAACATATGTAAACAACTGCATACATATTTACACACATATATGTACCGTACAAATGCTCAGCGAACACATGGTTCGCACATACATATCAACATACGTATATATGTATATACATATCTTGTACAACCATAAACGCGCGGCCTACTGTGGTAAGCAGCGTTTGTCGCATTAGCCGGCATCAACAACGATGCCCGGGTACCCGGGTACCCGGGCATTACCCGCCTGCTCGGGTAGTCAATGGGCCGGGTACCCGGGTACACGGGTATCATCAGCTCTAGTCGAAATGACTATTTTCGAAATTAGCTCGAAAACTTACTGAGTTATTACCAGGAGTTCATGTTTATTTATATTCGGTTCAGATTGGGGAAAGCATTTGGGAAAACATTCGGTTCAGATTCGGGCAAATATTCGTCCCTGATTTGGGAAAAAGTATACTTGTGTGACTAGCAAGGATAATTGAATAACGTGAATAAGAAAAAATATATTCATTATACAAAATTATCTCAATGAGGAATAAAAAATTATTCCTAATTTTTTCTAGCTAAACGTTAAAAAATTCTTCTTCTGCCTATATGACACTACGTTTTTTCTCTGGTATATTTGGTTTGAAAAACCCACTGAAAATCAAAGTACAAAAACAATTCTGCCGTAGGTTGAAAAGAGACAAATACTCCCTCATTGACATTAAACTTCAAACTAAATGAAAATAATATTTATTTCAAAAATAAATTTTTTTCGAAATTTGAATTCAAATTACTAAAATAAAAAAATTATGAAACTCAAATGGCAGGATAGCTGTGTATTCCACGTTATAAAGCGAAGCCAGTGCGACGTATAATTTTTCTTCCGGACTTCTTCTTTCCCCTTACGGCCAAAGCAGAAGCTTATAAGGGGCAAATTTACAATTTGTATTTCCATATATTTTTTATTTTAAATATAATTTATTTTATAGTTGTCAAATTGAAACAATTGTCAGAAAAAACTGCCGAATGCCAAAAAACTTACCGAAATACAAGCAGGCTCGTTTGTGTTTAACCGCCTAGATGGTATTTTGTTGGTATTTCGTTTGGTTTTTTCACGGCTCGCTTGCACCAACTCAAAACTGTATTTGACCATCTCCTTCACACAAACATTTTTGTAGAATACCAGAAAAAAAATTGTGTCATATAGGCATTCGGAGTTTATTATTTTATTTTATAAATTTAAGCAACTAATTTAATTATTTCGAATTATTTAAATTGGAAAACACGAGACTTTACAACAATGCAAAAATTAAGAAAATGGCAATAGTGCTCAAAAAGAGTTGTATATTTGCCACAACCATTTCGTCGCCTGAGAAAACGAATGTCGTATGTAGCAAAACATAGTTTCGAGAAAATCGACTTTGAAGTTTAAATTGGAAATTCTCAAAAACTGTACAACACATTTTTCTGTTATTTGGACGAGCTGTAGAGAGTATTATATATTTTGACTTGCAATTTGGAAGTTGGATATCTTTAAAATTATGGGAGATAAACGACTTTTCATTTAGTATGCATTTGTCGTATGTGACGTCTGAGCACCAATACCTGTTTATGATAGCACATACGACAAAAATTCTTCTCTTTTTTCAAACCGGAATGGTTATGAGGCTCACATTTTTTGAGATATCGACTTGAAATTTGGCAGTTGCATATATTTTGATGATACTTTGATCATTTGTCGGAATCCACCACATCGGACTAATATAAGATATAGCTCCCATACAACTGTTTGTTCAGATATAGCTGTTTTCGGGTATAACTTCTTTATTTGAGGAGATAAGGATATGAAACTTTGAAGTAGTTGTACCCATATGGACCTAATAAATGTCACTAAAATTTGTTAAGATCGGACCACTATGGCATGTAGCTCCCATACAACTGATTGTTCAGATATGGACATTTTGGGATATAACTTCTCCATGTAAACAGATAAGGGCATGAAACTTTGAGGTATTTGTACCCACATGGACATAATAATAGTCACCGAAATTTGTCAATAGCGGACCACTATAACATATAGCTCCCATACAACTGATTGTTCAGATATGGACATTTTGGCATATAACTTCTCCATGTAAACAGATAAGGGCATGAAACTTTGAGGTATTTGTACCCATATGGATCTAATAAATGTCACCGAAATTTGTCAAGATCGGACCACTATAGAATATAGCTCCCATACAACCGATTGTTCAGATATAGCTGTTTTCGGGTGTAACCTCCATATTTAAGGATAAAATTATACTAAACTTTGCAGTAATTGGTATTATACTACAATAAAATATGGCAGTGAAAATCATTCAGATCGGATCACTATAACCTATAGCTCCGATACAATATTTTGTTTTATTCTCAGTAGCTCAGCGGCACATACGACATTTGTTTAAAATAAACAAACACGAATTTATATGGAAATTTGTCGTATGTGTGTTACATACGACAAAAGCTTACCCAAATGGTAGTAATTTTGTAACATACGACAAATGCATACTAAATAACTCAAGAACTAAAAGAGATAGAAAAAAATGGATTGGAAAAATTAAAAGATTAGATCCGATTTAGTTAATCTGCATCAAAAACTAGAAATCGTCGATTTTCACATACGACATTCGTTTTCTCAGGCGACGATTTCTATCCAAGTGGGAAATCAAAACTTGTACATTTTCATCATTTTCATTTACAGAACACATTTGTATTCACACGATACAAGGGCTGTTTTGATTTTCCACAAGAGGCTAAATATTTGACTTTTGTGATTTGTGTCAAGTGAAATTTACCGTTCAAACGATTTGCCTATGAATTTGGCAATTTTTTAGCCAAATGTACAAATCGTGTGATCTTAGCTTAACGAAAGAAAGTAAGCAAAACAAAGATATCAAAATTGATACCAAAGCGATTGGTTCGTTTGGTTTGTAAAATTAATGTATTTTCTGAAGGCGAGCCGGGAATAAGGTTTTAAGCACCATTTTTTTTTTGCATATTACGGTTTAAATTACTCTCTTGCATTACCCCAACACCAAATTAACTAAAAATATTCACCCCTTCACAAGAAAAATGCAGTTGGAAAAGGTCAGTCAGTGGAGGAACGCTACAAGTGCTAGAAAATATTGTTACGTTCGTATATGGGGGAAGTAATTGATAAGTGTAACAGAGGTACAAAAAGAAAGATTAGTATCGAAAATTGGACAGATATAAAAAATAAACTGCTTTTTAGTCGGCTTTAACGCTTATCCTGCATAACAGTCTTTCTTTTACAAATCGGACACCTATTGTAACCTTACGGCTCCGATTTGTTTGAAACTCGGTTTATGGGTTCTCCACCTAAAATAAGCTTACACGCATCCGGGGATTTAATTTTGAAAATTTTTTTTCGGAGATATGATCTGTCAAAGTTTTGATTTTTTTATGAATTAGGTAAATCACGTACATATTCAAACCTAAATATCTCTGCTTGTAGACATCGTAGAGACTTCATCATGGCACCGTTTGAAAGCTGTAGAAATAGGCTATTATTTGTTTTATATAAAATTATTTTTGTTGCCTTAAAGTTTCATTAATTGGAAGCAGGTATATTTTTGGACCCGATTTACCTCGTGAATACCAGTAAATTAAGTATTTAAAGAGTTTTTAGTGCTTAGCACGAAATTTTTATTTTTTAATTAAATTTTTAATTGTTGGGGTAAGTGGAAAAAAATTTTTCAACATCTATTTACAGCGAAGGTTGAGTGTATAGCTATTTCACTTCCGAAAAGAGCGCTGATGATCGAAAATGGTTTTTCGTGAAATAGCTATACACTTAACCTTCGCTGTAAATAGTTGTTGAAAAATTTTTTTCCACTTACCCCAACAATTAAAAATTGAATTAAAAAATAAAAATTTCGTGCTAAGCACTAAAAAGTCTTTCAAGTAAAATTGTTAACGTTGTTGGTATATAAAAAAATACATACCAACAACAAATGTTCATTGCGAACTGCCAACAAAAATTCAGCACGTTTGGGTAGAATATATGCAAAAGCATATACACACTAACGTTAATGTTGAAAATGAAAAAGGCAAAAGTGGGGAAAATCCAACAGCTTGCACAGAGTCTCAATGGCCGAGTGTGTTTATGCGTTGGGTCATTGCGGATGAAGATGGAATGGACTCGGGTTCAATCCCCGGTGCATCCACTTCCGAAAAGAGTGCTTATGATCGAAAATGGCTTTTCGTGAAATAGCTATACACTCAACCTTCGCTGTAAATAGTTGTTGAAAATTTTTTTTCCACTTACCCCAACAATTAAGTATTTAAAATAATACTATCATAATCCTTGTTAAATTATCTATAAAACCAATGTTTTAAAAGGTAGGGGGATTTACAAGAACTAATTTTAAAATATTTTTTTGTATGACGACCTCCTATATTTTATACCAAAAAAAATTTTTTTTTTTTTCAAATACGATGGAGTAGATGGGTATGGTTGAAAGTGTCTTCTAAACGGAATGAATTTTAAACGTCGTATTTTAGGGCCTTTCATGCGCCGATCCTGAAAACGAGGTCCATTTTGCGACAAAAATTATTAACAATTTCTAGGCCGAATAAAATACACGGATCAAACACATTTATATAATCAAAGGTGCAGATTTACATCCGATGGATTTGAATGGTAAAGCCAAGAACGTAAATCTATAAGAAGGGAGAATTCGCAAGTGGAACTTAGTCGAGCGAGTGATTCTGCATGACCGGCAATCCAGGAGTTGCCTCGCACTATTTTTCGTCTCCGCGAAATAGAAAGAAGTATATGGAGGAATAAATGGAGGCAGAAAGAAATGAAAGAAACACGATGCCTATGACCCCTGTTGGGAAAATCTCTAGTTCATAACTCGCAGCTAGATCATTTTCCGACACTACTAGTGCGAGCACAATCTCTTTTGCGTCATACTAATTGCATGCTAGCAAGTGGTGAATATAACACGGGGGGTGTAAATTATCCAGCGCTAGATTACCTATTCGATAGTTCAGAACAGGTTAACAATTTTGCAAATTCTACAGTTTTATATCTGTTCACTATTTATTGATTTCCCTACAAGGATGCTACAAGTCTTCATACACATCTATATGTACATACATAATGCATATCCATATGTATACCCCATAAACATTTTCCTTAATTCTCAACTTGTGATGCATTTGAGAACTAACATTATTTGACATATTTTGATCTGATGTTTATTGAGTATGTACATGCAAACTACTGCATATGAAGACAGCGGTAGACTTACCTTGGAAAAAGTTATAATTTTTAGGTTACCCAAAATATGTACCTACATAATTTTTTTATCATAAAATTTTCTCAAGTCTTGACAAGGGTGGAAGAAAATTTCAAATATTTAAAAGCATTTTTTTGAAACAGTAGGTAGGTAATTCATAATTGAATTTATATTAACATCAGAGGATTTCTTAACTGGAAAGCAAAGATGATGATCATATAGAAAATATGCACTTGTTTTCGAATGGATTTCTGCCCCAATTAAGTTACAATAAATATTTGAAAAAGATATATTCACATTAATTTCAAAGATAAATGTTTTCTGGGTATATTTTCATACCATCGTCGTTGAAAGCAAAACCGCATATGCACGCATACGTACAGTAGACTGATATGCTGTTTTGCACTTTAAGCGACAACTTGTGACACAAATACAGATGAAACAAGTAAAAGCGCGGCTGTCTTCGGCCGTACCGAAGACTTCATACCTTTCATGAGTGGGGAAATGAAAAGTTACCTATGTATGTACATAGCCGGATTAAGTTTAATTTATAATTTTAATTCTGTGGGTTATTTATGGAAAGATTTATGAGTAAAAATGGTGTCTTGGCTATTTAAATGGAGGAGCTATACACCAAAATGTCCATATCTGAACAATCGGTTGTAGGGGAGCTATAGGTTATAGTGGTCCGATCTTGACAATTTTCGGTAATCCCGTTTGGGCCCATATGGGTACAAATACTTCAAAATTTCACACCGTTAGCTGTTAAAATGGAGGAGTTATACACCCAAATGTCCATATCTGAACAATCGGTTGTAGAGGAGCTATATGTTATAGTGGTCCGATCTTGACAATTTTCGGTAACCCTGTTTGGGCCCATATGGGTACAAATACTTAAAAATTTCACGCCGTTAGCTGTTAAAATGGAGGAGTTATACACCAAAATGTCCATATCTGAACAATCGGTTGTAGGGGAGCTATATGTTATAGTGGTCCGATCTTGACAATTTTTGGTAACCCTGTTTGGGCCCATATGGGTACAAATACTTAAAAATTTCACGCCGCTAGCTGTTAAAATGGAGGAGTTATACACCAAAATGTCCATATCTGAACAACCGGTTGTAGGGGAGCTATATGTTATAGTGGTCCGATGTTGACAATTTTTGGCAACCCTGTTTGGGCCCATATGGGTACAAATACTTCAAAATTTCACGCCGTTAGCTGTTAAAATGGAGGAGTTATACACCAAAATGTCCATATCTGAACAATCGGTTGTAGGGGAGCTATATGTTATAGTGGTCCGATCTTAACAATTTTCGGCAATCCCGTTTGGGTCCATATGGGTACAAATACTTCAAAATTTCAGGCCGTTAGCTGTTAAAATGGAGGAGTTATACACCAAAATTAGTATATCTGAATAATCGGATGTTGTGGAACTATATGTTATAGTGGTCCGATCTTGACAATTTTCGGTAACCTTGTTTGGGCCAAAATGGGCACGTCTACTTCAAAGTTTCATGTCCTTAGCTGTTTAAATGGGGAAGTTATGCACAAATTACATCCAAAAATTTCATGTATATCTGAATAATCGGTTGTTTTCTATATGATCAGCTGCATATAACAACATACCTGTATTCCGAATTTCATTCAGATATCTCAAAAACTGAGGGACTAGTTTGCGTTCACACAGACGGACGGACGGACAGACGGACAGAAGGACAGACGGACATGGCTTAATCGACTCAGCTCGTGATTCTGATCATATCGGTATATATTTTGGTGGGTCCCCCACGCTTCCTTCTGGTACTTTCGACAAAAAATTTTTGGCACTAAGTTATAATACCATTTCATTCTCATGAAAGGTATAATAAAGATTTCTTCGTACATGAACAAGAAACTACCGCATTGATGGATGGCTGAAAATGAAACAATTAGGAAGGAGAACGCAAGTCAAATATGAAATGTCATGGAAACATGAGTGCAAAGGAATTTGACAGCTATCGATACGAAAACAAAAACAAAAGGCTAGTGTGCGTGTGTATTTTTGTATTTTGAAGAAGAGAAAGAAGTCAGCTCATCGGATGAATTCTCAATTATATACCTATGAGCCCGACTTCAAATTTTAGAATTTTATAAAAATCTTGATCTGTCCAAAGGCTCTGTTGCCACTTTTATGCTTTTTTGGGACATTTCTATTTTTATGAATGAACCGCTTGTAGTATTTTATACTTGCTTGTCCTTTTCATTATTGTCTTTGGTGGTTGATTTGAATGTACATATATGTATGTATGTATGTATATACATATATTTTTGCGTTGGTACATATATGTACATTAGAGTGCGTTTAAAATTCAAATTAACGATATTTTACTGTATCGCCCCCTCAATCTGTAGTAACATGGTCAAAGATATCACACATAAATTTTGGTCCCGATTGGTGGCGGTTAAGGCGTGGCGCATTGAGGTCAAAGTTCAGAAAACTATGAAGGGTCAAAAAATCAAAATATTTTTTTTAATTATCTAATACCCAAAATTAATACTTCTATACCCAATGATAACAAATATAAATTTTGGTCCCGATTGATGACGGTTTACTGGTGTTTCAAGGGGTTCAAAGTTCAGATTACCATATGCGACACTAAAAATGTAAGTCTTCTATGGCAATCTGAACATTGACCCCCTTAAAACACCACTAAACCGTCATCAATCGGAACCAAAATTTATATTTGTTATCATTGGGTATAGAAGTATTAATTTTGGGTATTAGATAATTAAAAAAAATATTTTGATTTTTTTACCCTTCATAGAATTTTCTGAGCTTTGACCTCAATGCGCCACGCCTTAACCGCTACCAATCGGGACCAAAATTTATGTGTGATATCTTTGACCATGTTACTACAGATTGAGGCTGCGATACAGTCTTTTTATGAACTTTTAAATTTTTCATACAAATTAAAAGCACCCTAATGTACATACTAGCAAATACCCGTCCCACATCGCTGCGACAAATCACACTATGCCACTCCCTTCCCTATCGGTCTCCCCACCAGTCAGCATTTCCCGTTCCCCCTATCTCTTCCTCCTCTTATACTACTCTCTCTCTCTCCCCATCTCACGTTCTTTATCAACAACTTTCCATGGCCATCCGGTGCACATATCGGTGTACATCATGATTACTAATATATTTTGGATAACCGACTGGAAAATTGGAATAGAATGAACTCTCTATTGAAGCTCTGATTGATACCTTTAATTTGATACCAATAATGGTAAAAAATATTTCGGGGGCTATTTAGGCCCATGTTTCGGCCTCTATCCCGAGAACCGATTGCGGTATCCGTATAGTGTAAAACAGGGTTTGAATTTGCTTGCTGCAAAACAGCAAAAGCCGATGTTTTTTGCTTATTGCTGAATTCAGTCGAGCCAAAAACGAAAACACGAATCTTTCGCTTCAGTTTTCAGCTGAGTCGTGTTTGCTTGTATAGTTAAGCCAAGCAACTCAATTTGAGAGGGTTGCTTTTACTTCCAGCAATTAGTTGAGTAGTAAATTTTTGCTTACAGTTGCTTATTTTGCTGAAACTAGTTTTTAAGCAAAATTCAACATGAAAAGATGTTTACAAATGGACATACATACATATTATGTGTACATACATACATACACATAAGTAAATATTTATAAAAAATCGAAATATGCGTAAGCAAATCGTTTCAGCAAAATAAGCAAAAGCAGAAAAAATGCAAAGACACAACTAATTGCTGGAAGTAAAATGAAATCCCCCAAATCGCGTTGCTTTGCTTAACTATACAAGCAAACACGGCTCAGCTGAATACTTGGCTGGCCGAGTTTGCTAATTTACTTTTCGTTAGCAAAAGCAAAGCAAAAGCAAATGCAGCAAAAGTAGCTAAGCAATTTCAAACCCTGGTGTAAAATATATATGGCTACCCTGATCAGCACCTTTAATTTTATACCAATATTGCGAAAAAATATTTGGGGTCATCCGGGTCCACGTTTTGGTCTCTATCTAGAGAACCGACTGGAAAATTGGAATGGAATGAACTCTCTATTGAAGCTCTGATTGATACCTTTAATTTGATACCAATAATGGTCAAAAATATTTCGGGGGCTATTTAGGTCCATGTTTTGGCCTCAATCCCGGGAACCGATTGAGATATCCGTAGAGTGTAAAATATATATGGATACCCTGATCAGCACCTTTCATTTGATACCGATATTACGAAAAAATATTTGGGGTCATCCGGGTCCACGTTTTGGTCTCTATCGAGAGAACCGACTGGAAAATTGGAATGGAATGAACTCTCTATTGAAGCTCTGATTGATACCTTTAATTTGATACCAATAATGGTCAAAAATATTTCGGGGGCTATTTAGGTCCATGTTTTGGACTCAATCCCGGGAACCGATTGAGATATCCGTATAGTGTAAAATATATATGGATACCCTGATCAGCAGCACCTTTAATTTGATACCAATATTACGAAAAAATATTTGGGGTCATCCGGGTCCACGTTTTGGTCTCTATCTAGAGAACCGACTGGAAAATTGGAATGGAATGAACTCCCTATTGAAGCTCTGATTGATACCTTTAATTTGATACCAATAATGGTCAATATTTCGGGGGCTATTTAGGTCCATGTTTTGGCCTCAATCCCGGGAACCGATTGAGATATCCATATAGTGTAAAATATATATGGCTACCCTGATCAGCACCTTTAATTTTATACCAATATTGCGAAAAAATATTTGGGGTCATCCGGGTCCACGTTTTGGTCTCTATCTAGAGAACCGACTGGAAAATTGGAACGGAATGAACTCTCTATTGAAGTTCTGATTGATATCTTTAATTTGATACCAATAATGCAGAAAAATATTTCGGAGGAATCTGGGTCCATATTTTGGCCTATATCTCGGGAAGGGGTTGAGATACCAGAATTAAATGTGGTCATAATTTCAATCTAATACCAGGTGATCATTGTGTCAAAATTTTAATGTGATCGGCCCGGTAGTTTCGGCGTCCATAGGGAACAAACATACAAACAAACAAACAAACTTTCATCCTTATATATATATATATGTACATATATGTATGTACGTGCAAAAGAATAAGAATAGAATAGAGGCACATAAAGGAGCAGAATTGTGAATTTGTAGCGAATATGGGTTCAAAACAACTCCTGGTTTGCGCGTCACGACAACGAGAAGGCCTATTCGGTATACTTTTCAAGTAGCGAATTTTCCCTTCTTATACATTTACGTTCTTTGGTAAAGCCGATCCGTATGTTGTTCTAGAGTTGAAAAGGTTAGCATCTAGAGCTAGCCTACAACGCATTAATAATCCGATTCAAATTCCGAAAGATTTATTTTCCTGGGTAAACGAGTCTTTGCCGTTTTTTGCTGTTGTTTGATGTTTTGCTACAAACGAGGAATTGGGTCAGAACAGACCTGGGCATCCTCAATTACATTTTTTTTCAATTACAATTACAATAATTGGTAATTGAAATTTTTCAATTACAATTACTTGTAATTGTAATTGAGGTTTTTCAATTACAATTACATGTAATTGGTAATTGATATTTTTCAATTGCAATTACATGTAATTGTAATTGAAAATTTTCAATTACAATTACTTGCAAATGTAATTGAAAATCTCCAATTACAAGTAATTGTAATGGAATCACACCAATTACATTTTTCTTGGGTTTGAGAAAATTTAGTTAGGGTAAGGTGGGGTGCCTTTGACACCTTTTTTTTGAAGTCTCATATCTAAGACATTTTTGGGGAAAACTAAGGTTTTAACAATTGACAATAACTATTCATTATTTATCTCAATATTTGAGTAGCTAATGAGTTATAAAAAAGCACGTAAATACCTTTTTCAGATACTTTTTTAAAAAAAGCCATTTTGTCAAATGTGCCCCCTGATAGGGGTACCTGTGACTTGAATAGGGGCACATGTGACCATCACAATGTAAACTAAATTTTATTAATTTTTAACTTTAAAAAACGAGGCATTATGTCATAAAACAAAATTAAAGTTTTTATTTAAACAGTATAATAATATTATAATAATAATAAGCGAAAATATATGGTAAATTCACTAGCTCTTTTAATGTTGTATGTTGTGCTGTAAATTAAATGTGTATTATTAGAACACAACACCTGTGGTAGGTATGTTGTATTGTATTTTGTTGTCAGATGCTTACTAAAATTTTAATATGCAAAATACCAAGCAAAAGTGAAAAAGGTAATATTATAAAAATATAAATGGTAAAAAACTTGAAAAAATCAAAAAATAAAAATAAAATCGAATAGGAAACTCAATAAACATAGGCTGCGTTGTTGTATTGATGTTATTCTAATTTTTATGGGAAAAACTAACCCTGCTGATACAATTGTTGTAAACCTATACCACTTTATAACGTTATACTACTTTAAAAGAGCTTGTGAATAACCCAATGGATATTTTAATGTTTATATCGAATTAATATTTTATACGGCGTCGATATGTTCTAGATGGGTTTGTTTTGGCAGGTTTAGCTTTTTTAGAGGCACATAAACCTTTAATTGGTCATATTATTTTATTTGAAATTCGTCAAAGGCACCCCAAACTGGAAAGTCAAATGTACCCCAAATGACTTTATCCAAAATAATCATCACAAATTTTTTTTTCTTTCAAAACATTGAATAATTAAGATTTATTTTCAATCTTTAAGCTTCGAAGACCCTGTTAAGAACACTCATTTAAAAAAAATTGTTCGTTTTACTTGTGAAAACGCTTACGTGGCACTATACAAAAATTACATCAGCTAACGGAAAATCATCGAATCATGTGCTACTTCACTAAGTATTAAAGCAGAGCTGCCAAATTAGGTATACACATGTGTTATTGTATAAGGCTGCATTCAATTCTATTTTTGTGAAGTTTTTATAACGTTTTCACACCGAAAATGGCAAAGTCAACGGTGCCCCAAAGTCAAAAGGACCCCACTTTACCCTATACAATTTGTTTTTGTTTCTATTCTTGTTCTTTTTGTTATTGTTTTTGTTTTTGCTTTTTTTTGTTTTTGTGTTTGCTTTTGCTTTTGTTTTTGCTTTTGCTTTTGTTTTTGATTTTGTTTTTGTTTTTGCTTTTGCTTTTTTGTTTTTGTTTTTGCTTTTGTTTTTGTTTTTACTTTTGCTTTTGTTTTTGTTTTTGCTTTTTTTGTTTTTGTTTTTGCTTTTGTTTTTGTTTTTGATTTTTTGTTTTTGTTTTTTCCTTAAACAAAAACAAGAACAAACACAAAAGCAAAAACAAAAAAAGCAAAAACAAAAACAAAACCAAAAACAAAAACAATAGCAACAACAAAAAGAACAAGAATAGAAACAAAAACAAATTATATAACTAAATTTTCTCAAACCCAAGAAAAATGTAATTGATGCCATTCCATTACAATTACTTGTAATTGGAAATTTTCAATTACATTTACAAGTAATTGTAAAATTGAAAAATGGCAATTACAATTACATGTAATTGTAATTGAAGGTGTAATTAATTACAAAATGTAATTGAGGGTGCCCAGGTCTGGGTCAGAATACGTGAAATCGCACAGAAAAAAAAATTAGCTGCGATTTTTGCGAATATGACATTCTGATTTTTCTCTATACTCAGTTTTTTTTAGACTTTGTTTTAAGCTTTTTTTTTAAACTAAAGTTTAGCGTATCCTTTTTTTTAATTTTAATATCTCAGCAACCGTTGCTCCTATTTTGTTGATTTAAAAACATTATGGCGTAAATTTCATGGGCTATTACAATTTCGTACAATATTCAATACTATCCAGTATATTTTATTTAGTAAATTAATAAAAATAGGTAAAAAAAACTTTTTAAGTTAAACGGTTTTATGTTATACATACATTGCAATGTTTAAGATAAATGTACTAAAAGCCAAAAAATAATAAAATAGATACAGTCGGAATTATAAACATTTGCATAGACTAGACTAAAATAAAACCGGGGGGCATGTCAATTGTCTACAAATTATCGACTTAATGTGCGATAGAAGAATCGTTTAATTCGTCGTTAGGCAGTTGGCCCGCAGACGGTGAGGAAATTACTTACTATTTTCTTGCTCATGGAAATTCCAATAGTTATACACTCCATGTTAATAAAAGAGATGTTTCAACTAGTTTATCGTTGGACATTCACACGAGGAATCGTTTCACTGCTCGTAGTTTGTCTTTAATCGACAAAACATATGATAAAAGTACTACTCGCTCACCACTATGAAACCCTAAAACTCGCTTATAATCGAGCTTGCTAGCTTTTTTCCACATTCTAGCCTTACTTATCACACGTCCATCGCTGTCGGTTGAACAACTGCCTAATTATAGTGTAACATTACAAAACAAACATTTTAATCAACGATTGTAGACAATTGACGTGCCCCACGGTTTTATTTTAGTCTAGTCTATGCAAATGTTTATAATTCCGACTGTATCTATTTTATTATTTTTTGGCTTTTAGTACATTTATCTTAAACATTGCAATGTATGTATAACATAAAACCGTTTAACTTAAAAAGTTTTTTTTACCTATTTTTATTTTCTAGTTTTTAGTTTTTATTTCGCATTCAGATACCTAAATTACAGATTCAATTTCTGAATTTAAATCTTATTATTATACGCCATTTAGTCTTAAACTTTGCAATGTATATTTAACATAAAACCGTTTAACTTAAAAAGTTGTTTTACCTATTTTTATTTAAATAGAGCGACTCACGCGCCACCTAGCGGCTCCAATTTTTTTTAAACATTTGTAAATTATTTAAGTAATGCACATGCTAAATATCAGCCAAATCGGTCCATAATTAGGATTTTCAGTTTTAATTACCCCGATCTCAGCTCCACCTAGCGGAATTTTTTTTAAGAAAATATTTCTTTTCAAGGTAGTAATACATGTTCCGAATTTCAGCCAAATCGGACCATAAATGCGATTTTTGTAAATATAGCGATCCACGCGCCACCTATCGGAAGTTTTTTTTTAGGAAAATATTTCCTTTCAAGGTAGTAATACATGTTCCGAATTTCAGCTAAATCGGACAATAAATGCGATTTTTGTAAATATAGCGACCCGCGCGCCACCTAGCGGAATTTTTTTTTTAAGAAAATATTTCTTTTCAAAGTAGTAATACATGTTCCGAATTTCAGCCAAATCGGACCATAAATGCGATTTTTGTAAATATAGCGACCCACGCGCCACCTAGCGGAATTTTTTTTTCATAATATTGCATTGTCATCGGGGTTATACATGCGTACAAAATTTCAGATTAATCGGTTGACAGGAAGAGGGTGAAATTTGAATTACTAAATTTGACCCAAGAATAAATAATAAATAATAAAACAAACGGGGTGAGCTAAATAAAACCGTTTAAAAATCAAATTTTTGAGGTTCTCCGTCTCCGAAAAATAAAAATAAAATGTCACAGAGTGGCGTGGTTATCACGAATATAATTCCGTTTTTAGTTTTTTGGGATCGGCATAATCAAAGGATCTGCCGCGAAAAAGGTGACCTATGTACAGCTCGACTCGGTGTAATCAGTAATTTAAATAGTACATATATCAGCATACTAAGGTACTATGAGTAAGGCTATATACATGATTTTGTTTTTATTGCATTTGCTATCTTCGTACATATTAACTTACGCATTTTTTCCTTCTGCGCTTTGGGGCTATTTATTCATATTATTTAAAAGTTTACATGTAATGGAGATTACACAAACATGTGTAGAAATATAAAGCAGAAAGTGTAAATACACTTTACATCAGGGATGGGCGGTTTTGAATAAATTTTTATTCAAATAAAAAATAAATTTTTATTCTTTATTCTGGTGCCCTTGAATAAAGAATAAATTTTTATTCTTCATTCTGATGCCCTTGAATAAAAATTAATTTTTTATTCTTCATTCTGATACCCTTGAATAAAGAATAAATTTTTATTCTTCATTCTGGTGCCCTTGAATAAAGAATAATTTTTTATTCTTTATTCTGATACCCTTGAATAAAAAATAAATTTTTATTCTTCATTCAGATACCCTTGAATAAAAAATAAATTTTTATTCTTCATTCTGATACCGTTGAATAAAAAATAAAATTTTTATTTTTCATTCTGATACCCTTGAATAAAGAATAAATTTTTATTCTTCATTCTGGTGCCCTTGAATAAAGAATAATTTTTTATTCACGTTATTCAAATAATTCTTGCAAGTCACACAAATAAATGGTTTTTTCTGTTTCAAAGGTTATTTTGCGAATATTTTCCTGAATACGAACCAAGTATTTTCCCGAGTCACAACCGAATATTTTTCCGAATACTTTCCCGAGTTCGAACCGAATACTTTTCCTGGTCCGAACCGAATGCTTTCCCGAGTCCGAACCGAATACTTTTCCGGGTTCGAACCGAATACTTTTCCGAGTTCGAACCGAATACTTTTCCGGGTTCGAACCGAATACTTTTCCGGGTTCGAACCGAATACTTTTCCGGGTCCGAACCGAATACTTTCCCGAGTCCGAACCGAACACTTTTCCGGGTCCGAACCGAATACTTTTCCGGGTCCGAACCGAATACTTTTTCGGGTCCGAACCGAACTGCAAACAATATACGAAACCGAAGATATTCCCCCAATAACATCATACAAAAGCGCCATCCGACCGTGGTCCAGAACATAATAATTGCGAATAATGTTTGCAACAAAAATTATTTGCAAAAATAAGAAAAGCAGTTTGGTAGAAGATATCATCTTTTATATATATGCCAAAATTTAGCAAAATCGGTTTGACCAATCGTGAGAAAATCGGCAAAAAATGAGGAACTTCGAAAAGTGTTGATAGCTATAACTTTGAAAATAATTCGAATTTCGAAAAACTGGGCCAAACGATTTTTTTTTGTTGTTTTGAACTATACAATAAAGTTTCAGAAAAATACTACAACTTCAAAAAAATGTGGCTCACTTCAAAAATTCAACTCATATGATAATCTTGAAAACTCTAACCTTAATAGTAATACTTACATTGATTTAAATTATCAATTATCATAATTACTTGTATCAAAGATAATATACATGGTTATAATTACTTTTTCTGTAAAAAAAAGATCACACCTCTGAACGATATCGCAAACTATTTCACACTTTTTCAACTAAAGTGGAACAAGTCGAAATATATTTCAAATTTTTTCAGCTAAAGTGTCACGAGTCGAAACAAGACTCTTTAACTGAAAATAAAACTACACTGTTGCTTAAATGCAAACTGTCACAACTATAAATAGTACTCTTTAGTTGATACTGTTCAAGCCGGTAACATAAACGCAAGTGCGATATGTTTCACAACCAGTTTTTTTGTATGGATTTTGACAGCAGTTTCACGTGAAACTCGAACTCAGTACTATGCTTAAGGAAAAATTGATGTGAGAAATTTATGTTGAAGAAGTTATAGTGGATTTATTTCGGAGATCAGCACATCACTTCATCAGACTTCTTTTTACTTTTTTTATTCTTGGCGTCCGCCGAGATTCAAATCTCGGGATTTTCACTTCGTAAGCTAATGGTATCACCACTAGGCTACCGCCGCCTTGCATTTTGCTTAGACTAATTTTTATTTTGCTTTTCTTTTTATAACCTACCATCCAACTTCTGCGACTTTGCCGACGTTCTTCGGCATTTGTCACCTATGTATGTATGTTGGTGTGGTTGTGTGCTTTTGTTTGTACAAATTCTATCTATAGAAAAAGCGATGCTTGTTCTTGTTAGTAGAGTTTGTTTATTGGCAGGTTCATCCGATTGGTTTTTACTTTGTATGTTTTTGTGATTTTTATACTCAGCTGTACTAGTACACAGAGTATTATAGTTTTAATCACATAACGGTGGATTGTAACAGAATGAAATAATCGAGATAGATATAGACTTATATATATCAAAATGATCAGGGTGAAAAGAGAAATCGATTGAGCCATGTCCGTCCGTCCGTCCGTCTGTAAACACTCTAACTCGCGCAAAAATTGAGATATTTTGATGAAATTTGAAATGCAAGCTGGCATAGAAACTGGGGCGGTTGGTATTGAAAATAGGCGAAATCGGACCATGACCACGCCCACTTTTCCTATATAGAAAAAATCGGAAATTTGGTATCTCAGTCACTATTAAAGCTAGAGTGATGAAATTTTACCCACGTGTTGAGCTCAAGCCCCTATGAAGAAATTTGATGAAATTTTGGAAAATGGGCGGTGCCACGCCCACTTATTAACATCAAACATGGAAAGTCTTATATGTCATAACTCAGAAACCATTGAAGATATATCGATGTAATTTGGTACGCGTGAATTACTTACTTAGGCAAACGTTTTGACCGAAAATAGTTAAAATCGGTTGACGGCCACGCCCAATTTTATATATGTGTATTATAAAGTGACCTAATAAAAACATTTTAAGCGATATCTCTGTCAAATATAATGATCTATCACTGAAATTTTGTCGCATGAGTCCAACTGCGGACGTAAAACGAAAAACACAAAAATTTTGGAAAATGGGTGGTGCCACGCCCACTTATTAAGGGTCAAACAAGGAAAGTTTTATATGTCAGAACTCAGAAACCATTGGATATATATAGATGAAATTTGGTATACGTGATTTACTTACTTAGGCAAAAATTTTGATGGAAAATTGTTAAAATCGGTTGACGGCCACGCCCACTTTTATATATGTGAACTATAAAGGGCCTAATAAAAACATTTTAAGCGATATCTCTGTCAAATATAAAGATATATCATTGAAATTTTATGGCAGCAGTCCACCTGCGGACATAAAACGAAAAACACAAAAATTTAATTTTGGAAAGTGGGCGGTGCCGCGCCCACTTATTAAGGGGCAAATATTGAAAGTTTTATAAGCTATAACTCAGAAACCGTTAAAGGTATATCTATGAAACTTATTACGCATGATATATTTACTTATGCAAATGTGTGGACGAAAAATTACCAAAATCGGTTGACGACCACGCCCACTTTTATACATGTGTATTATAAAGTGGCCTAATAAAAACATTTTAAGCGATATCTTTGTCAAATATAAAGATAATTCATTGAAATTTTGTGACATGAGTTCCACAATAGATCGGAAACATAAAATAGACAAATTTTGGAAAATGGGCGTGGCACCGCCTCCTTTTGGACAAAGGGATATACGAGATTTCTTAACCTTTAACTCGACAAATAATTGAGATATTATGACGAAACTTGGTTTATACTTTTATAACTTGTGTTAATAGACACTCAAAAATTTATTGAAATCGGTTTATGACCACGCCTACTTTTTAACAGATATTTCTGGAACACTCTTTGGGAATGTGTTACGTGACATCTTTGTAACTAGAAGTCATAAAGGAATGAATTTTTGCACAAAGAATAATATTGATATGCTTAGTTGGATGACTGATAAAAATTTAGAAAATGGGCGTGACTACGCCCACTTTATGCAGCACTCGCTTTATATAAAGTACACCGTGTTTCCACCAAACACAAACAAACAATGAAAGCACACAGCTCAGTATCTAATGTTCAATTCCATTCGAACTTAGGCTTCCTTACTTGTTATTTACTAATTATGCATTCATTTTTAGCCTTATTCTTCAAAGTAGTTGAACATCTTCGGTTTCGAATATTGTTTGCAGTTCGGTTCGGACTCGGGAAAGTATTCGGTTTGGACCCGGAAAAGTATTCCGTTCGAACCCGGAAAAGTATTCGGTTCGGACCCGGAAAAGTATTCGGTTCGGACCCGGAAAGGTATTCGGTTCGTACCCGGAAAAGTATTCGGTTCGAACCCGGAAAAGTATTCGGTTCGGACCCGGAAAAGTATTCGGTTCGGACCCGGAAAAGTATTCGGTTCGAACTCGGGAAAGTATTCGGTTTCGGATTTGGGAAAATATTCGGTTCGGATTCGGGAAAGTATTCGGTTCGGACTCGGGAAAGCATTCGGTTCGGACCAGGAAAAGTATTCGGTTCGAACTCGGGAAAGTATTCGGTTTCGGATTCGGGAAAGTATTCGGAAAAATATTCGGTTGGGACTCGGGAAAATACTTGGTTCGTATTCAGGAAATTATTCACAAAATCACCTTTTGAAACAGAAAAAAACATTTACTTGTGTGACTTGCAAGAATTATTTGAATAACATGAATAAAAAATTGTTTTTTATTCAAGGGTATCAGAATGAAGAATAAAAATTTATTTTTTATTCAAGGGTAACAGAATGAAGAATAAAAATTTATTTTTTATTCAAGGGTATC